>JAOWBC010000049.1:6267209-6281423 GCA_028566105.1 Hypoplectrus providencianus | reverse complement strand
CCTCCTCCTCCTCCTCCTCCTCCTCCTCCTTCCCGCAAGCCCCTTCCACTCCACCCCACCTGTGTCTGTGAAAGGTCAGCGCAGAGGAGGGTCTTCACCCCCTCCTTAAACCCACAGCTCCCACTCCACAATCAGCCCCAACACTGGAGCCCAGTGCCAGGAAACTCAATCAAAGAGGGGCTTCAGAGGGCTCCAGACCTCTCAAAACCCTCCATTGTCTCCAGAAGGCTTCCCCACACCGAGGCCGGTCCATATGTAACACTGTAAGAGGAGTTGCTCATTACTGCCCGTCCCCGGTTCCACTTTGTCTCTTTTGTGCAGCTGACAGAAGAATCCAGTTGCCCAGCCGGACCAATAAAAGAGAGTGCAGTTACGTAAAAAAAAAAAAAAAAAGAGAGAAGAAAGAAAGAAAATAAGAAAAAGGATTCATTTGCAGGGGGACAGGCATGATGACAGACACGTATGTTGCATGTGTTGCATGAAAGAGACATGCAACACATCAATCTGTCACCTGTTGTGTCACTGCGAGACACTTCTTTAATGGCATGTCTTTAAAATTTGCCATTCATCCCACGAGTTAGTAAGTATTGACTGATAGACACACCACACCACAATGTGTGTGAATGTCAGAGCAATCCATTATCACATAAAGGAAGCACTATGTCGCCCCCCCCTCACTCTCTCTCCCTCTCTCTCAGCCCCTCCTCAGCTCCATTCAGATACGGCAGGTGAATACAAATCATTTCCCCTTCGCTGCTCTCTAAAAGGACTCACCATCCAATTTCAGACATAGAGGACACAAACAATAGTCTTTTCAAATTGTGAGAAAATCAAATCATGGTCTTTTTTTAATGAAAGACACAATGAGGAGTTAACCCTTCCAAAATGCTACACAAGTTTTCAAGAAAAAAAGATTCGCATCAAGACTTACTAAAGGACTTATAGGTAACTTTTTGCACAATAAAACTTTAAATCCTTGAATTCTGACAATGATTATTGATACATTCATCAGTCATTATCCTTTTGAATAGTTGAGAGAAAAAAAGAAAGAAATGTGCAATGTACTGATTTGTTTAGTTTTGTTTCTTTACATAATGACATAATCTTTGGCAAAGCAATAGTTGTCAAAGAACAATTTCATTCATTTTTTTTCTTGTCTTGGTTGAGGAAAAGGGCTGCGGGATAAAAGCAACAGAGCAAAAACAGCGTTATATTATAGAGGCTGAAGAAATAACTTACAATGGTTATGATTTATGATGACAATTATATATAATAATAATAATGAAAGCAATCTTAATTGGTAGAGAATGTTGAATACAAAGTGCTGTACAATACCATCGCATCAAGTACATATCGAGAAACAATAACAGTAGTTCCTGTCAGACTGGACACACCATCATTTCATTGATATAATGTTTTTAATTAACTGTGATGGCTTCTGTCCTACTTTAAGTTTACACTTTGTTAGTTGTTCTCATTGTGGCAAAAAGGGTTTTCATGATGACTTTTCACTCACTTATAAAGATGTATACAATGTTTATACATGTGATGAATGTTTATTTAATCTTCATCTGCCATCTAATGTTCATCTAAACTTGTACTTAATAGTCTACTGATACATAAATCAACGAATCAGTGACACTTCTGGTTTTGGTTGACTGCTAGAAATATTGTCATTGCTTGTAAAGTCAGTGTTCATGCAGAAGCGGTGAAACTAGACAAACAACCTGTTGGTGTATGAAAACTGAACTATATAGAATATTATCCACGTGAAAGCATGAAAACATGCAGAAACGCAGCCTAACGTGAAAATAATGTGTGTGCCAGCTGCACTGATCCAAACACCCTTTCAGCCAAGTCTGAATGAGCTTTGATTACACTGGCTTGAGCTATGGCCACTCTATTTCACGAGTCAGGTTTTCATATGCTAAACTGAACAAACAACTCATGGAACTGGAACAATTCATCAAAGATATCCCTGAGTAAACTCCTCACACTGTATTTAAGCTGAGGAGCAGCGCTGTGAATTTTCATTTCAAATCCCCCTTTCAAACACTTTTGATGGAATTTGATCTAATTAAGTTCTGAAGCTGAGAGACTTGTGATATTTTACCAAAAATTAAATAACAGGGAGAGAGAGATAACATCTCCCTTAAGCGAACAGAAGTATCTTTTTTTGTTTGAACGTAATTGGATGACCCCGTTTTATTTAAAGCACTGTGTTTTTTGTGAATTTAAAGAGAGAATTTTAAAGATGAAAGAGTACAACGGGAAGCCCCTGGTGGTGACTGACTGATGGCGTTTCACACACGGCGTAGTATGAACATCAGTCTCACGGGTTTGGATGAGTGAAATATTAGTTAATGAGCGCTAATGATACTAATGAACTTCGCTTTTTCATAAAGGAAGTCCCTTTATGCGCCGGGGAACTCTTTATGCAAGTTAAGTGACGTGAAAACTCACCAGAGGCTCGAAACTAAAAAGCTTAAAGGTTTTCCATTTTCCATCCATCATGTGAAGAGTTTGAGTGTGTTTCGAGTGGATTCGGTTTTTGGCCCAGAGGGCGTCGCAGCTCAGACAAACAGTACTCCATCCCTACAGATCATCCAGCCCCATCAGAAATAATGGCCCCGACAAGAACTGCTCCATCAGCCCTCATTTGTCAAATGGTGATTCCGGAAGAAACATTTCCCCGTTTAACACTAACAGTCGGCCCGGCTTCCGCTAACAGCCTCTGTGCTGTGTCTGTGTGTTTGACGGGGTGAGACTGGTCGCTAATGCAGGAGAAGTGTCTGCTGAGTGTTGGCTAATGGCTGGCTCAGGATGTTGCCGAGTTTCTTCTATCTGCGCCTGTCGCTCGCTGGGTGTGTGGAAAAAGGTCGCCGCTGGGAGGTCGGGTAGCGGGACAAGGTGTGTGTGACTCGCCTCCAGCGAAGGAGATCAGGGGTGTTTCAGTGTGTATGTGGCCCCAGGGTCAAACATGACAGAAGAATGAATTACTGCCATAACAGGTAATGGTGGAGTATCTCTGCAGGAACCACCTCAGCCTCCGCTGTCTGCACATGATGAATGAATAAATGCATTTTATGCTCCTCTGACTTTAGGATAAACATTAAACAGTGGGATTCAAATGCAGGCGTACAGTCTGCTGCAATCATTTTTGTGTTTTATGGCTATACAGTTAGTCTTGCTTGACACTTTTCCTTTTCATTTTGCCACCGTGCGCTGCAACAGAGGACCACAGCGGAAAGCCAGAGGACTTGTTTCTGTATTATAACCTTAAATGCAGTCTGTCATTGTGATCAGCCGGTCAAGAAGGTTTTACACTTTGTCAAATCTATCTATTTCTCTATCCATCTCAAAACACACACCAGAACTTTGACTGAATAAAAAAAGAGACTTTATAAACTTAATTAAAAGGTGTTTTGGTAAAATCAACATGAAATCTTCATCTAAATTAAATATATTACAGTATTATAATAAGACAAATTAAAACTGTTAGATACTTCTTACAAGATGATTTTATGGAATGGTTTACTATTTTAACATTCAGACTCTTACTTTGACTCACTGGATTTCTCATACTGAGAAATTAAAATTTATCTAGCGGACTAAACAAGCCCGCATTTCTTGCACTGTGCAGTTAATGACGCCCTCACAGTAACAGTCAGGAAGATGTCAGTTTTACTATAAACACACAAACTAATCAGGTTTCAACACTAAACAAGGAAGTAAAAACAGTAGTAAAGGATGTTGAATTAAATTTGCTCAATAAAATGCCTGAAAACTGCTGTACGCCTAAGGATATTCAACAAGCAAATCAAACATATTTAGATTCAAGAAGTGGGTTTTATGCTGGATTTAATATTCTTCAATAAAATCAATTAATGGATGCACCAAATTGAATAACATATATTTCTTATTTGGCCTTTAAACAAAATAATTCCAACAGCTATGTGAAAAAAATTAATAAATATTGTTAAGCAGAGCCTTGATTTTATTTACTAAGCAGTAGGAATCCAGGGCCAAAGTCTTGTTATTTCAGTGTGCTTTCCCATGTCATGTTCGTCTCATTCCTTTACTCTCTCTCTCTATCAGAGCAGGTAGAGAGAGATTTCTCATTAGAATTGGCTGAGATGCAGGTGAGCGAGGGGTTACATCTAAATTCAGCCATTTGTATTCCGCCACAACGCCCGGAGAGCAGGCTGTTTATATTGATGAGCAGATAGACTTGGCCTTGGACCAGGACCTGCGCCTAACAGCCACATAAATCATTTGGTTTCTTAGAGGCCCCTCCAAACAGAAAGATCCCAGCAGCTTATGATGGTGCGAGGACAATCTTCTGTGTCCCGAAGCCACGTCGATACTAAGGATGCAGCCCGAGAGTGAAGAAGGATCAGAGCCATATCGAGGAAAATACAAAAAAAATGAAGCAAAAGGGTTGTTAATCATGAAACTCTGTACTCTGAGATAGAAAATTGGCAAGAACAATTAAAGTGTGATCCAAAGAAGAACATAAGCCTTGAGCTAGTTTCCTGGTTATGTCTGGCACCATATGTACGCTGAATATAACCTGTGCTCTTTTCTCTACTCCGATCGCTCTGTTTATATCAAGGATAAAAGCACTAAAGGTGAGTGGACTACATGCTCTACTTCTTACTTCAAAAACACACCTGTCCACTCAGGACAGTCAAGTATTCTGTCTGAACATCTTTCTTTCTTAAGCTCAAGTGGGAAATCCTGTTCCTTGTTTCAAAGATCCACATCTCTGAAACAAGGAGTGAACCAGTGCGTTCAGGAAATAGTCTGAAATATGGGGGAAATATATAGTTCTTTGGGTGGTGGGGAGCTTGAATGAGAAGAATTATACCACTCTCATGTGTGTGTGCTTCATATTGAGGTAGAGCCAGGAGGCATTAGCTTAGCTTAGCATAAAGACTTAAAACAGGGGAATCAGCTCCAAGCTTGGTCCAAGAAATATAACTTAAACTAAATGAACTAAAACTACTTTCAGCATGTAACTCCAAAACAGAGAGTTGTGATGTTGCAAAGCTGGCCGTTTTCCCCGTGTCCCATCCTTATGCTAGGCTAAGATAAGCTAACCGGCTGCTGGCTTTATTACTCATACTTAAGTCCAATACTATGCTGTGATTTTGATTTAATTTTTGCTTGTTGGTTTGTTTTTCCCCATTTGTGATGATTCTTTTGCTAATTATTTGTCTGTCTCTCCAGACCACAAGTGCCATCACTCGGTCAGGGATGTGTTTGCTGAAGTGCTGCTAAAATATATGCGATTGTTAAAGCAGCAGTCAGTTAGCTATATCCACCTTAATTTTCAACTCAGTGGCTCACAATCAGCCATTCACCATTCACTTCATGAGCAGAAATTAACCCCTGGTCATGTTTAAGATAAAAACAAATTGGATGGAAAAATCTTCTAGTTTATTATTATTTTTTAAACTGATTATAGTGATTCAGTAGACTGAAAGTAATAAATACTGTTTCAACCACTATTTTTCCACTTGAAAATAAAAAAAGGTCTTTTAGAATGTGCTGGAAGTTCATTTATCTTTTAGATAAATGAGTAGATGATTGTAATAATAATAGATTAGAGATCTGGACTTTGGATCTTCAAAATGCAACAGATCCCAACATTTTTTTTTTTCCACGGGAAACATCAGACAAATTCAGCAATATTAAATTTAAGGCCTCCAGACAGCAGCGAGCAGACATGTCAGATGGTAAGTGTAATTAATTGGTTGTTTGTTTGCTTGTTAGCTTGTAACTGGCAGTGGCTGACACAGCATTAGCGGTTGTGAAACATTAAATATTATCTGCTTAAATGTTAAAGCAAGTTTTCGCTCAGCACTAGAGGTTTCAGACTTCTTTTTCCAAGTAGTAATGTACCAAAATGTTTGCCTGGTGAACATTTTTGTCAGAGGATACTGACAAACAAGTCAGTCAAACAACTGAGTGGAGTGGCACTTCAATATTAGATTAATCAGTTTGACACAATAGACAACAGATGAATGAATCCAGAGGAAAGTGTATAGTCGCATCCAGCAGTACGAATAAGAAGAGTCTGGATCAGATAATTGGAAAAAGAGGCCAGTGAAGGTAGAACGAGGCCTGGAGGAAGGTTGTGCAGGTGAGAGAAGGTGAAAACCAGAGTTGGGAAAATGAAAAAAAAAGATGGAGATGCGGAGCCAGATATAGCAGGCTGTCTCCTCAGAGTCTGCAGGCTGTCCGCTGAGCAGTTTGTGAGTCAGTTGTGCATGAAGCCAGCTTTCTCCACAACCCTGCAAGATGGAGAAGCCCCTCAGGAGGGGCCTCACCAACCCCTTTCACATCACTCAGCCTCTTTCTCCCCCTCACTGTCTTTGTATCCATCTATTCATCTATTTGTTTATTCATGTCCTTCTTTCTGACACTTTAGCTGTGTCTCCCAGCACCTCCCCGTCTCTGCTTCTCATATGGCCACAGAGACGCTGAAAAACACACGCACTGCCATTCAGTCAGACCCCGCACACAAACCCATTCCTCTCACACAGAAGCTCTTAAACACAACATGCACAGACGGCGGTGTTGACACAGAGAACCGTCAGAGGATTGTCAGGCTCGTATCAAAGCGATACCTAAGAAATGTCTTGACGCGTTCGTCTGAATCGACGTGTGCTGGGAGCAGCCCAGGGGCCCTCTGCGCCTGTTTGAATCCCTTTACTCATCTGCAGCTCATCCGATCCGCCGCCGTGTAATATCACTACTTTCTAACCTCATGCGAGAAAGCTCCTGTCCTACTGATGACACCCTTCATGAACTGTACGCTGGTGTTAATGGAACGGATTTGAGAGAGAATCAGTGGCTCACAATCCAGTCTTTAGAGTTTTCATTTGGAAACTCACTTATTCAAAACTGACAGGTATAAAAATCAGGCCAGCACAAAGAGGTACTTTCCAAAAGGCCATGCCCATTTCAGGGGGCAGAAAACAGAATATCCTAGATATATATGTCAATGCAATTCTAATTAGAAGTTTGTCTGCCTTTAGGTCTTGTAACATAAAGATTTGTTTACTTTGCAACCTGCAGGGTACACCAGGTCACCGGTTGATTACAGTGCTGACACAGAGACAGACAACCATTTGTTCTCATTCACTCCTACAGGCAATTAAGAGTCACCAATTAAACCTAAGCTGCATGTGTTTGGATTGTGGGAGGAAGCTTGAGGACCCGGACTGAACCCAGGCGACAGGGAGAACATGCAAACTGCACACAGAAGAGCTTCAAGCCAGAGTTGACCCCAGAGTGCTAACCCCTTCCCAACCCTGTACCCCATCCAAAATATCCAGTTAGACCATGCTGGATTTTCTTTTCTTTAAATATCTCATTAACTTAAATATTTGGTTGGAAGTCTTCAGCAGAAAATGACTGTCTGGACTCTGGAAAGCACAGACATCACTAGAGGATTGGCAGCTTCCCTGGTGCTGCTCTGCCAGGCCTGTACTGCAGCCATCTGCACTTCTTGCCTGTTTCAGAGGCTTTTTGCCTCGAGTCTGGTCCTGAGCAAGTGAAACACATGATGAGTTGGCCTGAGGTCAGGGGGGACAATCGAGAGTTTGGCCATAAAACTCCACAACTGCCTTTCCTGTGTGTTGGGGAGTGTTGTCCTGCAGCACTCAGCTAAAACGTGGGGCTTTTAAAGGGGCTAAAGCGTCCTTCTGTTCATCCAGTACGCCTGAGTCAGCACTTTAACCACACAGTCACGTTTTCATTTCAAATCCAATGTGCTGGAGCCGAGTCAAAACGGAAAATAAATCAATGCGCCAAAACTTTCTGACTGCAGTTTATTATGTAATCAATCAAAAGCCATGCTCATGCAGAGTTAACAATATCACAGCTCTTTCTATAGAGGCAGAGCTTGGATTGGCTGCACCCCAATCTGTTTCCTACCTTCCCCCACTTGGCATCAAAACACACAAACACAAACAATAATAGCACACTCCCTGATGGCCATGTGAGAGAGAGAGCAGTGAAAGACAGCACTATGGAGGTAAACAGAAACCTCTGCGGCCTTCTATTGAAGAGCCTGGGACCTGAATGCTGCTGCTCACAATGGACGCTTCACGCCTCACTGTGTTTCAAACCGCAAATTCGGTCTGCAGCTCCTAAGTGTGGCCCTCTATGACTCGGCCATTGAAAATTGTGGACTCAGCCTCTCTGGCCTGCAGCACATATTCACAACAACAGCCGAACAGCCACAGCAGGATGACAGGGGAGAAAGCGGAAAGAATGAGAGATTTGGAGACAAACAGACTGACAGACGGGTAGAGCCGAGGCGGAAGATTGAAATAGGCGCATAAATGGATAAACTGAGAGAAGAGCGAACCCGCCCCCCCCACAGCCCAAAAATAAAAACAAGTGTAGCACCAACAGCGGAGGTAGATGAGCTCAGAGCCGTCAGGGTCCCTTAACTCTCCACTCAGCTGTGCGTGCAGCCTCTCCGCCAGGCCCCGGCGTGCTGCGAGGCCGAGGTGGGATCCTTCCTTCACACTCCACTGGGCGGTGGACACACATCACACCGTGTCACCTCCACTCACAGAGCATTAGATCAACTCCCCGCTGAATCACAGGCGCACTTTCAGTACCACCGAATCAGGGGATGAGCCAAAGGTTACTGAGGGTCATTTGAAAAAAAAAAAAGAAAAGAAAAGAACAGAAAACCCTGCTTGAGCTGAGAGTCAACTCTCTGGGCTCTAATGCACACTGAGGCCTTGTGCTTAAGGGAGCTACTTTAGCTCTTAATTGTGCGACTGCCATTAGGGAACTTTCCCACCTCTGCGCTCCATTACGACACATTATGTGTCAATAAGAGAGCGGCGCTCCGCTGATGTAGCCTCTAAGTGCTATTTTGTGATTTCTAGGTAATGACGCCCACTGTCACAGCAGTGAGCAAGGATCAGAGGGAGTGTTACTGTGACAACCATATGCATCAAACAGACAGTTGGACACTAGAAACAGTTTTTGTTTTTTTTTTATTCCCAGCCAAAGCTCGCTGCCAAAATGGAGGCCGACACAAAAAGACACGATGCCAGTGGACAAATGCCAGTCAAGCAAGCGCTGACCTTTGCCTTACAGAGACAGCAAAGGAGCAGGCATCGCAACAGAGACGGAGAGAGGAAGAGTCGAAGCCGCGGAAAGTCGTTTGGGGACTTCGGAGCTCTACAGAGAGCGCTCATATTAACACATTCACGCTCTGGCAGCAGCATAGATGAAGATATTTGGACTGGAGACACTTGCCAGGCATGGCAAACAGGCTGACATTTGTGTGTGTGCTCACATCCTACGGGAGGGGAAATGCCTTTGAGAAGAACAAGAACGTTTGATTCCGAGAGGCAGGAAGTTCACACTGTTTTGGAAAATGATGATGTTGCTGGAGATGATGTGATGAGGGAAAAAAATGGATTCAAAGTCTGACAGAAATGGTTTCCAACTTACCAGAACTCTCCTCTCGCTCCTCCCTGGCCAGTTGTCTGCGTCTTCTTCCTCTTTGGTTTTTCTTCAATCTGGTTGAACAAAAATGGGAGAGAATAACAAATTTGAGAACTCTTAATTCAGATTTCTTTGCGCCCCCTTTGTAGGAACAACCAGGGACTTTAAACGAACCAGAAAGGAAAAAAACAATCTTTCTTAATAAGGTTTCTGGGGAGAAAGTTTTGCACGGCTGCAGTTTGCATATTTTCCGACATCTCGTACATCAGTTTGACTTCAAAATGGGCCTACTACTCCATGTTTGGTTTTAATATAATCTGCTAGAATCCTTTTCATACTGGAAGTCTCCTGCTCTGTCACAGTCACACCGCAGATTAAACACGGGATGTTCCGACATGAAATCTCTCGTCCTTATCAAACGCTTGGTCCTGTGAAAGGAACGATTTTCCTTTTTTAATGCATAATCAGCCTTGAGTGTGTTGACTCTTTTGGAAATGTACTTAAATCACTTCCAACTGAGACAGGTTTTTGATGGTGAAAAAGAAAGCAAACATCCAAGCTGTGCAAACCCAAAGTGTGAACATGGATTTTCAGAGGCAGGAGTGTGTAATCCAAACTGATAGACACAAAAGCCTGTTGCTAAGAGCTGGATGAGAAACACGTCTCCTCCCTTCGTCTCTCTTCTTGTCGTGTCTCATCTCCCTGATCGCCCTCTTCTCTAGACTTTCTGCTATTCTCCTCCTTCTCCTATTATCTACTGTCGTCCTTACTCCTGTCCTCTGGTCTTCCCTCTCACACCTTGGCCTCTTTTGTCTTCATCTCTTCTATCTAATAATCTATTCACTACAGCCCTACTGAGGTGGGATTTTTCAGACTGATGCTGATATTTTGTGTCACTGCAGAGTGGTTGGTATATGCAGATAAATGCTGCCTGGCTTCCCTCCATGTTGTCTGGATCCCACTGCTGGTTTACCTGCTTTTAGTACAAACACTGCCGTGACGTAGAGCCAGATAAAAAAAAAGGACAATATGTTAACTTTCAGACTAGAGGAACTTTTCATAGTTTTAATTGTGTCTGCACGGCAAGAACTTGGAACAAAATGGACTTTCTGCATAAATCATGTGCAATAATTCAATTTGCCACACTGTTGTTACACATATACATATTTGTACCTATTTATCATCTTCAATACTTAAGACCGACTGGTACACCTGGTAGAGCACATACCAGAGAGGCTTAGTCCTTACAAGTGGGTGGCCCAGTTTCAAATCTGAGCCCTCTCCTACATGTCCTCCCCTCTTTATTGCCAACTATCAACAAAGCTATCTAACTATGGACAATGTCCCAAAATTATAATTATTCTACTTCAATTGTATTCATTTGAAAGCTGTTTTGAGGGACTTTATTATTTCCCAGTAGGCTCTTTCCAAGGACAAGAAGATCCATGTCTGACAGTTTCAGATTTGTAAGTGTATGTTGACTGGTCGAACACAGCCAATGTATCATAAATCGCCATTTTTAAAAACTGTGTAAACAACAGATGACACAAAAAAAACACGTTTTTTTTAAAGGAAGAAAACACAATCACATGGACTGGCAGTGAAGTCTTGGCTTTTCTTAACATATATGTGGCAGAGAAATACACAGTAATTTTGATTTATTAATCCCCTGCCGGTTTATGCAATTTCTACGTTCCTAATGGTGGTGCAAATGCAAATAGAACAAAAAGCCCTTGAAGATATGTTGTACTTAGGGAGCTCTCAGTGGGCAGTTCCTCTCAGACTGTCGCTCTTCTTGCCTTTTTCATGAACAAAAAAAAAAGATTTATCCACAACACATGCTGTTAAAAGTACCAAAGCACATTTCACATGACAACTTGACTACTTCATTCTCTCATCGTGAAATCTTGCGCGAGCCAGAAAAGACTAAAGTACCCTGTCCTGATCCTTCTGTCCTCTTCCTTTTTCTTGTCCTTTCCGATTATCTCTTCACATGGGGTCACAGACCAGAAAAGAATCCCATGTCCTCTCTTAACCTATCCTGTCTGTTTCTCCCTCTCCTCTAATAATCTCCTTACATTACATCTACTCTCTCTCCTACCTTCCTATTAGGATCTTCCCTCCTTTATTTCATGCCCAATCCCAAACCTCACTTTCCCTCAAACACTGTCACATTGAACACAGACACACCTGTCAGAATCAATGGGAAAAATGATTGAAGAAACCAATCCAATTTACTTCTAGCAAAGGCTTATCGACTTCAGTCTGCAGCTCCTAAATAAGAGTGTGGAAGCCCCATTGAGAGCCTCCACCGCCGTTTCCACTCGGTTAAATACGAACACTGCTTTCTGCACCGCCACGCAGATACAAACTGCAGGTTTACATTAATTCTGTTCCACACAAATAACAGATGTGGTTTCTTCAGTTGTTTTCTCTCAAGATTCCCGTATTGTCTCACCACCGAAAATTCAATTCTGCAGCATCTGTAAGCTTGTCTAAAAGCATTTCATGTGTTTCTTTCATGCTATTCTCCTAAAGCCGACATTATTTATTTCAGTCTTTTGTACCAAAGATCCAGAAAGCCATTAAACCGTGGCCAATAACATACTGCATCTTAGAGAATATACAAGAGAAAATCTGGTCTTCCCTTAGACGTGAATTTGAAAAGCTCCTGACCCAGATTTAAAAAACCACTGACATACATGCTATTCACCTGCAGCAACACACTGTATTACTGCTGACACCTGTGCTGACACCATACCTGTGCACGTAAATACAGTTCAGCTCTCATCTTGTTTGCAGGATCATTTCCGTCTCACAGTGCATTTGCTCCATCGCAGTGAAACATCTGATTACAGCTGAGACCCATGAATAAAACACAACAACAAAATGACCTTTCCATATCCTGTTTGAATGAGCTGAAAGCTGATCCCATCAAAAAGCGGCCTCCCCCCATGACATCGAGCCAGCCATCCCGCCACCCCACCTCTGCCCTTCGACACCGCAGAGTCGAGCTCAGCTCAGTCCAGCTCGGCTGCCATGGTGATAAGAAGAGGATCGGAGGCGAGAAAAAAGACTGAATGCCGACAGTGTGCTATGAGCAGGACTACAAAACACCTCGCAGTGAGAGACGCATGGTGCCCTCAATACTACGGGGAGCACTCTCGTGTCATGAGTGCTGACAAACATGACAGACGGATGAATCTTTCTTGAATCCTGATAGAGCAACACGATAAGGAAAAGGAGAGGAAAACTTGTTTAATAAAACTTGTTTAATGGACACTTAAAGCTGCTCTAATCAATATTTGTATGCTAAAGAATGATCAAATCATTTTGTACTGTGTAACATGGAATGAGTCAATCATTGTAATGTTATATATTTATAAAGAACTAGAATGGCACTCAGACCTCCACCAAGGCCAATGGTGCATTCACATGCTCATTGGATGGTCCTGTGGAGTTGTTTTTCATCTACAAAGATGCAATAAATTGTTTAACCAACAGAATGATAGCTGTTTCTATTGATTCTGAGACAATAGAGAACAGAGAAAACAGATAAAGTGAGCTGTAAAGCTATTTTTTTTTATTATTATTATTATTCCAAGATGACATGAATGCAGCAAAAATGCCCTCTCTCTCTTCTGGATAAAAGATAGTTAAATGGCTAAGTCATAAAATACCAATGTGTCAGTATTAAATTGCCTGGAATGAGACTCAGCAAATAACTATCTTTCTTCAGCATTATATACTGCACATTTCATAAAAAATGATATTGTGTATCTGCCCTGTGATTCAGATCAGCTGTCAGATGTTTTGGGTCTGTGACTTCTACATTCGTCCACCAGTTTACATGAAAATTGGGCCAGCAGTTTTTCCAAAATCCTGCTGACAAACAAACAAACAAACTGAACCGAAAGCATTAGCTCCTTGGTGGAGGTAATAATTATTACCTGACTCTGCAGTTCCTCTCAGCTTTACTGAGAGATTTTAACTTTCACCTGTTATGGTTTTATAGCCCACTTTAATGTTCTGGTCCACTCTTACATCAGAGGCTTTTCCTGAAGCAGAAAGCTGTTTTCAGCAAAAAGGTCAAATAAATCCACTGCACACACACACACACACAAACTCACACACAACCTGCCCACCACTAAAGCTATAGAGACATAAATAGATAAATGACGCACATAACTCAACCAGGAGTCATTGGTTATCAAAAATAGAAAGTGAATATTGAATCTATTGTCATTAAGAGGCCAAATTTAAAACTCTGAACTCTAATGTGTACAATTTAATTCCAAAATCTTAATAATAATATCATTGTTATGATTAGAGCTTGTAGTGCTGCCCCCAAGTGGCTAAAAAAAAGCCACTTGGGGGCTTTGAAAATGTGTAATTGCAACATAAATTATAGCTCTGGGGTGGATACATTATTAGCATATATTCTATGAAATACATCTCTATGAATATAAATACTGATATGAAATATTTAGTATGAAGTAACTTGAATGTGCTGACATAAGACATATATGAATCAATGCTGTTAATGTAATTTAACTACTGCCTTATACTTGTTTCACACGTTTTATTTTGACATTACACCTAAGTGTCCAGTGAGTGAGATGTCGTCAGGGTGAACAAGCGTGGCTCGCAGCAGATAATGCCAGGTACTGAGGAGTCACACATTTCTCTAATGAGAGTATGTTGCTTTCCTCCTGGCTGTGTTGTTTT
>JAOWBC010000049.1:6231720-6244516 GCA_028566105.1 Hypoplectrus providencianus | reverse complement strand
GCACTGAGTTTTCAACGCTTTGCAAATGTACCTTGAGAGTTTCCTGAAACTTTTTACATTATTATTTATTTACATTTTTAAGCAATGTATTGCATTGTCAGCCAATTTTATTCATGACAATGAATATAGAACAAATAGCGATAAAACAAAGTCTTAATAAACACTGTTACTGTTCAGTATGGGTTACGGCAATCCATCCATTTGATGTTAATTATTACAGTCTGGGTTAAAGTCGTGGACCATCCAACCAATCAACAGCCAGACATTCTGACACTACTTTGGCCACCAGAAGTGCGACATAATTACCAACATAAATGAAGCAAAGCTCAAGTATTTTTAACTAGAGGCTGCAACACTTCCCATCGAGTTCAGCTGCACATTCATCCAGCTGCTGTGCCACCAACCCGCCTCACAGGAAGAAATCTAATAATACAATTGGCTTATACACCCAGAGTTACTTCCTTATTTCCCATAGTGAGATCCTTCCTGGAGTGGGAGCAGGTTTGGGTTAATGTACTTAAACATGTCCCCGCCTGGGCTTTTATGTGCTGCTCTTATTTCTCCAGGCTGTTGAAATGATAGATGCGTGTCCTTGACATGACTGATGGCCGGTTGAGGGCCGGAGACCTCGGAGAGCTCTTGTCAAGGAGGATAGGCCCTCTGAGACGTGCTAGGGAGGGGGGGACCTGAGCTTCATGAGGAGGTCTGAGTGCTGCCTGTCTCCAGTGGATCCTTCAAGGAACTGAAATCATGTCTGGGGTGTGTAGCAGCCTGACTGAGTGACCAGGTACCTCAATCTGGCCTTTCAAGGTCCCTCTCTGCTTGAGTGCTCAATTAGTGACTAAGAGCCTTGCTGACAGGCTACCAGTGAGTCCAACGGCAGTGCTGGTTTAAAACTGTTTTGGTTGTTTTTTACAAGGGGGACTGCGTCGTACAACAAGGCCTGCAGGCAGACAACTTGGAACAAGGGGAGTCTCTTGAACTCGCAGACAACAAACAGCGAGACAAGAGTAGACAGGTACTAGTGACACAAAGGAAGCTAATCATTTAACTGCAGGGCTTTTCTGTTCCGCCGGTTAAGCCTCTGTAGTCAAGCTGTTTTCACTTCACTTCTTAGTTCTTGATTTGTTGACTTTCAGTGAAAGAGGTCTTAAAAGATCAGTGTCCTCATCCAGAGGCCACCTGCAGCAGCTGCATCAAGCACCAGGAAGAGAAGTCCTCCAAAATTATCTATTTAGCACTGAATCATTCGGAGGATAATCTGTTTCTTCAGGTGGACGAGCACTTAAACTGCAAGTTTCCTGCCCATTTATCTGTTGTGGGTGTAACTGCTGACAAGCTCATTTGATGTCACAGTAATCTCTGTATTCTAGTAAGTATAAAAAAGTCCCGGCCTTGGAAGAATAGCCTGGATCAGCACTTTATACTGCATTTCCTCTCTCTATGCAGTGATCACAATGCCAGCTAAAGCTGCCTGCTCCTTTTTCCCTTCCAGTGTGTACTCATTATAGAGTGGCAAGTCAAAAAGCCCCACACAGTGGTAGGCATCCTGATCCCGGTGTGCCTTTCACATGGTAAACAGTTTCAGATGGGCCCAGTATTGTGCTGCTTTAATACAGCATCTGCTTTATGGCATGGAAAAAAATGCATTGTCACTGAGCGGCAGTGAAAGAGCCATTGAAGGGCGGCCAGGGCTTCTGCCCATTGCCGGGGCAGTGACCGTGACACAGGCTAGTGGGTGGTGGTCAAATGACCTGCATACTACGCTGACACTGAGGTTGGGAAGGAAATGAAATGTAGGTGCACAAGAGTCAAGTGTCGGAGGAACTTTGTAGTCCGGCCAAGTTTGAGAACAGAAGCCTGCGCTACAAACTGTCGTCAATGTACTGCATAACTTCAGTGGAGCTACAAAGTCTCCTATGAGGCTTTGGATCCGGTCTCAATGCAGCAGCGTAGTGGGTCAGAATGCTGCAGTGAGCATTGGAGCCTGGCCAGGTGGGAATGAGACACTATGCAGACAGAGACAGAGAGACAGAAGATGCCCCTTATTCCTCAACTCTCCATTAAACATTTAGAGCCGCGCTGGGCGCAGCTGAGAGCTGCGGCTGTGTGAGTCTATGTGTGAAAACATCTCAGTGTCACACAAGTGTTCATTTATGCCACATCTACCAACACTATCATAAATCATCCAGCACAATGCGCTATTCTGTGGGATGTTTTGCTGCATTTTTCTGTTTGTTTTCCTCTAATAAAAGCTAAGTTCTGAGGAGCAGACGAGTTGCAGGAGGCAGAGGAGAAACTGCATGACAGAAGCTGTTTAAATTAGCCTGTGGGGATGAATCAAATGTTATCTGTGTTCCTTACACTTCCACATGTGTGGTTAGAAGGGCTGGGATGATCTATGTTTAAGGCTGAGCAAATGTCCCAATTTAAATTAAGTGATCAGCTCTGTGAGACCAGAGCCGAGACAAAGATGGAATAAAGCCATGACTGGATAATCGGCCAGAATTAAACTTGACTGTTTGCAGGGTTTGTGTGCTCTCTGAGGGCCGACCAAGCTCAGCCAAAGACTGTGTGAGGAAGGCAACTCTAACAACACTGTGCAGCTGCAAGAGTTTCTTTCCTCAGTTACAACAAATCCAACAGACTGACAGGCCTGAAACCTCTCTTGGCACAACGCCAATCCCCTCCTCTCCCTTATTAATACAGCTATATATTAAATCTACTCTCTATACAACCTTTCAAACCCTCAACTCTTATTACATAATCTATAATCCTATGTTTTTTTTAATGTAACACTTGTAATATATTTTTCTCTATTTTCCAACCCACTTTTTTATATGCATTTCATGATGAGGATATTAATATACGTTATATGATGTTTATGGCATATTATGTAAATGTATTCACTCTATATCTACTCTTACACTAATCGTATCTCATTATCTACTAGAATCAGAGATGTATTATTTATATCTAATACTGTATGTTGCAATTATAGTTGTGTTTGCCTCTTGCCTTTTTCAGGTGTATTTGTATTGTGGACCTGTTAGATTCTCTGCTGAAAGCTCCTGAATATTTAAAGATGCATCTGATGGCAGTCAAACACAATCTGATGAGACACTGTATGCAGCGCGTAGCTCACCCCCATTCATTTTAAATGTTATTTATTAATAAAAGTGTCTACTGGAGAATCCTGGAGTGTGCTTTGATTTTTTTTTTGATGTACAGCGATACGTCTTCTCCCATGTGGATTCTGTCACGTCAGTTTCAGGAGTCGGATTTTCTTTCTTCTACTTCTCATTGTAGTCATTTTCTGTAAGTTTTATTCATATCATCAGACAGAACCTGCCATATTTGGAGCAACTAGCTCTTGAAAAAGACAGATTATGTAGGCTGCAGATACACGTTCATTCAACATTTAAGCAAACAATCATGTCAGAAAAGACTACGAGCTGATGTATATTTTAGGACTGATTGGCATCAAGGTCAAATCAGCTTAATCGGCACTTTTCTTATTTTCACATCTAAGTGATTGATTTACATGGTTGGTTACAGGAACAATGCACATCATTGTCTGTTTTTGATTATATTTATAGTAGTCAACATCACTGCAAACTTGTGATCTTAAAATGATTTTTTTTTTAACCTATCCTGTCCTTTGGCCAAATCTTTAACGAGTCATTGAAAATAACAAATAAAGCAAGTGACAAATAAAATCATAACAGAGGAAAGCAGATAAAAAATAAGGCAATAAACAGAGTAAAAAACTGCACGCTGTGTGCAGAGAAAGGCAAGCCAAATGCAAAGTAGGACAAGCAAAAGGCAAGAAATGAATACAAAATACCAACATTTTATGATGGAAACTGACTCATTAGCCTATCTCATAACATTACAGAGGACACCTGAAGACAGGAATATGAAAAGGACAAGGGACAGAATTTGACTGTAAGACAGCTAGAAAATGAGAATAGCCATAGAGGCAAGAATAAGCTAAGAGTACGATTAAATATAAAAGAATGATAAGAATGTAAAGTGCATTGATTTGTCAGGTATTAAATTCACTGATATAACCAAAATCAAGATATTAACAATTGATTTTTTTAATCCATCATGAGCCTTTAAGCTCAAAAATATTAACTGATTTTCCAGAAAATGCACTTTATCACAATTACTGATATAAAGCTACACTTGGAGATATCTACATTGCACATTCACTGAGCACATAAATATCCAGCCAGGCAACCAGACCACCACCAGGAGATATGTAGTCTAATTTTAGATTTAACCAATTCTGGCAAAATATCCATGCTAAAATGGAAACTAACACTCAAACACAACAGAGTTCTCCAGCCCTATTACCATATCAAGCACATGCCTCAGATTCTGCTAATTTTAGCATTACAAAACACAGATATGTTGAGGTTGCTCCAGTTTGTATTCACAGAGGCCCAGTGGTGAATGAAGGAGGTTAGGCATGCAATTGTCCAATGTTATGTAAAGAAGCCACTTTTATACCATTTTACCATGTCTGATGTGAACAGAGAAGTGGCATGTCAATCAAACTGGAGTGCTATGACGAGCTGTCCCGGGTGGTTCCTCTGTGGGCACCTACTCCATTATGCTTCAACCCCACACAATATGAGTCACAGGGATAAAAAGGGCTAGTTTCACAAGACATTATGGGTAAAAATGGACCTCCATCATTGCAGTGCATTAGATCAGTAGTAGGTTTTATTCAAACCTCCTCTTTTCATTCTTTAAAGCAGCCATTTGGAAGGAATTAATTCAACAGGGCTGTCAAGGACGCGGCCCTGCTACCGCTGCCAACACTCTGCTTCTACTCGAAATTCATATCCAAAATCCCATTTCAGATGAATCACAGCTTAGATAAACAGAGCGAGTGAAACAAATTCAGGGAGTTTTGTTTTGAGGACAAAATAGCATATTCAGCTCTGACTCTGGCTGCATTTTGATGCTAGACGGGTAAAAACAACTCGCAAACAATCGGATCCCATGAGAGGGCAAGGAGAGGTGAGAGGCTTTTTAACTTTGTGGCGTTTTTTGTCTGAGTAAAGTCATTGATATAGTGATAATAGAAAAAGCAGAAGCTTTATTCACATGGGTCCAGGTCAGTGGTACCGTGGAGACATGGGAAAGGACACACAGGGAGAGGACATATCCTCAGGCCTCCAGCAGGTGCATTGTTTCCAGGATCAAAAGAAAGGAGCCGTATTTCAGACTTGGCTGCATCCTGGTGAGAGGGAGAGCACATCCTGGTCACTGGCTCTTCCCTGTCTCTCACCCCGTCCTGACCCACTCACCCTCTTCCTCCCTTCATCCCTCCTTCCTTGGGTCGAGCACTTAATCAATAGCGATCTCCTGTTGTGAGTCATTTTGCCTCTTTTCAAGGGGCCTGTTAGAGAGCAATAACCACAGTAAATGTACTTTCACTCAACAGACACTAAAACAGAAGAGTGAGTGAAAGCAAACCCTAAAATTCAAAGCGTACATCCAACCTACACCCTAAAGTTGGGACAAAAGGAAAGGTACTTTGCTGGGTTTTGTCTCAAAAGGCAGATTTGAGGGGGTGGTTGAGAGGAGGGGGTTAAATGTTCTTTCAAAGCTTGTTTTCTGTTCTCTAATCTGTCTGTCGTTTCCACCCATACAGACACACTTCTAATTTGACTTCAAAGCATGGGGGATTGTGAGCTATACGGATAAAACTCTGCATGAAATCAGTTTTTCCATCATTATCTCCCCAAAACACACTGAAGTTACTGTAGCTGTATATGCGCTGCTTCCTGCTGAGGTGCTGAACATTAACACACTTCACTTCCTCAAACTGCGATGTTTGATTTGAACTAAACTCACCTGATATGTTTCACAGCTTCCACGATGACGTGACCGACATATTACTGGATCTAAGGTGATGACAGCCATTGGGGGGTTTGCAACGATTTCATCATTAACCCCCACCGCCCCACTCAGCCCGCCTCAGATTATGGGAGTCTAGTTATCAGTCTCTCCCAGGGTTGGGTTTTGGGTGCAGGGCCAGGGTAATCCTGGGGAGTTTGACTCAGGACGCCGAAGGCTTAATTAGATTTTTTTCACTGCCGATGGCCGTGGAGAATCCAATCAGTCCGACCTCCATGTAGTTCCTCTATTCTGGTCTGATTAGGCACTATATCAGTGAACAACGCCTACATTTAAAGACAATGTTGGAAACAGGGAAACCTATAAATTCTGAAAATATGCATGGTTATAATGAATGCTAGCAGTTTGCCTCAGGCTTTAACCCAGATAAGACCATGTAAACATGTCGGATCTCAGAATATTAATAACACAAAATTAACCTAAATGATGCTATGTAATTTGGATATTTATTTATTTATTTATTTTTTTTTAGTTAACAACATGAAATCATATTGAGTTTTCTCTCAAAAGTGTCTCACTGTCTCTCCCTAAGTTTTGAGAGTTATAGTTATATTGTTGAATGTCCTTTAACCTATGAACGCTGGTCATTAGATTTTTCGGCCTATTTCTTTTTTCTGACTCAGTTTTGAGTCATTTCAAAGCAGCCCTGTGACCTCTGACCTCAAGATATCTGAACAAAGATGGGCTTTATCGGTACCCACAAGTCTTCTCTCCACGAACATGCCCACTTTAAGCTGATGACATGCAGTTTACGCGACACTAAATCAAAACAGGCTACACCACATATGAGTAAGAACTACTTTGTAATGTCCATGGGAAGCTGGGGTCATTTGATTCTGCAACAAAACCTAAAGTTTGGGATAATTTGGGTAAAGTGTGGACAGAGAATGCCTGCAGCCAATCAGAAAACACACATCAGGTAGCTGATTATTTTCAACTCATTCTGAGGTGCATGCATGCTACTACAAGCTCATATATTGATGCATAGACATTTTTACAACAAATTGTAGGAAAAAATGTAGAAAATACTATGTAACAGTGCAATTAATAAATCCATCAATCAACATATCAATTGACAGAAATTTTTTTTAAAAAAACTGATCGATTGAGAGCAGCTTAATCCATAAAGTTATATTTCATGCAGCTCAAATATAGGGATTTGCTGTTTTTCTTATTTTCATATTATCTGAATGATTATTGCTATTATATTTGGGGGGTTTAGAACTGACAAAACAAGACATTTGAATAACTTGGACTTTGATTAACTGGACATTTTTTCATTATTTTCATTGTCATTTTATTCACCAAACAATTCATCATTTAATCAAGAACATAATTGGCAGATGAATTGATCACTAAATTAACCATTATTTGAAGCCCTACCTCACTGAATGTTTGTTTTGTCCTTTTTCTTTAAGCTAGGCAAAAGCAATTTACTATGGCTTTATATTTAGTGGAGTAAGAACTTATAAAAGACTTTCTACACAAAAACTTAGTGAGGGATTTCCAGTGAGAAGTGTAGATATGAAATGTGGTCTGCGAGTGATACATAGAAAGGAGAGGAAATACTCAGAGGAACAGAGACAGACAGTGGTAGAGATCACTGCATAATCTGCTCTCAGGGCAGCCACTGCTCCTTTATTTAAATCACATTGCTACAAGCTGAGATTATAAACCAGGTTTTCATAATTCTATAAGCGCCGTCCATATCTGCTGCTCAAAGGCTCGCTCATGAAATGAAACCACAATTTTAATCATTATCATTCAATCGAGGGGAGCTGAGATTTTTACTGAGATAGCGTTTTGAACAATTATTTAAAAGCCTCAGATGTGCACTTAGGTGGAGCTCAGAAAGCTGACAAAACCCATATACCCCAACAGCAGCACACTGCAGCCCCTCACTGCATTAACAATTTCATCTATTATTCCACACCAATCACATTTCATGAAAGCAGCGCTGAACATCTAAGGAGTGGCCCTTGACTCAGAGCCGGGCCTTCTACATACCCCGAAATGTCAACTACAATCAAGATACAGACTTCAGAACCAGGAGCTATATGAATTCCACCTCAGTGACACATCACAAATGACCAGTGAGTGAAAGTGTCCTATTTTTCTCTCTCAGGATCTGTGGAGGCGTGCTCTCTGTCACGCAGAAGCCCCCTTTGAGTAACATGTCCACCATGGCTCCACTCATACAGAGATGTGGTCATTGTGACTTGAGCCCTGAGAGGCCCAGAACCAGCCAACCTTGAAGACCCGAGCATTAGGTCCGCTTCAGACCAGAGTCTTTTCAACTTCTACCAGAACAAAACCAACTAAAACCAATATAAGGAATGCCATTCATCGCCAAGATCCGAATACACAATGGTGTGATTGTGTGATAAAATATACAGGAAACAGAGCACATGGAAAAGACGATTTCTGCTTCTGAAACCTTGAGATTCTGAGTGTCATTTCTGCTTTGAGAGACTTTATGCTCTTAACACCGTGGGGCTTTGGCCATAAACCATGGCGCACTGACAAAGACTCATTGATATTTCCACATAGACAGAGAGACAAACACAGAGCTGAAAAAGCCCAGTGTTGGCCCAGACAGCTCTCAGCCACACTAGACGTTTGATTGGGTTATCAGGCCAGCCAGCCTCAGAGGAGATCCTGATAAATGAAGTTGCCATTTGTCCATCCTCCCCTTCCTCACAGCCGGGCGCAGCTAGCCCACAGCAAGGAATTATCTTACTGACAATTACATTCTTCCAGCTCCTAAAGACGCCCAGCACTGAGGAACCGGCAAAGGACTGACCGCAAGGAGATTATACTGATTGCTATTCCATTGCTCGCAATTGATCCTAAATTGCTTTGGCACGGGGCCTGAGCACGGCAAACTCAACGCTGGATGTCCTTGGGTTTTGGTTAATAAATCAAATTTGCAGACAATTTACTACTAAAAATGATGATGTTGATATACAGGGAATTTTGGAAAATGCTCATATCCGTTTGTTGATCTTTGTTGTTACAGGAAAAAGAGGAAAATTCAACATGGCACACAGACAGTATCAATTCAAACAAATTTTAATTGTAAGTCGGTTAAAATCTGTTTAAAGATAATACAGTATCTTCTAGCCCAAGATAAAGCTACTTGTACATTTTTTTCTTTCATCCTTCATCTTGTTTTGTGTATAGATTGTCAAAGACAAGCCAAATGCATTTGTTTGACATTTTCACTTAATAAATGAGTGCCTGCCTTTTAAGTGGCATTACCTTTGGTGAAAAAGAGTTGATGTACTCAATGGAAGTGAAAACCCTTTAATCCTTTAGTTCTGACGTGGCAAACATTTAACTCACATGACTGATCTGCCATTACTGCTGTTGGCTGGATAATATATTAATTTGTCTTCATTTTTGGACAGCTGGTAACAACACTGGCTGACTTCAATTGAACCAAATTCCAGACGCCTTTCTCCATTATTCTCTTATGTGGGTTAAATGCCCAAGAGGACTTGTTTTACTTCAAGCAGCAACCTTGACTTCCTCCTCTCTGTTTATTGGTGGATTATAGCCATGCATTGCCTGTAGCGCCTGATAAAACTAGCAGACTCCAAACAAAATGTTGTAAACATTTATTTTACACAACATTTCAAAGGTTGGCTTAAATTGCTTTCCAGTTGCATGTTAACCCAGCTAATGACCAACTGAACAGATCAATGAACAGAATGAAAGATTTTGAATATCAGCCACCAGAAAAGAGGCTAAAGAGCAATGTTACCCTTCCCAGAGTTAACTACACATCAGCATGGGAGCATGATCCTCCTGGAAAAGGAGCTTTCGCCAGCACTTCCTGGCAGACTCACTCAGTCTGCTGGCACACAAGTCTGATGCTCACTGTGGTATCAGTGCCCTCTTTCCACATGTGATCTCTGCACAGCTCCTCTGATTGGTGTAAAGGAAAAGGGGGGATCTGGTGACAGCGGCACCAAATTTTATGATTCTAATGGTTTTCTGACCTCAATCTCCCCTAATCATTTTGAAGCCTGGACAAAGATTATCTGGGTATAGATTATGTTTTTTACACAACGCGTGGCACTGGGACAAAACAACAAAAAAAACAACAACAACAAAGCAGCCAAAGCCAGCATTGTGTTTAGTGCTTTTGATATCTGAAAGGACATGCACATTTATCTTCTACTGAATGGAGGAATCTCAGATCTACACTTGGATTTGTTTACCATCCCATTCCTTTGTCTCCCCCGGGAGAATTTTTTTTTCCCAGGATTCCCGCGGCTGTGTTTGGGGGGTTTAAGTGATGAAAAAAGAGGGAAAGAAAAGCCCATTGGTCTCAGCGCCACAGAAACAGCATCTAGAGCCAAGCTGTCATCCCACTTGGATTAAGGACCCTTCAGTGGTGGCTGCTGAGCTGCTAACATGGTGTCTTACCCTCGGCGGGGTGTGGGAGGGGGTAGAGGGTGGAGCACAGGGTAAGGGCATTAGAAACCCTGGCCTAAATAAGACCTCGAGGTCAGCGAGCCTCCTGAACCATGGAGAAGCCACTTTGTGTCTCCATGTCAACTTTATTCATGAGCTGACAGCTAAGTGTCTTCGTCTTTTCCTGTTGATTCAATCGCTGTTGCATCATGTGCTGGGAGATAATCTACGCCTGCGCTCTGCTTATTGCTGCAGACCCCGACTTCTACAAGTTTTCAGGCTGTAACGTTCAACAACAGCCTGGTGACAGTGTGGAGGCTTGTGGTACATTTCTTGGCAGGGCACACTCTTTAAATCTCCAATGTTATAAGCAGAATAAGAGCTGTGGCGATGTATTTGCCGAGCCATTAGACAACACAAGTGGGCTGCGTCACTGTGCCAACAGAGAGTGGGATGCACGGCCGAGTTACTCTTAAGCTCTATGCAAATAGGAGGAAGATGGAGGCTTGAGAACAGACTAGAAAGCATTCAAGTGCACACTCTTCCTGAATTCTGTGTAATGTTGGCGAGCCTACACCCTGCCGGTGGAGCGATGCCCACCTCCTGTTGTTTTCAGGACGGGAAAGGGAAGCAGTGGTCCTTGTTATGTGATGCCACCGGGCCACCAACTACCTCTCCAACATCTGCTGCCCATCCAAAGTTGGCTTCAGCTTCAACGGGCCCGAGGCGGCTGGTAGCAAACACTGCCTCTCCAGTCCTCTTCAGCAGGAACAACTGTGTGTTCAAACAGAGGCTCCAACACCAGAGTTTCTATTGTGGATCTCCTCGGCTATAACCCTGCATCACCCCCCCCCCCCCCCCAAAAGCAGCGAGAAAGAGGCGAGGACAGCCGCCCCGCCAGTACAGACAGCGCAAACAGACCCCCTTTGTTCCCCCTGCCCCTTCTCAGCGTCGACTGAAGTACATGATCCACCCCCTCCTCCCTCCTGCAACACTGGAAGCTTCAAAAACACTCCCACTTTTCCTTTCCCTCCCTCCACTTGTTCCAGTGGGTGGCAAGCCAGCAGATCATCTTAAGAGCATTCAGACAACATAGCAAGCATCTCATCTTCATTTGTTCATATCAAGTTGCTGAAGTCAAGGTTGACTGGGAGGGAGATGTTGCGGTACGTGCCGCCAGTTAACCTGTCAGTCGCTCTGCTGGGGGCAGAGTGGGAACATAAAACCCACAACATTACGATCCATTACCCCAACCTCCCACTTCAAAAGGGGGCTCTATAGCCGTCACTCCCTTGCACTTGGTTTGAACAGAAAGGAGCATCTCACCATGCTTTGTTCTCACTAAGGGGTGTAATAACCTGACACAGCCGATAATGGCGTTCCCTGGGCAACCTTGAGCGATCAGGCTTGATGACTGTCATGCTGTAAAGCTCTGGTGTAATGATTCCGTCACAGTGGGCCGTTCAGGGACATCCGCACTGACCGCTACTCACCCACCATCTGTCCACATTACCTGCTGCCCAAAAAATACAATCTAATGCATCAGTACGGCTCCCTAATTCATACAAGACAAGTTTCTGTGATAAATACAGCTCAGCATTGGGGCTGCAACGAGCAACATTTTTCATTATTGATGATTCTGCTGATTAATTACTTGATTTCTCAGAGGCCTTTACATATTCAAGTGTGATTTTCTGTCAAACCAAGAGTCCAAAACAGAGCTTACTATTATAGAAGACTGAAAAACAGCACATCTGAAAAGCTAGATTCCAATAATTTGGGGCATTTTTAACAACTTAAATGAAGAATCAGCCGGCATAATCACTTATTTCTCAATAGCTCATCCATTCATCAACTAATTGTTTCAGCTCTACTTGAAATATAATGCACCCTAATATACCAAATTATTTTAACATTTGGCAGCAATTAGGGATAATTTTCTCTCAGTTTATTTTTCAGTAGATTTTCAATGAATCTGTCAAAGATTCACAACTAGCACTTACACCCTAAGGGCTACTTCTGCAGTTGCCAGGAGCCAAATGGAAATGTTGTTTTGAAGCTCAACTAATTAGAAAAAAAAATAGTGAGAAATATATTTCCATATGGTGTTGCAGAAAAGTAGTTATAAAGCAAGTTAAATGGTGTAAATACTGAAAAAGTAGCTGAATCTAATTAAAAATGCTGTTTAATTACAACTATGATTCCAAAAAGCTGGGGGATTGTGAAAACTGTAATAAAAACAAAATGCAATGACGTTTTGCAAATACGTTTAATTAAATCCGGCACAAAGACAAAATATCTAATGCTCAAACTGGGACACGTAGATATATTACAACGATATACGCTCATTCTGAATTCCATGCACTCTCTTTTGTGTTGCATTTTACACAACAACCAAACTTTTTGAATCAGGTTTGCAACATGGACAGTTTATTTG
>JAOWBC010000049.1:6215347-6227521 GCA_028566105.1 Hypoplectrus providencianus | reverse complement strand
CCCCCGTGGAGTGATGCTTTGACCGCGGGGGGGCCGGGGGCGCATGGGCGGGAAGCGGCGGCGGCGGGGGGGGAGTGAGCAGAGGATTTGGGTGGGAATGTGGGTTTTTTTCTTTTCCAGTAAAGCAATTGTTTGGCTTGTATAATAAATGGCATGGGATGTAATTGGTGAATCTCGGGGGGCTGGCTATCGTAATGAGATTGAGTGTGATGAAGGGGAAATTAGACTAAACAAACTGACCGGTCAGTCAAAACAAGACAGAGTTGTGATATGAATATGAAGGGAATTAAACGTGGGGAGCAAATCTGCTTAGGACATGGGGGATTTTGTGAAAGAGGACAGCTATGTCATCAGCAAAGGACTCAAAAACAACTGGGAAATACAGCACATCTATGTATCCATCTATCTATCTGTACATGCAGTGTGTAATTTGACCATCATGAAGCAAAAGACGGATCATATCAGTGTTTCAGCCTGGAAGACAAGTGACAGGGATTCTTCAGCATCTCTCACACATTTGACAGTCGCGATCCGTAACACGCGCACCTGCACCTGCTCTCCCTGATGACCACATGCTAACACGGAAATATTCACGGAAATTTATTTTTCCCAGCTTTAAAAACAACCCTTCCCGTCCATAAGAGGACACTGGCAGCCTTAGCATCCAACTCAGTGTGCTGCTTTCCCCCTCACAAACTCCTGACAGTGAGCTGGGAGCTACACGACACGTGTTTATTATGAATGGTGAAGATTCAGCTCACCTTATCTCTTCCCTCGGCGGACGAAACGCGAAGCCCGTCCTGTGTCTTCAGTCCCTGCGTCAGAGCGATGCCGTCCGCTGTGTTTATTTACGTGGAGTCCCGTTCAGCGCCGAGCCTCTTCGCACTTGCCTCCTCTTGCCTCTCAGCCACTGGTCCTCTCCTCTCTCCCACCAGTTCACCGACACACATACACACACGAGCAGCGGGGGCGCGCAGCAGCACTCTGGGGCGTGCGCACGCCCATTGCGCGCACTGCAGCGCCGCTGCCGATGTATGGTGGCCTCAAGGCACTGAACCATTCTAGCAAATTGTTATCCAAATAGACACGTTAATAGTAGTTTAGCCCCCCTGCAGGCTCAGAGCCACAGATGGACAACAGCTGGACGAGTTTTGGGATAAAACAAACCAAAAGTTGTCTCTTAATGCTCAGCCATGCCATTTTCTGTTGCTTAACAGCAGGGGAGCCGCTTTTTTATTGAGCTGTTTTATTATTGTTGTTAAATTTATGCATCGTGAAAATGCTAGAAGCAGGAGTGAAATAATTCCCTTTATAATCCTGTACATTTTCAGTAATCGGCCTCCAAAATGAGAGACAAAAACAAAACTGTAACATCAAATCCACTGACTTTCTCTCCAACATGAGTGCTTTCACCTTTCTGCAGTGTACTTCATTCCAGCTGTTCTGGACCTTAATTGCTTGGAGCCATTTGCATGTCCTGCCACACTCCACCGGTTTGCCCTGAGAGAGGGTTTGCACTAATAATCATACAGTAGCCTGTGGGATCAACCAAGACTGGCTGGATGAGCTTATGTGACTTTAAAAAGCGACATTTCCTCTTAGTTCAATCTGCTGCCAGCCATGCTCTCTCTTCTCTCGGTGCATGTTACACACATGCATTATCTCTGGCTTAGCAGTGGTAGCCATCTGCAGCCGGAGAATCAAACACAGAGAGCAAGTGACGCAGTTATTACTGTGATAAGCTCAGTCTGGCAAGGAGACAAGGTTTCTGGTTTGAGTTGCCATCCAGAGGCTGGTTGACTGAGATTAGCTGAAATTAGGTTGTTGCATGGATTTGAAGAAGATGAAAATGGGGTTATGTATATATATAATCATTGGCTATAAGCCAAAGTGCAGTTCATCGTGAGAAGCCTAAAGAAATTACCTTTTTATATGAAGTATAATCTATGATCCTGAATACTGATTCCTGCCTCTTCACATCTATTTGTGGGGTACTTTCCAAACATTTCTGCTTTGCATGTGAAAATATAACTGAAAATTAAAAAAAAAAAAAAAAAAAGTAAGAGGCATCTTGCAGGCAGGCAAGGTCGTTTGTTGGACGTAATTCCCCAGAGTCGATGGAACCAGTTTCCCTCATCATCAACTGAGGAGGCCAGGGGATTCTTACGCACATCTGCCGATAGTGCCACACAGGGAAGTATTGTAATTGTTCTCGCCTCTCATTTCAGACCGCCTCCAGATATGTCTGCATACCTCTTGAATCTCATTAAAATATTCTCTTAATTTCCCTCATGCATATTATCCGTAAAATACTCGGAGGGATTTTCACAAGTTCAAGGATACAGCACCATGGAGACGGCACATGCATAGTTGCAAAGTGAATCTTATCGGGTCTTTGTGTTGAAATGCAAAAGAAAAAAAAAAAAAAACACCAGAGGAGATGTCGTCTCTGCCTCACTGGTAACTCCAATTACTGTGCCTATTACTGCAGCGAATCCTTCAAGTCCTCTGCTCACTGAGATGCAAAACTTCACACAAGCCACGGCTATTGTGCAGAGACAGTCACCGCTCGGCCTGTTTTCTTCACCGAGTCAGTGTTATTTCATTTGATTCTTCTCAGAGCAAACTTCAGAGCACATGAAGCAACAGCAAACCTCCCATCAAATGACCTGCCTCCCATCAGAGGTGACGATTAATTAACACAGATTCAACGCAGATCAGCAGGCTCATAGTCACGGCTTACATCAAAACACAGCCGTGGAATACAGCATCACAGACAATATAAAGAACTGTTTTGTTTTGTTTTTTTACAGTGTTTTGTATGTGCATTGTGAAAGTTTACGTCTTTGTCAAAGACAGTAACTCACAGCATTTATTACCCATTCAGTCTGTCAGGGTTTGTTGTTCCATCACTTGTTTTTCTGTCAGTTTTTTTCAAAAGTGGCAATCAAATTTTGCAATTAAACTCTTCACATCTTATCTCAATATCTGCCGCTCGCTCCAAAACTAATTAAGTGCTAATGAGCTGGGTTTATTTGCTGCTGCTAAATGTGAGGTGTAATTGAGTAGCAGCCACCCCGAGGATAAACAGTTACGTAACAACAAAGATAGGAGAGCACAGTACCTGTCAGACTGTCCCTGTCTGAGACATGTTCCGGACACCGACTGGAGAGATGTATTTATACTCAGAGTCTGGAGGTTTGACCAAAGGTGCAAAAGAAATCGAATTACTGATGTGATTACTGCCGGGGGACAAGTTCATGAGTCAGATCTGTTTACATCAGGGAAGGATGCTTTTCCTCTCTCAGCCTGCTGTGTAATTACATTATGACTTTTCTATATTGAGTGGGAGCAGCCTTTTCTGGCTGCTAACCATGTTAGCACACAGGGGGCAAAAACATGACATGAATCCACTAAATACAGCACATATTGAGAACGTGTTACAGTCGGTAGCATGTGGCTGTCAAAGCGTTATTCATGTGAATCCTGGCAATGAAGTTTTCTTTGTCTCCTGGATTTTTCACCCCTATTTTTATTTTTCAATTACTGTATTAATTAACAGCACTTCTGGATGTATTTCACAGTATCTATGAACAGTTTTTGTTCAATTAGCACAAAGTGGTGGCTTTTTCACTGACTCATGTCTCATCAGTGAAGAGCATGAATCACTGTCACACTGTTTGGCATTTAGGCTGTTCACAAGTACAAGTTTGGTCACAGTTGCTGTGACTGTGTTAGCACAACCACATTCACTCAAAGCAGTTCTTACTTAGCCCTGAATGTGTATAGAATGACCAAAATTCAGGGTAAAGATTTCAATATCTGGGTCAGAATATGAATTTACTCTGAAAGAAACTAATGGACCAAGCAATAAAGGAGAAAAACACACAAAAGCCAATGGTGAAAGTAAACACTGGCTGGGTGAAGAGAAAGATGGATGGTGGCTTTAGTGTTGAGGGTCAGTTGATAGTATTTATTCAGAGGATGTGAGAGGAGCTGCCGCATGATTCAAAGTCAATAAACTGTCTCCAAACACTCAAAATGAAATCTGTGCTCTTTGCACTTTCTCAAAAGCTTAGATTCACTGGGAACTCTTTGATATCTCATAGAGGGGTTCACATGCAAGCAGAGCTACTTGTTATTAGGTGCAAAAACTTTTTTTCCTTGAATAGAAGCTGTTTAAATCTTAGGTCATCACAAAGTCACCATAGACGTTTGGGTGCAATAAGCAGGGCAGGGACATGTAAACAAGCCTACAAGTACAGAAGCCCACTCTTTACTCTTTTACCTCCATGACTCAATCCAAGCTGGGGCTCTTAATGACTGGAAAAAGGTGCAAATTATGCTAAATTTCAAGTGACACTTTGTGATATCTGAAACAGCTTTTTAATTTGCTTTTTGCTCTTGAACATGGTTCATAGATCTATATTCTTGCTGTTGGATGTACTGTATATAATGTGATGGTTAATTTTGTGAAATAATTGTTTTAATGTCTTTAATCAACTGACCTACAATTGCACAATGTCTTTTATCAGAGGCTTCATCCAAAGAGACGTACATACAAAGCAAATATCAGGTCACAAGGCAACACAAGGCCTCTGTTAATGGGGACATGGCAGGATTTGCAACTCTTCTTGCAAGGAGACGGATTCCGCTGGATTGGGAATCTTCAGTTCTTCCAACTCATGTGAGCTGGATAAAGCAAGTTTATGGCTTTCTTAGGTTGATGTTGTGAGGTTCTGCTAGTCGTGGTTCTTGGTCATAGAATCCCTTATGGTGATATGTTCACAGCCGAGCATGTCAGTGTTTGGGATTGAACACTGGATTGATCTGGATGTGGGTGGTTGATTATTTGCTTGTTTGTTGGGCAACTATAATGTAAAATTCAACAGATTTGAAAAAAAGACAGTGTCAGAGAGTCATTGCCATGGGTTGAGTGTGAGTCTAACAGGCTGTAGGTGCCCCATTTGTATCCATTATGTGAGGAGTTGCAGTTGCTGCCTCTCAGCCAGGTCATGATGGTCAATGGTTTTGAGAACATTTGAGATTCAAATGAAAAAAAAACTTGTACTCACGTAGATTCCTGTGGAACTGCCTGGCACAACAATTTAATATTAAACAAGATTCATAAACATTTTCTTGGTGTCAGACCCACAAGCTCAAACCAGATATGTGCACTCTTTCGGACTGAGAGGAAACACAGCTCAGATGCACTGAGCTGCAGTATTACGACTGATCACTAATTGAGAAATTCCTCCGACATCTCTCCAGTGAAAGACTTATTTAGATAAAAAGAATAATTTCACTGAGGAACAGAAGCACATCTTGGTGGCTGCATGTTGATTAGAAGACAAATAAGCACCAAAACAGCTGTGCTTTTGTAGCCGTACTGCAAAACAGAATCTTTTTAAGACTCTCGATGAATGTTCCAGAAAAAAAAAGCCCTTCATCCAGCAGTAATAGTGTTCTTCTCAATTATCTGGTACGACCGGCTTTAAATCCAAAGAGCTAAATGAATCAGATCAGGATTTATTTATTTATATATGCACTTAATTAAGGATCCGATTTCTATCTTCAACAGGGTTCAGTTTATGGTTATCATGTATCACACAGTATATTTTAATTTATAACAATGCAGTAAATCTAAAAATGTCTGAGATTTTTTTGTTTTATCTGCAAAGCAAGTGATAAAATTTGATCACATATTTTGATCTCAATCCTCCTAATAGTTCATAAAATGTGTAGCATAACTATTTATTCTACAGTACAGTTTAAAGTTGTATTTATTGTTGTTTTTTTTAATTGTGCATAAATATCAAAACCCTAAAAACTATTATGGTAGACATATGGAATTGATTAGTATAAAAAACAGAACACGTTTTATATTTTAGATTGTTCAAAGTAGCCAAACAACAAACCCACAAATAACCTGTTTACTAGGCACATCTGATAACTTGAACACTTCTGATTCTGAATCTAACTGAGGAAATAGAAGAAGTGTGCAAAACTGGCAACAAAACAAGAGGTGGCTACTTGGAAGAATCTGAAATATACAGCACATTCCGGTTTGTTTAACACTTATTTTATTTATTTATTTTTACAACATAACTCCCGTTTAAATTAACACAAATAAAGAAAACCCACTGAATGAGAAGGTGTGTCCACACTTAGAGTGGTACCGTATATAAAGTCATAGTCCACCTGCTCTTTCCATTTGCCCTGCAATATGTTGAAATTCCTGGTGAAACAACATGCCAATGCTCTCCATGCCATTTTATCCCCCCTCAGACCACAGCTGATGCTGTTTGCTGTGTCCTCTCCCTTCTGTAGCCATCGCTGTGTTTTCATGCGTGTAAGCAGTTGGTGGAGAGCTGTGTCAGTGCATGGTGTTTATGCTGGAGGGAAATGCGATCCATCACAGCCAGGGTTGTTACCCAGGTGCCTGAGCACAGCCTTGCACAGTCATCTCATCTCACCTTCCTCTCTTTTATGACAGGCAGCTCAGGGAAGGGCCTTCAAATTACCTTCCCCTGAAAAATACTCCCCTACCTTTACAGCTAGAGCTACAGAAAAAAAGACACAAACTACTGGTATGGATGGATACAACATGAGCCTGCAGTTGCAATTTTCCAAACTAGAATTTTCTGCTAATCACACCAATCACCTTGGAAATTGAGCTGTGGAGGTGAGGGTGCATATCTGTCCAGATCTGTGTCGGAATAATGAAGCAGTTGTGAGTACAACGTACTGACTTAATATCTGCACGTCTCCTCTTCCTGAGATGATCCACAAGCTGTGAGTGAAAACAGCAGGTTTCCTCTGATCACAATCAGCTAATCTGCGTATAATTAGGAGGCAAGATGCAGCAAGGTTCAGTGATGGGTTTTAATTACATACACTCTCAAACAGTCTTTACACAGGATCAACAGAAGAACAGTGGAATTATATTAATCTGGGTAAAATTTGCATCCACTTTACCTCAGGTCCTCTGGGAGTGACCGACACATTGCCGCATCAGTTATACAGTACTTCACCAGGTCAGGCATGAATGTCTGCAGTGCATCGTTTAGCTAGACTTGTCATTAAGATCATTTAAAAAGGAACAGTTCATCCCCAGATCATAAATAGATATTTTGTCGCTGACTTGCAATGCTTTTTATAAATCTAGACTGTTTGGCTCTGTGTTGGATATATTTGTCAAAAAGATTCTCTTACATATAAATTGTCTATATGGCACTTTTATTTATTTTTATTTGTTGCCCCAAGCACCAAAAAGTACATCTCAAAAGCAATACCTCTTCTCAGCCTTTATGACTCATTTAGCAGTTTGATGTAGGAACTTCCCTAGAAGAACACAACAACTTACATGAAACTGCTCACAACAAGGTCCGTGGATGATCTTGAGAAAGGAGTGGAAAGAGACATTGCTTTTGACTCTTTTAAAGTAGTTTCTTTTCTTTTTTTTTTTTTTTTTTTGGCACTTTGAGTACCACAAGCCGAGTACCATCAAATTCCATTATATTCAAGAGAAAGCAGACATCTCTACATACCTCCACTTCTTGAAAAACACCCACCAAAACAATCTGGACTGATAAAAAGCAAAACAGATAACAGAACTATATAAACATATATATATATATATATATATTTGATTTGGGGGTGAACTGTCCCTGTCAGCCATGGAAAATCAATAAGCAGCAGTGTGTTTTAAGCCAGTCCCTCAGCTCTGACCTGCATGATTTCAACAAACGTTACAGCAAAGCAGAGTAGGGGCTGACACAGAGTGCTTCAAGGTAGAAAGGGTGAAAGAGGCTTTGAGAAGAGGCATCAAAGGGAAAGAGGGCACACTGAAGACAGAGCAGAATATGTGTTTAGCCTGTGGGGAATCCATAAAACCAAACAATCAAGCACACAATGATAAAAGCGTTTGAAACAAGTGAACTTAAAATACTCCCAGGCTAAAATAACACATAAAAGTTACATCTTTTATGACAGCGTGCCTCCATCTGAACTCTTTTATATCTGCTCTTCATATTTAATCACAATTATTTATGATTATAAGTATTTTTGGGTTTAATATTGTGGTTAGCCTTTCCAAAATACAGTCTTTTACTCAATATTTACTTATCTTTGTGCGTAAAACCTTAAATATAACATGCATTTACATACAACTTTGCAATACTGTAATGCTTATTAAAGTGGGCCCTCATGTTCTAATGCTACTATTATAAGTATACATTACACAGTTGACCAGTAGCTGCATCAATAAAAGGTGCAAATTTTAGTTGTCATCCGAGGCCCTTGCTTTTGGTGCTCGAAATGACCTTGATTAGACTCTTTAAAAAAATAATAAAATTTTTGTCCTGATTGGCAGCTTAACAAACACTGTATTTCAATAAAACCTTACATATCTATACAGTTTTCTGTTAAAGTATAAACACAGGTTTGTGAGGATATACTGGCTGTCATAACAATCTTTATACAGAAAGCACAAAGGGTGCTTATTTTGTGCAATAGTCTGATCCCGGCTACTGTACAATTTACAGTATTCTGCTATTCAAAGGAATAGTCTAACATTTTAGGAAATGTTTATGTGCATACTTGATGAAAGTTCGATCGATATGATTCTTGTATCTGTGCAGTTCAAATTAAGGTAAAGCTTGTCCTGAACAGGCATACATTGGCCTGAAATCAGATGTTGATATTTGATACCAAGGGGGAAAAAACATTGATATTTAACCTGCTGTCAGTAAGATAACAACAGTATTTAACAAGAGACAGGATGAAGGAAATATTCATACAAAACAGGACAATGCAAAGATCAGTTGTGCTTTACAATGTAAGCATTGTGAAACACTGATTCACTACTTTGCTTAATGTTGCTCCCTCTCTTCTTACACTGCCTGACTCGACTGACCACCACTGTCCTCTTTCTGTGGATGGACTAGCTTTGATTTTTGTGTGTTTACAACCACTTGTCAACAATTGTCACACATTTCACAATTAAAAGATTTATTTATTTATTTTGTCAAATTTTCTGACTAACATTTTGGCCAGTAACTTTATCTTCAGGACAACTACAACTGTTAGCTATCTTCTCATGGAGTATCGATTAATTTGTGTATTTACCAAAATGTTGAACTATTCCTTTTAGTATACAAGAAATATTTCCGAGAAGATGATAGTGAAATCCTATTTAGACAGTTCCCAAACCCACATGTCATCTTTAAATGCAACAGAGTGCTGACAACCTCGATGACAACTAGGTGCATTTTCATGCAGATTTTACCTCAAACTCACAAAGTGTCAAGTGTGAGTGGGGAAGAAGATAGTGTTTGGCATGTTGGACTCATTTCCTACTTGTGTGTTTACAAAGCTACAGGTCAAAGAGTCAACAACTATCACACACATATAATGGTAACTTTACATATTCTAGGCAGTTAGGAATAGGGGAAGAGTTTCCTTGTGAGGTAAAGGTGGTCGTGTTGGATCTAGAGCTTAAAGGACTTGAAGGACAAACCGTTGTACATGTCGGCCCGGAGCCTGGCCCACTCTGCCATCCTCTGGACGGAGTGTTTCTCTCGGGTGAGGATGCCAGCGGCCTTCTTCAGCTTCTCTTCGTTCCTCTCCAGATAGCGGAGGCCCTCGGCCTGCAGCAAGTTGAGCTTCTCTTGCCGGTTCTCGTCCATGGAGATATCTTCGCTCATGTAGGGGTTGAAGCGGAAATAAGTGCCGGAGGGAAGGAAGGCGTCGAGCATGGCGTGAACCTCTGGAGGCAGAGAAGTGAGAGCGAAGCAGCACAAAAAAAAAATAAACATCACAATCAACCTCTTAATAGTCCCAATATGTGCAAACATTCAAACATTGTGTTAACAGTGAGAACAGGATGCAAAGTCAAAGCTGTCAGCGTGGTGACAGCTTAACATGTGTTAAAGAGTGTGAGAGTTTGAGGTAATACCAAGTGAAAATGTCTGGCTTGTCCATCACGGTTGTTTTCAAATGCTACGTCTGAGAGGCTTAAAATCAACAACATGCAAATGCAAACAAACAGGCAGCGAGAGCAGTAACAGCATAAATATGCCTGAAGGATTCAAAAAGGTGACGGAGGTTGTTTCAGTCTGTTCCCACAGAAGTTCAGCAGAGCAGGAATCCAGGAATTCAGAAATACAAATAGCAGAACTCGCTGCCTTAAAGGCTCTGGAGCAAGGAGTATAAACTTAAAGGTTATACGGATAGTTTTGTTAACTTTTATTTCTTGTATTTTCATATCCATTCTGTACTGTATTACATTATCGCATTTTGAAAAGTTCCACACTGAGGAGTGAAAGTAAGATAAGCGGATTTACAAAACTCCTGATGACAAGCTTGCTCTTTGAATAGATAATGTGCAGTAAATTCCACAGATGATTTTCTATCGTGTTATAATTTGACTTTTTTTTTTTTTTTTTCCAATTTACAGTCAATGGCAGATGGTTTGTTCATGCTCTTATCAGCTCTAGACTTATCACCAAAGGCGTTTTGTACTAACTGAGAGAGACTCTGTCAGCACCAAGAAAACCATGTGGGCATTTTGTTATTTTAACTTGCCCTATATTCCTTGTCTGCAGTTTTATAATATCAAGGCCTGACTGATCTGTGCCTTGGTCTGTTACAATAATTCAACTTATCGTATGGACATGAAAATGATCCCATTTCGGTTGACCTCGATTTTTGTTTTCTTAGTCATGTCACAAACAATTTAGCCAACATGACTTATGACAGCAGCAGGATTTAGAAGACCTATGTGCTGCGCCTTATTTGAACTAATGAGCCACAGTATCAATAATTTCTGGTAACTACTGAGTATACATGTTCATGTGTAAATATTTTTAAGCATTCAAGTTCATCGTTCTTTGAAATGTTAAATTATCATGATGTCGAAAGCATATATTGAACTTAAAGTTTCCTACAATAATAGCATTTATCACAATATTTTCTGAGACAATATATCAGTTAACTAAAACTTATCCTGGCAGGCCTATTTATGTCTTGGATCTTTACTGGCTAAATGTATCTCCTTCTTTAGTTTCAAATCTTCTCTGTTAACACATGATGTTCATTTTGTGAATTAGGGTCTCACTTGGCATAAAATTTCTTTAAAAAAAAACATTTCCTCTTAAAACCCACCTTTTCACCTTAGCATTCAACACCATGAAGAAGCTGAAATTATGTGCATTTAATGACATTTATATAATTTTTCATTTTACTTTACAGCTCTTTTACCCTCTGTGGATGTTTTGAAGTACATTATAATTAAAATTGGATTGGAAATTAGGTTTCTAGATTATAGCTGATGTCATCGTGATTAGGTCCACTTCTTCGATACAGTCTCTGGTCTGAACTGCAGCCCCACCTCTTTGAGATCCTAATTTGTTTCCTGCTAAATAGACCTGAGTGAGTTTGCGAGTGAGTGCAAGCCAGTTCCATCAGGAGCTTTGTTTCTATCTAAAACCCCATTAGATTAGCCTTATCTGTGTACAACAACAAACTGAGCGCTACTGATACACTTAAACAAAGCAGGAGGCTTGTGAACACTGAGACAAGAGGGGAAGCTTTTGAACAAAAAAAAAAAAAAAAGAAGAGGAAAATATGTGATAAACACTCTTGCTAATCTGCTGTTTCTAAATAACAAAGCCTGTTGGAGAGCTGGAGGGAGCTTAATCCCAAATACAGGAGGAACAAGTGCAGAGAAGCATCTAGGTCAGCCACTGCACCACAGCAGCAGCAACAGGGAGGGGACCGAGCCAAATTTAGGCACAGCAGAGGTGCCTATGTCCAGAGGTGATAAGGAGACAGAGGAGGTTGCCACTACAGAGGGCCACAATGGGACGTATCCTAAACAAAGTCAACCTGCACTGCAGTGTTTTCTACACTGTGACATCAAAGCCCAACTCCTTCCCTCAGAAATTACACAGAAACAAAGAGCATAATTCATTCAAGTCTTTGTACATTTTGATTGCACTGTGAAATAATTTAGACAAAATAACATGAAGGCAACTAAATCATCATTGCAAACAAAGCCAGAATAGATGGTACACAACATTAGGTTGGCTTATTCCTGCTGCTGGGTTTCATGCTTTGACCAGTTTTGGTCCTCTTTGTTGATGCAGCTTGTCTGTGTTTGGCATGTGAAGT
>JAOWBC010000049.1:6201797-6215247 GCA_028566105.1 Hypoplectrus providencianus | reverse complement strand
TCACATAATAATAATCAAACATACATTCAGACACAAATGTAATGAATATGCCATCAAAGTATAAATTGGTAATAACTAGCAGCTTCTTTACTTGGACCCACACATATTACCAACTACTCCAAATGATTAACTTTGGGTCCGTCCAGAAAGAGGTGTGCTTTTATTATCTAAAGAGGGCAATATATTGAGAAAGGGATACAAAAGTTTTATTAAAGGTTTCAGTCTTATGCCTGAAATTATAAAATATATATTTTCAGGCCTGCAATAAAACATTAATTCATTTATCGAGTGCCTTGGTAATAGAAAGTTAAGATTTTTTTTCACTGCAGTGCTAGCCAGTAAAATAAAATATATCTTGTTACTGATTATACTAATAGAGCTCACATCTTCTAATATCCAATTTTGTTTGTTTTTTAATTAAGTAGGCAGGGGCGAAGGGAAAAAATACTAATAGAATGGCTGATCCTGATTTTGATGATTGAAATTGAAAGTTAATTTCCGACCATTTTGATGCAGATATTAAATTATGACACCCCATCATTACGTTAACAGGGATGGAATTAGGTTGCAAACAAGAGCCAAATCTGTAAAACTGAATTCTGTATCCCATCAAGCATCAGACGGTTCTGCAGTGAAGGTTACTTACCCTCAGTGTCCGTGGCGCTGCTGATCACATTCGTTAGTTTGGTTTTGAGGCTCGTGTAGGTGGTGCTGTTCTTGCCGGGAGTTTCAAAGCGGCCCGTACCGAGCGAGACCACACACTCCAGGGGCGTGTTGGGCCACAAACACTTACACTCATGGATAGCCAGTGCTGTGGGGTTGTTAATGAGCAGACCTCCATCCTGTGCACAAAACAGAAGACGTGTCATGTTGGAGAACTAATTTACACGCCGTGAATGTTTTTTAGTACCCAGACCACAGTCGGCGAAACCAATTAATTGGCATTTAGAAAACTCAAAACCTTTCATGGATTTTAACAGTCAATACGTAAAAATTTCTGAAGAACATCTGATGGAACAAAAAGAGCAAATCAATGCGCAGTTCCAGAGCTGCTTGTAAGTCTACAAAGCACAGAGCTAAATTGTTGTTTTTTTTCTCTCCATTTCCCTCACAGTTTCGGCCAGACTGGCTTTGATATCGAACAGCCGCCCAGGAGTGCTTTTGCTTTGGATCCATAGTCTACCCAAGGCAATTGGTGGGGGGGGTGGGGGGTTACTGGAGAGGCTGTGGGGATTGTTGAATAGGCATGAGGCTGAGGGGCCGCGGGCTGGCAGCAGGATCAAACACACAGGGGCCAGTCCTCATTAAAGAGGCCAGGCTGGGGGGTGGGAGCCGCAGGGCCCCAAGCGTCTAGGGACACACTAGGGGTAAGAGTGCTTGTTTATGTGACTGTGTGTATGTGCATGTTTGATCGAAGCTCATGCCTGCTTAGAGTCAATGCATATAATAATGCGGGTACGTGTTTCTGACAGCATATGTCACATGGACTCATGCACATTGGGCCCTGGGGACGGGAGGGGAGGGAGCGTCTCATCTTCTCAGCGCACTAACAACAGTTCTGTACAAATCTGCAGGAGAACACGATGTGATGGGAAATATGCAGCCTGCCTACCAAGGCAAAGGTCTGCTAATCATCCAGGGAGCAGGACTGAGAAATTGTATCATCAATCCAGAGACCAGGAAGACAGAATTGCAAAGGGAGCTTGCTATTGTAAGTTAGACTTGGGGCATTGCATCAAGTAATAGCTCCCATGACAGCAAGTGCCTTGTGTATCACTTGTGGCTTTTAATATAGTGGTTCTCAGCGAACACTTTAGCTGCAATGAGAAAACAGCAGGATGTTGCAAACTAGGCCACTCAAGACAAATAATACAATGGATATCTGTATAAAATATTTGATACTTGGACAGCCTGGACCAAAGTGTTCGGCCGAACAACTGACCGACACTGCCATCCACTGTGCTGAGGTGGCTAGAAAAGAAAAGGCAAATATAAAATATTAGACAAACAAATCTCTCCTGTCCCTCTGAGTCAAACTGAGAGAGGGACATTCGATGATCTAAAATAAGTAATTTGTTATGATAATTAGCCATATGAATCATTTAAAACCTTACAGTCAGTTTTGAGGAGAATTTCCAGTGCTAGCCAGAGACTCAGAGGGCACCGGTCCCACTGGCTTGAGATGGAAGTCACACAGAACGGGTTTCACTCTGCCACAAAGCATGGAGGAACTGCTGAGGCAGCGTTTGTCCAAAGCACGTCATTATGCACCAGTAGGGTGTCTGGCAGACCAAGAAATGAATCACAGAAAAGGGAGAAAATGCCTGGATTGGAGTTGCTCCTAATGTAGACTTTGAGGGACTTGCACTGTGGAGAGCACCAGACGAACCCAGCTGGAAACAAAACAACTAAGCAGTTTTCTTATCACTCACGCCACTGTGAGAGGCTCCATTTTCTGAACTCAGTGGCAATTATGGCAACAGTCTGGGTCCAGTCACGGGTTCTTTGTGTGGATAGCTGGGGGCAAGTTTCACAAGCCCAGGGGCCGGCGGTGCACACAGAGCAAAGGCATGTAACACAAGAAGCCAAGTGCACAATGCTCCTGTGAGCTGAGAGCTGAATGCTATAACTTGTCTCCATTTCAATGCACCTGCTCAGGCAATTCAGAGCATAGCTGCAGCCTTTAAGGAGATTTTTTGGCAGTGAAGAAGCTTTGGTGACACTGGAAGACAGTAGGTAGGTTTTATTTGTGTGCAGTACTCACAGGTTTTTCGAAAGAATCAATAATTTAGAAGATAATTTGCATCCATCATTTCCTTCCACAGCTGTCAGGTAGAAAAGAGGGTGAGGTGGTGGCTGACTCAACTTGCACTGAGTTTGGCAGATGCTGAAGCTGTAGCAGGAGAGCAGGGGCTTTTTAAAGCCACTTTTCAATGAGATATCCAAACTTGGCCACCCGCCACATTCTCACACAAGGGATTTGAGAGGTTAGGGCATATTTGGACGAAGAGTTAAGTTAGAAACAATGATCTACTTAGGACAAACTGCAAATGAGCTTTGCATACAAAAGGGCCAAACTCAATCTGTCTGTCAAACACGCAGCATGACGCCAGCCAAAGGTCACTTCCATTTATGTGGATTTAGAGCTGTAATGCTGCTCATGCTTACAATGACTCAATCTCACTGTGAAAAAAACGAGCCATGTGTCGACGAATAATGTTCTAACAGGGCACAACCCTGTCAGTCGAGAACATCTGACACAAGTTTAACCTCAGAGACTGCACGGAAACAGAATTTTGAAACTGCATGTTTCAAATTTTGCCTTCCTGAAAGGCGTAGTGATTTCCTTTGACGGCGTTCCTTGATTCCGGCAGATCCTGTCTATAGATACTCCAGAGGATCACAGCTCTTCCGGCCTTGCCTTGGCCCCTCAGGGTCTAATGGCTAATTCACAAATCAGCTCCTCATTTTCCTGTAGCCTCTATTAAGCAACTTTTCAACTAATTAGGACTCCTAAACCGTTGGGAACATGTTTCACTTCTTCCAGTGGCCAATTAAAGTGAAATATGGCTTTAAAGGGATTCTCTTCTTGCAACATATACTGGAATAAAACTACTGAGATGATATGAGCCGTGATAAATAAACAAAATGAAGACATGCACTATCTAAAGGTCCCTCGCATTGCTGTTTGAAACGTCTCCACTGTCATTAAGTTTTGGGAGCTTATCTTCATTGTGCCAGTTTAAGCCGTCTTGGAGAGGGAGTGCTGATTTGAATAGGAAAGAGGTGCTATCGTCAGGATCAGTAAAAGTCATTTCACGCCCCAGTGTATGTCAGCTCCCATTAGCTGGGACAGCAAACTTCCTCCTCTTCATTCAGCCTGTGTGCCTCTGTATCTCTCCCTGCCTCTCTAACCCATCGGTAAGCTTCAATGCTGTCTTTTGCATGGGTCATAATGAGCGGCCACAACACAGAAGAGAACAGAGGGCTTGCTAAAATCTAAATGAGGTGAGTCTTCGACTTGCATCTGGTGAAGCATTCACATCGCAGTCCCAATGAGCAGCTGTAGTCATTAAGATTTCTTCTTTGGCTTCTTTGACAGGGCCGGACTGAGGGGCACTGAGCTCTGTCATGATTTATTATCGGGCTCTGCCAATGAGGCTCTCTTCTCTCAAATGATTAATTAGGGAAGCGTTACATAAGTCGTGGACATCTGATTATGCCTGTGACAATACCCAGACTGTTTTCAAGAGATGCTCATTCAATCGATAAAGTAGATAATAAGGCTGCTATAAAAAATAAACTCTTGTGTACTTTGAATATTTCACACGAATCTTCAAAATTAATCTTTGCACATAAAAGCCAGCTTTCTCAGTCACACAATGCAACCATGAAAATAAAACTGCTCAGCAAGTAAAGTTAATTGCCTAAATGGCAACCAATCCACATAAAAGCCAACATTGTCACAAGTGAAGATGAGAAAGACAACATCGTCAGTGTGGTGAGTGCAACTCCTAAGGTCAAGTCAGAGGTCTTCATGCCATATTATGCGATTACGCCGACCACTTCTCCTCTGTGCCTTTTTGCTTTATAGGCCCCAAAGGGTCACACTGAGGTTCAAGTCATCTTCCCGAGCTGTCAACAGAGGAGGGACCCATCTGTGTGAGTGCCAACTTTGCCCCAGGCAGGCAAAGAAATTAAGATCTACTGTTCACTGTTACCTTTTCCCACACATTCAGCAAATACATGACCACACATGTGCACCACGTTTTGAAACAATGCATCATCCCTGCTGGCTGTAGCCATTCAGATTAAACTGTGTAAATTCCTGCAGTGATATAAATGAGCGCAGAACGCCTTTGCTCAGATCTGCGTAGTCTAGATTCCCTTAAGGCTTTATGTACATATTTGACAACTTCATATTAGAAAGCATAATTTTTCTGTCCATCACCTACTGAGCAATTTGAAGCTAATTTCCCTGCTGCACACAGGAGAGGTGAGTGAACACACACACTTGCATAACAATACATTGTGATGCAAGGTTCAAAGCTGTGATTTATTCTAAAGAATCTCATCTGGAGCCGCTGCAGTGAGAAGCCTGTTAAGTGTGGCGCACTGCGAGAAGACGAGGGGGTTAGAGGCAGAGGAAGATTCAGGAAAAGACTTTCACACAGTCAACATAATCATTGGACTGGCCTAATCCCTAAATAAGTGTGGCAGTGCAATCAAGTGTTTGTGCAAGAGTGAAAACATAGGAATACAAGAGAACAAAAAGAGCAGTCAGTGGAGGAAACAGAGGTGAAGTGACAATGAGAGAATCCATGTGTGCGAGTTTATTCTCAAGGGACAAAGATCCTGAGTCTGTCTGGGAAGAAGAAGCTGCAGCAGGGCTCAAACGTCTGAGCTCCATCCTCCAACAGCCTCCAGGCCTCGCTCTCAGGGCTTAGCACAGGAGGAGAAGCCCGGGATGAGGAAGTGGCTAAAAGCTCTGGTTTATACTCTCTGTCGCCTTCCTGAATCCACCAGCTCTCCTCCTCTCTGACTCATCTGAGAAGCACTGCAGTGCTGCTGAGCATGTCATTTATGACCAATAAATTCACCTCCAGTGGCCTTTATGAGGGAAAAAGAGAAATGGAAACAAAAGATCTAAAAAAGGTTGTGATTTCTTTAACTGCACTTTTGGAATTCTTTTCACACAGGATCAAAACAGTCCGATTTCTTTAGCCAAAGCTGCAGTATTTTCAGACATTTTAGGGGGGTGTCACACCTGAGCTGTTTCGTGCATTTTGTCAAATAGTCTATTTGGTCTTTGCTGATGTGAATGCTCAAATGAACTCTGGTACAGACCAAAGAGGCGGACGGAGGGAAGTAGCAGGCTTGAAAAATGTCTCATGGACAGATATGCACAAGTGATGAATTAAAGGTAAAGGCTACAAACAAAAAACAACAAAGCAATAGAACAGTGGCGAAATGATTCAATCGCAAATTGGAATCAATGCTGCAAAAAGGAGAAAAAACTCAAACAATACATTAAAATCCAAGACATGCTTCGTTAAATTGTCAGCTCTTTCCCTCACATATTCTATCCAATAGACGAAGGACAGCGTCAACAGCGTGACATTTGTTTAAAACGCTCAGTGAGTTTGATAAAGCACTGTGTGGAAGTAAGCCAAACCAAATAAAACATTCAAAAATATTACATCTGCACCACTGAATTCCACCAAGACCTTCAGAACTTATATGTGAAAGCGTCCTTATACTCATTAATGCCTCATTGCCTCCTTCATTAATTAGCAACACAAGATATGGGGATGCCGATGCAACACTCTCCATTTCAGGCTGTGTGCAGTCTTTCTGTTGAGTGTTATGCCATGTTGGGGCTCTAAAGAGCTCACTCTGAGGGTGGTGGCCCGCTGATCCCATGCCTCCCATCAAATGCTGGCAGAGGTGGGCACAAAACATGCTCCCATTCCTCCCCTTCGCCTCAGGAGACGCCATGGCAACTAGGCGGAAAAAATTGGGCCCTCCTCGCCATTCCACGCATGCCCTGGCATCCATTGTGAAGCGTCTGAAGTCCCCTACTTCTGTGTTCTTTAGAGCAGAGATAACTGAGAGAGCTTTAATGTGGAACCACCCTCCCTTCATCTCCTCCATTTTTTCGCTCTTTTCCTCTTGTTCCCCCCTCACCAAGGCATCCTCTCCATGGCTGTGGTAGCAAGTGTGAGGCTTTGATAACAAGGCTGCTCTGCTTCAAAGGTCTTGCTCCAAGTTACAATTCCCCCCTTACTTTACCAGTCTGAATCTAAAGTTCTGGCTTTGTCAGATTTTTAATTTCCAGCCTGCCGAATCACAAAAACATCGATGAACAATCACAACTTTCTTAAAACGCAGCTTGAGAATTCCGGCATTCGTTCAGCACATGGCACGGCGACTCTCCTGCGCTCACCGTACAAAAGAGGGATTGTCTCAGGCTTGAATTAAGTGGAAAACTCTGTGGGCGTTGGTGGAAAAGAGCGAGATGCCTCTCTCTCTAGGGAATCCTGACATCACACAGACAGCATGTTATGCTCATGACTGGTTTCAGCGGCTCAAGTAGCCAATAAATAAAGCCATCAGACTGGGTGGCATTTCGAAGCTGGCAAGGTTTGCATGGAAAGTCAAGTGGCTCAGAGCTGTATGAAATTGTAAATTAGAAGAAACTTCTAATGAATGCTGTTCTTTGACTTTATCCAAGATTACGCTGTCCATTCATGTTTAACAAATCATTAAAATTTTCATCCTGGTTTAAATTAGTTTTGACAGATTAGCTTTTTCTTTGTCTCTGAAAAAAAAGCTTATTATTTATTTTTTTAATTTCAGCTTCTCTTATAAATTACATTTTTTCCCATACTGCTAATCAGGACACAATAGATGGTGGTTACAGCATGAACCACTTTTACTTTAATTTCCGAGCTTCAATTCCAGCACATAAAGTAGTCCTCTCCTGCTTCTTTGACCTCTTGGTAATGCAAATCTGTGAATTTATATGCAACGGTAAACTACATTTTTTATGTTTACAGAGGCATTATGGTTCAATATTAATGTTAATCATCTCTTCTGGAATAACAAAGCAAAGCAAAACAAATGCTAGTACAGTACTTGCAGCCACGGTGAACATGAGTAAAACCAAACAAAAGAAGGATTGAAAGTGGAACAAATGAGCAAAAGCACAAATCACAGAGGAATTGCCAGTCAAGGCAAAACATCTCCTTAAAATATTCTCCAAAGATTTGTTAGCCTGAGAAAAACAAACTTGCATTTGTGTTGCTAAATCAGAACAGAAGCTCTCTCCTTCTAACTCCTTTAAATGTTCATTTGAAAGTTTCATTTGGAAGAAATTTAATGATAATAAACACATAAACATAACTAAATTCATATTAAATGCACTGAATATATCAAACTCCTGATGGTGTCTTGTGCTCTCAGAGTGTGAAGCTTCCTGCAGCTAACAGAGTTTGGAATAACAAACACGTAATTAGATTGTCTGTATTTTCATTTCTAATAAGGCGGATGTGGCAGTGAAACAGTTCTGTGCAATAAGGGAAGCTCTGCGTTGAGCTAATTTATGCATCGCAGAGTAGTGTGAGACCTGCTAGACAGCAAGCTGGGGGAAATCTTCTACTACAGGTGGGTTTTCATCAGCCAGTCTCTTTCATTCTCTCTCCCTGAACATCCCCATTCACCTACATAACGAACACAGCTTCCAATTAAGAGTGTGGGAGCGTGTCGATGCGGGACCTTGCCTTTGATGCAAACACATGCTCATTCACGTGTGTTGTGTTTACATTGAGCTTGTCAGTCTACACCCCATATGTGTTTTGAATGTCGATTTAAGGAGATCTGGAAATCTGGATGTGGCAGGTCAAACACAGGCTACATTGACTGAATACTCAAACAGGAGTGGAGCGTAATGACTTGCATTTATGTTTTACCTTGTGCTTTTGATCTGTTATTCTAAAGCACTTTGTGACGTAAAAATTCACATTTACTTGTGTTCCTTAAATTCTTTATAAATCTTCTGTGCTCTCGTCTGACTCAGCCCTTACTGAAAAGGTACAGGAAAGCAGAGTAGCATACATATTGATCAGTAAAACGGTAGAGTGGACTGGCGGTTTGTTATGTCACTGATGGCTAATGCATACCTGTTTAGAGGAGATGGATTTAAGTGTGTCTCACAGCGACTCACTCTCTGTCAAGATGTAACTGCCTGGAAATAAACACTGACAGGACGGAAATGAGGTTCCTCCCTCTCACTTGCAGTGCGGAGGATTTTCTCATTAGGCTCCTCAAAAATCCTTCAGACTCTCCATCCCAAACACTGACTGTACAGGGCTTTTAAATCCAGCACCCCAACAATAAGCCCTGGATTACTGCAGCAGACTGCAGTAAAATTATCACTAGGTGTGTAAATATATGGTGTGAATATGAACCAAGGTGTGAAAGAGAGCATGAGCATAAAATAAGCCTCGAGAGCGTACAATTACCTTTAAATGTCACAATATTTCAGGTCTTCAAGCTGTGTAAATGGTGGTAAACTGAGGACTTGTTTGTGTATTTTTTTCTGAACCAAAACAGTTCAGAGTGTAAAATATAAAGTCTGACGAGGGCTTTTTAATGTTTGGGCAGTAGTAAAGATGGCTGATATTCATGCGGGAACCTTAAGTATCTGCCAATTTCAACCCGATGCTGACTTTTTACTTTAAACAAGTACAAGCTGTTGAAAATATTTTGTTGTCAGAACACACGATGCTGAACCTGGTCATCTAAAAACATCATGCTCAAACTGTGAAACTACTACTCACCTAAAGCACAAAATACATTGCTCACAACAACAACTCATGTAACACTAACTGCTGATGTGAACATGCAGCTCACCTCTCTCTAAGGCAGGACGCCCAAGCTTTAGCTAAAATGCAATGGTCAAGGCTTATGGATATGAGAAGTTTAACTATATTTTTTGATATTCAATTCATTTTTTTTGGCCAACTAATTTACTAACAGATTTTTTTCAATCCAAGGCTGCAAAAATACTACATGGACACAGTGTTCTTATTCTGTATCTGTGGCTATTACAGCTTTCTCTTCAGTTAGAAAAACACCACATTACTGGAGGCTGAGGCACAAGCAGGTAGCACCATGTGGGAAAAGGAATATCCAATTTTGTCAGCATAGAACTATTTTTGCCATTGTATTGAAAGACATAATGTTTTGTCAACCTAGTATTGCGTCAAAGTTTAAATATCTGATACTGACAAAGTTAGATCAGTGGGACTGGTAGAAATTATTTTACCTTCAACTGTACAGTTATGCAAAAAGGTATAAATGCGCACATTTGTCGACTTTTTGGTGATACATAAAATGGTTAAATAAAGTTAAAAGCTTAAAATAGAGACTAGGACAGATGTCATATTGGCTGTTAAATTTGTGAATACAACATCTGTATGCATCTTGTAATGTGCCAGTTTTTAGTAAGGAACTAAACCAGTTCACAATAGAAGTTTTTTACTGTTCTGTGACACGTGTTCTCTTTTAAATTTAAGCTTACGAAACAATCATGTTCGTGGCAATCCTCCTCATTAAAGCATCCACTTAAGGCTTAAAATCTAAATCCAGAGTTTAAATCCATTGCTTTTTATCCTGTCACTTCCCCTCTCCTGTAACCAACAGTGAGAGGAGACTTTTCTGTGATAAATTATATGATTTAAAACATCAAACAGGACTGACCTGGTGGAGATCACTGCCCAAGCTGAACTCCTGGAAGTACCCAGGGGCTGCTGATGTGGCACGGATGGCCTGCCACAGCTGGTGCTGGCAGCCCCCAAGATAGTGAGAGCGCACACCCGGCAGCAGGTTGTAGTTTCTGAACACATAGGCCTTCAAAGGAGTGCCCCGGTTCACAATAGTGCTCACTGCTGCCACCTAGAAGTCAAGAAAATTACATACAGCTCCATGATCTCAGCATGAGGCAGTATTTTACACACAGATATATCAAATGCAGACATAATATCTATACTGATACTCGGACAGATCAATTTAATATCCTCTAATGTTTGACCCTCAGTGGAGCTGGACATATTTCATCCACACTGTTGAATATGGCTTTAAAATGTATCCTCCTTTCACTTGGCATTGCAGAGGCATGCAATATAGAGGCAGAGATGGAGAAGGGAGGATTCTTTGTAATATCTCAGTAAACAAGACAGGGCAAAGGCTTAGTGGTCAGTGCCAGAGCAGAACAGGAGGGAAGAATGAGTCAGAACAACTTCTAAAGCTCACCTTGGGGCATTCGGGGTTTCTTGAAGTTTCCACCAGGAGGTGAGAGCCCATTTTCTCTCTGTGGAAGGGAAGATAGGATGATGTTGTTATTTTCTGGCTTAGTGAATATTGGACAGTAGTATGACTTGTTAAAGCTTTCATTCTGCAAGCTCCATGAAATCATCCTGCATATTAGCTAATGGAACTTGGGATCATTTCCTGAGCAGCATAATAAATGTCATAGGTATATTGTACTTTTCCAAATTCTTTGAAATCATTAACAACAGTCTATATATGCTTTATATATCTTCTGGCCATATTAAAACATGCAGTGTGGTTTTATTCTCTGATATTTTTTACAATTTTTCAAACCAGCCACTATTTTACACCTGCTTTCATATCTGAAATAACATTTTCCATCTCAAAGCGCTACAGGGCGTTTAATACCCACACTACCAGGCTCAGAAACGCTTCTATCCCAGAGCCATTATTGAACTGAACTCCATCTCCAATTTCCCCAGACCAATAACTGCCTATAGTGTGCAATAATATCTCTATAAGGCGTAACAGCATTTGGCACAATGTACAAATATTAGCTTCCAATATGCCAAATCTTTTTACTTTTCATTTCTTTTTCATATTGCTATTATTATTTATGTGTATAGCAGGTGAATGTATCCATGTGTTTGTGCTGTTTGGGAGCACTTGTGGAAAGTTAAATGTACCAATTCAATAGCTGCACAGCAAATTTCATTTCAGTCTGCAGTGGCAAAAAAGACATTCTCTTCTATTGTCTACAGGTTACATTTTTCTTTCCTGGTTGTTGACCTTGCTCAAGTTATCCATCACATTGAACATCATGTCTGCTTTTAAGGACACCTGGAATATACTGTTGTTGCTTTTTCCATGCTGTAAAGTCATTGCAAATAAAGCTGCAGTTTAAAGTCATTCACACGCAGCGTTATCATCACTTGGGGCAAACACGATGTTGGATTTTACTTAGGTACTTCCAAATCAGTTTCTTTTTAAACTGCTACAACTACCAATTATTTTTTTGATCATTTAATACTGTCCATTATTTCACAGCACCAAAGGTATAATCTTTACGTTTTATCCAACCAACAAAATATTCAAAGCTAATTAGTTCATTATCATATATGGCAAAGAAAAGCACCAAATTCTAGCTTTAAAGGTGTATGTACCTGTCAAATGTCTGTCTTTTTGCTTTAAAAATGAATAAAATGATTATTCAATTTTCAAAATAGTTGCCATTTCCCCCCCCCCCCCAACAGCCCAATCCATTAATCAACCATTTGTTGCAGGTCTGCTTTCATGACATTTTAAAATGGCTCTGAGCACAAGCAGCATCCTGCTGTAAATGCCACAGGGAGCTGACCTGAGGATGTTCTCCCAGGCTTCGCTGTCATAGAAAGCATGGCTCCAGCCCATCTTCACAGTGCCAACAATGACGTTCTGCTTAAAGACATCTGAACCCAACTTGCGGTAAAGATCGTCACACTCGTTCAGCGGGATTTGAAACACACCAAGCAGGAACCCTAACACAGCACCTGAGGAAAGCAAACACACAAACATTCAAAGAGGGGGAGGACTGGTAAACATACAACAGCATACTGACATAAACAGGAAGTCTGAGAGTTTCAGTCACTCCTTTGGGAATAAAACAAGGTATTGTTGTTGTTGTTATTCTCAAGGTCTAGTGTTAATGCAGAGCTAATTTCCTGAAGGATTATCTGTTAAGAGTAACGTTTCTCCTGGATGATCCATTCACAGGAATCGGATGGAGGAAAACGCTTCACAACGGCTTCCTCTCCATGACTAAGGACCACTGACAGGATTAACAGCACAGTGGGGCAGTGATGGGGTGTACCTGAATAATGTGGGTGATCAAACTTACCAGATGTGGCCCAGATGGGTTTTAAATGTGTAAACATCATTTGATGGAGCAGTGGGGAATTACATTATGCTTTGACAACACTGACTAAATGGGAAAATGAAGTACCTCCAACTGGTGGAGATTACGGCTGAAAGAAGAGATAGGAACTGGGGAAAAACAGAAACTTCTGGTAGTGATTAAAGGACGAAGTACTCTGCAAATATTTTTTCAATCTGTTGTGAAATTAACACAACCAAGTGACAGATGGAGAAGAACAGTTTAAGGATGGACTACAGCACCCCCTAGTGGTGAATTTGCATACAGGGAAAAAATATGAATCCACTTACTGACAATTCCTGAAACCAAATGAAGCAATCTGATTTCAGGACATTTATATAATATATTGAGGAATGTGGACAATTTGAAACTATTCTTTTGAGGCCTGACTTGAGTACAAAGCACAGTGGTGTTGGTGGTGAAATTGAGGTCAAAACAAGAGCAAGGCAGCAAATGGGTCAGGTCAGCGTGTGATCAGTGCTTCCAGTCCTGCTTGCAATGTTTCACCCTGCTCACATAATCCAGACACATACATACACACGCAGAAGTAGGGCAGGAGGACAACGCACCTGTGCTGACGCCACAGATATAATCAAACAGTTTGTAAATGGGTTTCCCGGTCATGGCTTCCAGCTTGTGTAATGTCTGGAGTGCAACAAGTCCCCTGAAAGTCCAAAGCAAGACACACACACACAAACACACACA
>JAOWBC010000049.1:6175341-6201697 GCA_028566105.1 Hypoplectrus providencianus | reverse complement strand
TCCAGCTTGTGTAATGTCTGGAGTGCAACAAGTCCCCTGAAAGTCCAAAGCAAGACACACACACACAAACACACACAAACACACACAAACAAACAAACACACACACACACACACACACACACACACACACACACAAAGATTGATACATTTATCAGATGACAACCACAGCACAAATACTGGCAACAAAGAGCAACAAGTGATTGATTTCCCTCAAGCTTAACAAAGACAAATAGTGAATAAATCCTTATCTATTTAACTGGATGTTTTTCAACCATACATTTACGAGACAGATAAAAGCTGATAATGGAAGCAGTGCATTCAACTCTCAGAACATGTCGCTGACTGCAGTAAACACTATTTAGTTCCACTTTGAAAAGATTTGACATCAGTGACTCATATGTTCCTCGAAAGAGAAGCAAAAAGATTAGAGCTGAACTCGTACCTTAACCCTCCGCCATCTATGGACAGGATCCGAATGCCCCGGCCTTTCACTGGTTTATGGTAGCCCACCAGAGCAAGTGCTTCTCGTACTGCTGCCCTCAGGCCTGGGTCATTGGCTTGTTTCAGACGCAGCAGGCAAGGGATAACCTTCTCCTGTGGAACACAAAACAAACTGTGGCAGTCAGAAGTGAAAATAAAAAAAACACAATCAGTCAAATATGATGTGGTCAGAACAAAATTGGTTAGAAAAAAAGGATATCCGCTGAAATTGTGAGGAAAGGACTTCCTGCAAAAGCTACAATCATATTCACCTAGTTGACTATAACATATCTGCTATATTTGTTTTTCATTAGGGCTGACAGATTATGGTCAAAATCCTGATCACAATTACTATGGTGAATTTTGAAATCAGGATTATTTACCATGATCACTCATTGACTTTGGAAACATCATGTATTTATTGAACACTGAGCTTTCTCAAAATGTAAAAGAAATCAACTTAAAACACACACACACACACACACACACACACACACAAAAATAAAAATCAGGTTAAAAAAACAACAAAAAAAACAAATATATATATAAATAATGGCTGTCCTCAACTACAGAGAGTCTTGTCGGCTAACACTCATACACTATTGACCGATTTATTAGACTAGACTAGATTTATTTGACAGATAAAAAACAAATAATCATGCAAAAGCACTACTTTATATATTGTGTCTACCAGGGATGTGCTTAAAATTTTTATAAAAACAATTAGGTTTTTAGAAATAATAATAATAATTGAATAATAAAATAAGACCAAAATACATCAGGTTATGTTATTGATTATGTTATTATCAAGTGCACTGCACAACCAAAAAAAAAAAAAAACACCAAAACATGTATTTGACATATTCCAGTCAGTTTCCACTGGAGAGGTAAGGGCTGTGTTAACACTAGACAAAACAGGAGCATCATTGTGGAACTGAATGCATCACAATCAACGTTTTATTGTGTTTTCTGTCTTATTGGAAGCCAAAATCCTAATTGAAAATAAAATGTGATTAATCATTCAATCCTACCTTCACTCCCCCTATTTGTTTTCATTACAAATCATACTGCATTGCTCCTATTCTGCTTCTTGTTTTCCTTCAGCATTTCAGTTACTAAAAGAAGGGTGCAAACAATCAATGCTTCCTAAACGAGAGGTCGATCCCACTGTCTCCCTAAAATTGGCTGGATATTAACAAGTTTCACAAGGCACTTTGCAAGTCATAGTTTCAGAACCAGAATAAAGTTGAGATTATTTGTAGTGGAAAGTGGATGCATCTCTCACCCTTACTGAAATGAAAGCAGAGCAAAAATGGAAGCAACCGCAGCATTACATTGTTTTAAGGTAGAGCAGGGTTGTAAATGTTGTAGATAAAACATGAAAATGTTATGTAAATGTGAACTGAATGATAGAACTAGGACAAATGTTTGTGAGGATTCAGAAGGCATTATTTTGTCACAGCGTGACTTCAGTGACACCAAATTCAGGTCAGTCAAACACCACAATGTCAGCACTATGGTCTCTTTTATTGCCATTATAACAAAAATAAAAATATGTTCTTTTGTTTATATGAATAAACAAAGTGAGTGATTTTTCATGGAGGATTGAGTGACTCCATTATAGTAAAAGTGGCCTCAGTCTGAAATAGGTCATTACTGAACCAGTTCCTCCTGACACCATCAAGGATAAGACTGAGACATAAATAAAGGCTGCAGTATGTAGTCAGCATGTACAGTCACTGCTGGGCTCTGACATTAAACAGAGAGCAGTATGTAACCTGTCGCCACAGCTGACAAAGTGACATTTGCCTGGCATGGGAAAATTCCCAAACACAAGCCAAGTCCTTTATCTACATTATTTGCAAGCTACTGCTGATGAACTATTCAAGCCAAATATAAAATGATTACTTATATAAAAATAAATGCTGCCATAAAGACTTTCTTGACATTATGAGCTCATGCCAAACATTCAAGTTGATGCCTTGGCCTGTTTAGATTTCTCACCTTGACTGCAACGCCACAGGTTTCTGGAAACTCCAGCAGATGGTAGCTCAGGTCCTCCACCCTGTTGATGTATACCCTTACATCTGATGCCCTGTGGAGGGCCTGAACCAGACCCCGAGTTCGGTTGTCCACACTCACCCTGGCAATGATCTAGGAAAAAGAAAAATGTGGAAGTTAGGTCCAGCTATAAAGCAGGAGCTGCATTTGAGCCTAGTTCTCCTAAACTGGAAAAAAAAAAAAAACTACTAGCAGACCACAAGTCATCATTATGACATAATTGCACCTTTTCATATTGCATTGATAAACATTTTAAACATTATTTTCTGCACTGAACCTAACACTGTGTGTGTATATATATATGTGTGTGTGTGTGTGTATAATAACTGATGAAGTTTCCATTACTGTTTTATTTCTTTCTCTACTTTCTTCCTAGACCAGAAAAGCCATCAACAAGAAACATTAAAAATGTCCAGTACAGTAAGCAGTATGACTTACATTAGGTTGATAAATAAAACATGTTTCACATCCATACAACAGACAATGCATTTAACTTTAAAGTAGAAAATCCAACAACAGCTTTTGCTTGATTTGCATATTCTTATTCTGTAATCAACACATGAAAGTATCCAACATCTAAATCACATAAAAGCACCTTCTTCATAAGGTCTGGAAAGTTGGGCCTAGAGATGATCCAGCCATTTAAATCTATTGAGTATGGAGAGCAGCTAATCATGAACAAACTAACGAAAAATTGCCACTCAGTAACGCTTATCATCCCAAAATACTGTCAAAAGACACTTACCTTCTCAGTAACTTTAAAAAAGTTATAATATGTAACTTTTACATCTGAAATTTGTCTAAAATGTCTTAATCTACGTTGCATATTATGTTGAGGTGCATAGTTAAATGATTCAAAATGTGGTCCACAATTTAAAAACTCCAAACATTTATTTATATGAACGTAATGGCCCTTTTCAGGTGGTTGGCAGTCAATGGCATCACTTACAGTTTGTGGTTGTCTGCAAGAAGCTATCATATATGTATTATTTTTGTCTAGCTGTAAACCACAGTTATGATACACTTTTCAAGATGTTGGTTGTTTTAAACTCTGGATTGCAACCAAATAAAGGATTTTAGTCATCAGATGTTTAGGTTTAAAATGATCAGAGAATAAGGCAACATCAAACAATTACATATTTTGCTATTTACTGAATTTGGTGAACATAACTGCGTAAGTTTAGTGTCTGCCTGTCAGATGATATGGCCCTAATCCATCTGTGTTGTCATTAATCCTCTATTTATTATCAACCAAACCATGTGAGTCATGCAGTGTCTCTGTTATTTTCAACAAACATATAATTAGTTCCTTTTAAAAATTACTCAGGCCAGCATTGACATTAGCTAAATGTCAGTTGTTGTTGTTGTTCTTTAACTCTACAACATACAAGCATTTGACTTTGCATGTAAAGTAAACTGGCTCTGGGCCACTCTAACTCTACATGGGGCTTATTTCTGAAAATAGATTCCTAGAACTCATGCAGCACGTCAGCACACTGGACGTATAGAGTAACAAGAGCTCTGGTCTATGTCTGAACAGTAATCATTCACTGTGCTAGCAGATACTCAGAATCAGGATGTGGGAATGATGTTTCACACAAACATAAACACAGCTTTGCGCTGACCCACCTTCTCTCTTTGAAGCAGTAGTTTCTTGGCTTTCTCCTCTGCAGCCTTCTGCTCCTTACTGATCACGACCTCAACTTGTTTGACTGATGCATCATCAGACTTCTTTTCCTCCACTGAAGCACTTTTGGACTCTGCCATCCTAAACTTTGGGACCAGAGGAGCAATGTAGCTTCCTACAAATGCTTGTACAGTGGGAGCTGAGTAGGACAGGTAATGTCCGAAACCCTTCTTCGTGGCAGGTGGGGTATCTGGAGCAGCAACACAAGTTTTGCTGGACACAGGCGTGAGGTCACTAGATTGCCGACACTGAGATGAAGTGGAGGAAACATCAACATTGTCAACTTTCTTGTCCTGAGTCTTTGTACTGCTGCCAAAATATGAGTTGATGTGATTGGCCAGGTAGTTGTAGGTCTCATCCAAGCTGACTGAAAAAGTGCTCGGATGAAAAAGTGCTGTAGTTTGTTTGGAGGTTGTGTTCTTGTTCTCAGTGTCGCTCAGTGCAGGTTTGAGCTCCTCTTGTTTCTTGGCAGAACTGGCTTTAACAGCGGGAACAATGCGTCTCAATCTTTTGTCCTTCAGTTCACGCACAGTAACAACTGTGGCAGTGACAGTGGCTTGGGAAGGACTGGGAGGATGAGCAGAGGTAGTGGCACTTGCATCAAATGTAGCAGCAGAGGGAGGAATAGAAGGACTGACAGAAGATGGGTTACATATGGGTTTGGATGTCGCAGAAGGGATAGAAGCATCAGTGGGAGCAGGAGTATGTGCGACTACACTTTCCTCTGCTTTTGGAACGGACTCAAAACTTGCCTCTGCCTTTTTCCCACCTTTTAAAGCATTAGGCTTAAGTCTGATGATTCTGGAGAGAAGTTCTGTGTGTGTCCCACTCACAGCTTTAGAAACTGTACCCAGTGTGTTCCTGACCCGCGACATGTGTTGGATCAGACCAGCCGACCACCGTGAGGCTGAAGTGTTCAAATATGGGCTGCTGGTGTGGAGTCCAAGTCTCTGTCTAGTCTGGATAGCTTTACAGCCCCATCCCTTACGCCCAGTGATCCTCAGGTGGTGGATGTGCCTCCAGCTGAGATAGCCTACCCTGTAGCAATACGGTTGTTGTGCATGAACCCTGCAGTGAGAGGTACCAGACAAGGGAAGTGATGCTTCTGACTTGTGAACATGTGTTCGCCACAAGTGAAATGACCTGCTCACTTTCGCCCAGGTATTTGTAGACCATTTATGACTCATTCTTTCAGGTCACGTCCACATAAATATATGGTATATACTCTCCCTTTTCATTAACCTGGTGAAAAACAATAAAAGAGTGATGTATGAATGAAAGGCACAAAACACAAAAAGAAATAGTGAAAATGTCATGACGTGGAATAAAACTACGAACACATTCCTAAACCTGGTTTCCGTGAAATGCTCTTCCCTTTCATTACAAGATAAATCTCTTTGGTAACGTACTGACGCTGAAAGAACAACAAAATGTGTAATTTGTACCCGAGAATACATTTGTCAGCATCAGCAACTAACATTAGCTGTTAGCTTGGCTAGGTCTGCTAGCTAAATCGCCAGAATTCATAAGAGCCACACAAGCAAAACAACCGTACCTTTTTATGTGGTCGTATCATAAAAGTCAAAAAGGCTTTCCTTATTCTTCTCACGGAGTCGCCACCCTCATTTACGTTACCACAAATGTATGACAACAGTGTAACACTCACGGCCAGACGACCTGACATTCGATTTCCAGAATGACGTGCTACGTCAGTGGACAGAAAAACAATGATCACGTGATACTCAATGGACTCTGCAATAGGCCGTCGACCACTTGGCCCCTTAAATGGAGTCTGTTGATTGGTTGAGGAAATTCTCCCCACACTTCACAACAGAAGAAGATAAACTTTAAACGTTACTCGTGTTACGCTGAGTTGTACCTTCCTACCGATTCATATGTATGTCACAGTACATGCATTGCACTAATATTGTAATGCAAAGTACGGTTTAAAACATATACTAAATTAAAATGGTTAAAAAAGAAACAACTGTATTCATCACTAATGCTTAGTGATGTAAGAGACGATAGTTTGTTAAAATTAAAATATATTTTATAGGGGGAATTATTTGGTGCTGTTTTGGCTGTGGTTTTCAGAGTTATATACTGAACTCTCATTTTCAATCCAGGTTTTACGATATTTTTAGCAAAGCTTTCAAAAACTTAGAATGACAATATAAATGCTGTTTCTCTGAATATACTTGTTGTTAATAATGGCAACGAACGGAGGTTAAACAAGGTAATATGACATAGTCACACTTCTTTGGCAGAGACAAACCTTAACTATAACCACAGGATAAAACTATGAACAATATGTGCATATTATACACGTTAGATGTAGATAAAAGTAGCTATAGATGTAAATATATTGGGCAACACAACTTTGCGCGCGCTCCTGCTGACAGAGTTCTTCTCTGCATTCAGCATCTAATATTTAAAAAGTTAAAAATAATTTCAGTTTAAATTTTCCTCAACCCACTATGATATTAGATCACAATATATATTGTTTAATTGAGTAATATTATTTTCTGTGAAGGCTCACATCAGGGTCACTGTCGTACATTGAGGAGGGGATATTACCTGCATTGACCGACGGGGGACAGAAGTGCACTAACTCATAGCGTGTAGTTACGTTGCTGCATACAGAAAGGCTCGAAGAAGACGAGGAAATGATGCTGCTCCCAACCGCTATGTTTCGATAACACTTAACCTAAACTATAACCAAACATTATCATGTTTAGCGTTGGATAAATAGTTTAATAGGCAGGACAGCAATACGCCAGCTTAACAACTACGTTGTCCCTTTAAAGGTAAGTGTTCACCTTAAAGAAAGAAGAGTAAGGGCAGTAGCTTGTGTTAGCAACCTCAGCTAACGTTAGGGTGACGGTTGACGTGACAACATGATAATGTGGCCACGAAATACTCAAAAAAACATTTAACTGACGCGAATTCACTTGAAACATAACGAAGCGGCAGTCCTTCTATTTCTGGATCATGTTTTTTTTTGTGGCCGAAATTAATGAAATATAGTTTGGGCAAATGTTGTAGTTTAACGTTACAGTGTTATTACATCAGCTCCATGCTAACGTAAGGGAATTACACAAATCACCCTCAGTTTCATATTAGTTTACAGTGACTCTTTCATACCAGAGGTGGATTATGACTAACGTTATGTAAATTTACTCAAGTAGTTTATTTAATTGTAATTTTAATGTATTTGTATTATACTTGAGTTTTTCCACATATGAATCTTTATGTTTTTACTCAGTAGTTACAAATATTGTTCTTAATACTCCTATACATTTAGCTGGTTGCTTTGGTTATTTTTCATGTCAAGATTTAACATGGAAAAATATAATCAATTTAAAATGATTACTGATGTTGATAAATCATACCACATAACAGTTTATTTAGTAGTTGAACTAGCCCTGCTTGACACAATTTAAATGCTGTTTATATAAATATATTCTTCCATATTTCCAATCATATGTTTGGAATATATCAAATATGAACGAGGTTAATCTGTCATGTCATTACTAATTCAGATAATTACCATATAATAGTTTATCTACCAGCTAGATTTTCAATGAGGTGTTGTGTTGACATTAATGAACACATTTTTGTTTCAATGGATGCAAAGCATTGTACTTTATTTCACCAACTGATCATTTTGTCTCTACTCAATGCAGGGGACATCAGAGCCATGGCCACTGCACAGTCTGCAGTAACGTTTGCAGTGTGCATCCTCATGATAACAGAGCTGATACTTGCCAAGAAGGACTATTATGATATACTGGGAGTGCCTAAAGATGCTACTGAGCGACAGATAAAAAAAGCTTTCCACAAACTTGCAATGAAACATCACCCAGATAAGAACAAGAGTCCAGATGCTGAAGTGAGATTCAGAGAAATTGCTGAAGGTACGGTTGATTCTTAATTTAAAAATCTGGGTTTGAAAAAAGTAATTGTTTCTGCACCTACTGAAATAATGATCTTGTTTTCACTTTTAAATTTTGTTCAACATGGATATGAAAGTGTTGTGTTTCTTCGTGCAGCTTATGAAACTTTGTCAGATGAAACCAGAAGAAGAGAATATGACCAGTTGGGTGAGCATTCTGCGTTCTTCACTGGAGGACCACAAGGCAGACACAGACAGGGTGCCCACCAGCCTTTCAGCTTCAACTTTAATGACATTTTCAAAGACTTTGACATCTACAGCCAGAACAGGCATGCCCGTTTCCGAAGAAACTTTGATGAAAACTCCAGGTCCCACAAGGAGTCCCACAACAGACATAAGAGACACTTTCAGGGAAGTTTTGGATCAGGTGTCTTTGATGAAATGTACGAGGACATTGAGAGAATGTTTACCTTTGACAGACACGCCAAGCAGTCTGACAACAGGTTTCATGGTGCATCAAAACAACACTGTAGAACAGTGACACAACGCAGAGGAAATATGGTAACCACTTACACAGACTGCACTGCATCCTAAGATGTAATGTAACTACTTCTGACTCAAAAATGCCTTAACGTGATACAATACTTGTATCGATTAGGTAATTGAAAGCTGTTTGGGTTAAAAGCTGTGAAACATAAGCAGCGATATTGATATCTGACATTCAGGCACAGAATGAGAAACCCTGAACACTCAGTTTACTTAGCTTAGGTCCAAAAATTATGATAAGCTATGTTTTGTTCAAGCTATTTTCTGTGTGTGCTCATGGACTTGTAAATGATTGTAGTAGTTTTTCAGTTTTTTTTTCTGAAATAAGCTGACAGGGAGTGTTTTGTCAGTATTTTAAAGCACCTTCTGTGATAGTTGAAAAGTTTTTTGGTCTGGAACATTAAAACAATCTTATTGCATTTAGGACAGGAGTACTAATGTGTTAGTTAACCACTAGTTCACTAAATCCACCTTGTTCTTTTGTACAGTTTTAGTTTCTTTTTTGCATAGGTTAGGCTGTTGTGGGTCTCAAACAAATGAAAGTAGAAACAATAGCAGCCAGCCGGGTTTACCTTATGTCAGCAATGTCAACAAAAACCTGTGACACTCCACATGTTGACCTGTTTAAGTGATGTTTGCACTACATCTTGTTGAATTATTCATGTACTCTACAATGTGTCACATTCTTGAACATTATGTATTTCAGAATTTTTGGTTAAATTTCAGCGCAGTTGAAGTTGTAATGTAATTGTAAATAGCTGTAAACTAGAAAAAAAGGTAAGACAGTTAAGTGTTTGTGATTCTCCTATTTCAGTACATTCAATTTAGTGTGTATCCCATAAACACTAAACAAACATTTCTGTTTTGGTGCTTTGGGGTTTTTCAGTTTTCAAGAAAAACAAATGTCAAATATTCCTGATTTCTGAATCACATATTTACTTATGTTTTTAGATGGAGAGAATTGAATCCGGCTTTCCAATAACAATGCTTGAAATCTAACCAGAAATCCTAAAATAGGTATAAAAATGGCAGACAAACTTCAAAGAATGTTAAAGAATGTGCAAACTAACTTGCAGAGGACCATTTGAACTATAAGCTAACTACAGTATTAACTGTAGGTTCGACAACCTCTTGTTGTTCTGGTCACAAGTTTTTTTTTTGATAATTTGTTATTTTAGATTAACAGTGAAAGATTACTTCAGTTTTAACATATCATCTGTTACATTTAAGCAATTTACCTTGACATGCTCCATTTACATTGTAGTGTGCAATATTTTTTTCCTAAATGGGTGGTGTTGTACATACTCGATGGCACTTTCATTTTGTATAAAATGTGTTTTTAGAAATAAAAAGTAGGGAACAAACACGTTTTCTGAGTGAGTGAGTGTTTTGTCATGTTATGTAAAAAGGTTGAACAACCCTTATTAATGGAGAATAACGCAATGATGATGCTACAGGTACTTGTGAGATAACGTTATAGACAAATAATTTGACTGAAAGCATTGAAAAGGTGTGTGTCATAGTTAAGTCAGTGTTAGATACTGAGGAGTGCTTTAATAATCTGAACTTTTGTCTTCATGAAATATGTCAATGAGCCAATTCTCAAGGAAAGCATCCCATTTACCTCCTTAAAAATATCAAATATATCAAGAAAAAAAAAGCAATGATTGAAATTTGCTTTATTTATAAACGTTATGCAAATTAATGCATGATGAATTAGTCCACCGCTATTTTGCATTTCTAAAGATATAATTTGGAATGCAAAAAATACTGTCTTAATGTAAATAACAAACTAAAGTTTAATGATTAACCATAATTTAGAGAAATTATCATTTTCACCTGTAAGTAAAACATAATTGTAATCAACCAGTTTCGCAACATATATTTCGGCCTTTTTCACCAGGTTTGACACATAAATATTTTGATACCCGCCTTAGTTACGGTTGCGTAGAGGAAAAATAAAGATCTCCCTTTTCATTGGTGGAACATGACTACAACGTCACAAGCAAGCAATGTAGTTCAGCAAAAACGAAATCTTAGGAAAGCCAAGTTAAGCGGGACTATAGCAAACTCCAACTCCCATGATCCAACTCTGAGCAACTGTGGTGCGCAGTTGTTGGTAGATCCAAAGAGACGCCAGTAGCTTTAGCCGAGGGACATTGAATGACTTTGCGCCTGTGTGCGGCAGTGTAAAAAAAAGTTGCCTATTTGACAGGTCGGGATTTGTATCGGAGCTCATGGAGGCCCTTATACCTGTCATAAACAAACTGCAGGATGTTTTTACCACAGTCGGCGCAGACATCATCCAACTGCCGCAGATAGTTGTTGTAGGAACTCAGGTGAGAAACGTCACTTTGTTTTTTAAGACTAGCAAGTTAGTTAGCCTGTCACAACTTATTGATGTGGCTACTTCTGGTATGTAAACCTCAGTTTTTCTTTCAGTTTCGTGTAGGTGTAGTTGACATGTCTGTGTAGGCTTACCTTAAAGGACCGTCTACCTTTTAAAATCTAATCTATAATACTTAGCAGCTAAATTAGCATTAGCTACATGTGATCTCCCTTATTAACTCAAAGCAGCTAGCTGTGTTTTTTTTTGGCTGACGGCGAATAAGCAGTTATCATTATAGCTTTTAGATAGCTTAAAATAAAACTTAATTATTATAATTAGGATTTTTAATATAAAACATTAACACATTATTCTACATCTGCCAGAATACCAAGTTATTATAAATATAATTGCTATTATTAAACATAGCTCATGCCATTTACTCACCACCTGCACCTGTTGTTATTGAAAACACTACTTGCTATGCTTTAAAAAGAATGTGCTCACAAACACACAAAATAATGAACTGACAGTATCTAGTCTGCCAGATACAAATGTTGCTTTATAACGTTTGTACGCACTGTAATAGGTCCTAACTTAATAAAGGTTAAAATGCATCTCGAACACAGTATGATTCCACAGCACCATAAACTACTAATGCTTCCTTCTGTACACATTAAAGCCTAATTGGTTTAAAGTGGCAGGTTTTATCCAACACATTTACTTTCACTGGTTGGCTAATAGGATGTGACTGTCTCAGCCCTTTTGGCAGGCATCTCATGGTGTTACAGTGAGATAAGGCAAGCCAGAGGATGTTTAAAATGCCTGGTTTGTTAATGTTTGTTCTTGACAGGGCTCGACAAAAGCCGAAATCTGCAAAGACCTTCAGATAAGGACAACTGTAACTGAGACCTGATGTCATGTATCGGTTATCCCGGTCAGGTCTATTATTAGCTATATCATTCAAAAAAATAGCTACGTTCTAGAGAGAAACAAATTGTTTCATTTCCTCATGTCCAATTGAAAAAAATCAGTACCAGTCCAATCAAGATGAACCTGCTTGCTGAGTGAGTTAAGTGAGGTATTTCAGTTACCCAGATCTCATTAGGAATTACTCAGCCACACATGCCAATAAACCAGAAATGCGTTCCCTGTCGCGCCCAGTACTTGTGTGAATAGCATCTTTGAATGTGAAAATAGTGAGGTTCATGTTCAATCAGTGAGTCACAGTCAGTGTTGCCAACAGTTTTGTGCCATCTTAAAGTAGTACCCACTGAGAAGAAGCTTTTTTCGGAGCCCAGAACAGAGTTCCAGAAAAGGTTGCTGAGCCCCTGGAAAAGGTGATAGTAGTGATAATGGAGTTATTGTATTGAAGTTAGACACAGAGAGAAGTAGTGTTAAATACAGTCAATCAGTACTGTGTACTTTGTCGTATCTGGTTGATGGGAGGATATGATGGGACTAACAGCTTTGTCTTTGATGATGAAATTGTCCACAGAGCAGCGGGAAAAGTTCGGTTTTAGAGAGCCTGGTTGGCCGGGACATCCTGCCTCGTGGCACTGGTATCGTCACACGAAGGCCACTCATTTTACAGCTCGTGCACATCGATTCAGACGACCGTAGGAAAACCAGTGAAGAGAATGGTAATGTTGCTGTCACCTCTATTATTTCTGTATGTGTGGAGTTTTTGCATATTAATATTCTCTTGCAAACTAAACTACTTAATCTTCAGCATTTTTAAATATACACATTATAATGTGCATGCATTATGACCAAACTTATACTGGATTCTTCATACAAATACTGTACCACATTAGTACCAGTCATTTTATAGAACAAAACAAAGATATGCCTTCTCTGGTTTGGATTATTACATTACATTAATATGTACTGATTGGGATACATACTGAGCGTGACATTTTACAGTTGAGAAAATACTTTGTGCTCTCTGGAAGCCAAACTATGTAAAGCTGAAAGTTTTTAAATGTCCTAAAACTAGTATGACATATCTGTACTGCATTCTCTCTTCATTATCAGCCACATATACATTGCAATAAGTTAATGTTAGCTTATTTATTTGGCTAGCTAAACATAGTGAAACCATATCAGGAAATGTTGCATGCAAGAGAAACTTTTGTTCCTGCAGTGAGGGCAGTACGTACACATATATGTCATACATTCTCCATCAATACCAGCAGCGTCTTAGACGACTAATCGATACATCAGTAAAGTAATTCTTCAGCAAGAATGGCAGAAAATGCTGTTTCGGCCTTTCAAGTATGGATATATCCTTTTTTGTTAAATATAATGTTAAATGTTAGAACATCACACTTCATTGCAGTATCAATTTAAATCTAATAGATATTTCCATATGTATATGAGGCGTCTCTGCCACGGTGCTGTAATAATTCTACTATGGAATGTATTTATAATGTGAAAGGAGCAGCCAATTAATTCAGCACTGATACCCTCCACCTCTCAGTGAAAAGAAAAGGTGGGGAATGTGCCAAGATCCTGCATTTATTCAGTGCAGTCCTGTGGGAACAACCTCAGAGTGACTCTGCAGTGCTGCAGTGTGTCGTGCAGGGGCTGCAGATAGCCGGGCTAACCCTTTTGTCTCCTGTCCTCTCTCTTTAACCACAGAATCCAAGAAAAATGGACGCCTTTACAGAGGTTTTTATTACTCTGTTTGTAAATTGCATAACCACCCCGTCTCTTTTGCCCATTTTGCCCCATCCTGCCTTGTATTTTTGTAGCTGCCAAGCCATGTGGCTTCACTTTATTCAGCTCAAGCCCTCCCCTTGATTTAAGCTGGTCTCTGTCAGTTGAAGTTAGACAAAGAAAATTAGATTCCTGTCAAACAAAAAAATCATTGTGTGCTTATTTTAAAAGTCCTCCTCAAATACCAGCTTCCTCTAACATGACTAACAGACTCCACTGTTGTAATTATGTTTCCTTTTTCTGTTGCAGTGTTGAATTTTGCAGCTGAGATAATTGCTTTGTTTTTTACACACTCTGTAGGTCCTCGCTTCCCCATAAGCACATGCTTTTTTTTTTTTGCTTTAGGCTTTTATTTGCTTCCATGATTGTTGTGTGTAAACAACACTGGTTCCACTGTTCTTTTTTTTCTTCAGCTGTGGATTTTTTTCTCTAAAGAGTTTTTCCATCCCATCTTTTCCAGCAGAGAAATCCTCCCATGAGACATAGCACAATTAAAAATAGTAACACTGATCTCAAGGCCACATCTAACTGAAACATCTGTCGTCAACTCTTTCTGCAGGCATCGATGGAGAGGAATGGGGAAAATTTCTACACACCAAAAACAAGGTAGAGTTTTCCCCTTCCACTGCTCTACTGTATATAGAAACATCTGAATATTTAATAAACTGCATCTAATTTCAGAATACCCATGTTCAGTAACCTGTATTGATTCACTGATGTTTATGGATTAGCTGCACATGGACATTTTGTGGTTTTGTGGTATGTTTACAACATCTGTAATCTGTCGTGAGATCAGGCTCACACCCTCTCAGCTATAAATATGTGTGTGTCTGTTGGGTGTCTACCAAGGCTGAGTTGTGTGTTTAGCTTCACAGAGTTACTTAGGTTTGAACAAAGAGGCCCTTCGATGACACTAAACAGGAAGTTTCTTTGAAAATAAACCTTGTTATATTCTATTTTTCCTCACTCTGTCGTTTGAAAATGCAACTTACATTATAGTTGCTCATATTTTTCCTCTTTCATTTGACTTTTCTTCTTCCAGATCTACACAGATTTCGAAGAGATCCGACAAGAAATTGAAGCAGAAACCGAAAGGATTTCTGGCAATAACAAGGTAATTTAAGGGAACGTCAAAAGTTGCCAAACAAGAAACTGAGAAATAGAGAAACTGGCTGATCTTAAATTCCAGGATCAACCTGACTTAACCTCTGAAGCAATACCGGCCTGTAATACTGACCTGTAATACTGAAGTTTGTTTGTTTTTTCTTTTACCAGGGTATCAGTGATGACCCTATTCACCTGAAAATCTTCTCACCACATGTTGTAAATCTCACATTAGTGGATCTTCCTGGTATTACAAAAGTGCGTTAACTTCCCCTTCTACCTCCCTGTATGAAAAGTTGAGTGATGTATGAGCATAAAATGATCTTCCAGATAAATTTCATGGTTTAAAGCAGACATTTGTTTGATGAAAAGGTGCCAGTGGGAGACCAGCCCAAAGACATTGAGCTTCAGATCAGAGAATTGATCTTCAAGTACATCTCCAACCCAAACTCCATCATCCTGGCTGTGACTGCTGCCAATACAGACATGGCAACTTCAGAGGCCCTTAAAGTCGCTCGCGAGGTTGACACTGATGGTACATCACCTTCATATTTATTTTTTATTATCAACATATATTATATACTTGCATTATATACTTATGCATTTTGCTGTGTCATCACTATACATCTGCTATGTACACTTTGCATGTCCTGCTTTAGTGGTGTTTTTTTGCAGATCTGTGTTTATGATGATGTTGTCTTCAGGCAGGAGGACACTGGCGGTGGTGACTAAGCTGGATCTGATGGACGCTGGCACGGATGCCATGGACGTGTTAATGGGCCGGGTCATTCCTGTCAAACTGGGCATTATTGGAGTTGTTAACAGGTAATGCTGCACTTCTTTGCTACGTTTAATAAGGAAGGAAGAAATTTGGGAAAAAACAAATGTTATTGTACATTTTGTGAAAGGTTTTTTGACTTTACCACAAAATGATTAAACTACAAGGCTGAGGCCAAACACAGAGCCACTCTGAAGGTCAAAGAGAGCGGGAAGGCATCCCTGTTATTTTTGCAGTTATCCTTGCTATTCCTGCTATTTGAATTATTCCAAGCAAAACATATTTCTGACTTTATCAAAAAAAAGTCATACTTTCCACCAAATTATTATGCACTATTTCTTTCAATATGATCTCTATCTTGGAGTTTTGTCAAAAATACTAAACTCACCAGCATGAAATACATTTTTTTTGCATTTTATTGCATTTCCTTAGGAGTCAGCTGGATATCAATCAAAAGAAGTTGGTGGCTGATGCCATTCGTGATGAATACGCCTTCCTGCAGAAGAAATACCCCTCCCTTGCAAACAGAAATGGAACTAAATATTTGGCCAGAACACTGAACAGGTATGGAGTTAGATTTTTATATATACATTTTGTCACCATTATTAATTAAACAAATGTAAGGTTTGACTTGCTTTTACCCTTGACATGTGAGTTTTATTCCCACTGACAAAGCTGAATATAAGACAATGACCTGTCAAACTTTGATGCTGACACACTTTTTTTTAACCCCTATCTCCCTCTCTGTTCCTTTGCTGGTGTCTTGAATCTCCTCACAGATTACTTATGCACCACATCAGAGACTGTCTGCCCGAGCTGAAGACGAGGATCAATGTGCTAGCAGCGCAGTACCAGTCGTTACTCAACAGTTATGGCGAACCTGTCGATGACAAGAGCGCCACGTTGCTGCAGCTCATCACCAAGTTTGCTGCAGAGTACTGCCACACCATCGAGGGCACGGCCAAATACATCGAGACAGCTGAACTGTGAGTTATGCTGCTCTTATGACTGCATGTACCTTCATACACCACTGAGGGGAGCTAGCACCACGCATAACCTGAGTGCTGATTCTGCCTGGATGTTTGATGTAGGTCCTACCTCTGTCTTTCAGATGTGGTGGGGCAAGAATCTGTTACATATTTCATGAAACATTTGGTCGCACACTGGAGTCAGTAGATCCTCTGGGAGGTCTGACGACCATCGACGTGCTCACAGCAATCAGAAATGCAACGGTGGGTTTCTGCTCCCTCTCTAACATGTAATCTGTGATTTAAATGGCACCAACTTTTTGATACTTAAAGTTTAACTGTCTCCGACAGGGCCCGAGGCCTGCTTTATTCGTGCCTGAGGTTTCCTTTGAGTTGCTGGTGAAGAGGCAGGTGAAACGTCTGGAGGAGCCCAGTCTGCGCTGCGTGGAGCTGGTTCATGAGGAGATGCAGAGGATCATCCAGCACTGCAGCAACTACAGCACACAGGTGAGAAACACATTTAATACATTAAAAATTAAAGCTCTGAGGCATGCTGTAAATCCACAGAACTGTTGCTCCTGCTGTTCATGCTGCAGACTAACCAGCATCAATGTTTCATGTATTTTGAAAATGTAAATTAACAATAATTCTGTCTCTATCTCTGCAGGAGTTACTGAGGTTCCCAAAGCTCCATGATGCCATAGTGGAAGTGGTCACCTCGTTACTCAGGAAGAGACTCCCAGTCACCAATGAAATGGTCAGGACCAACTCACACTAAACACCACTTTATGGAAATTTAATGAGCATCTTAGTGATTAATCGTTTCTTTCAGGTCCACAACCTGGTTGCCATTGAGCTGGCCTATATCAACACCAAGCACCCTGACTTTGCAGATGCCTGTGGCCTCATGAACAATAACATAGAGGTGGGACACTGTTACACTATTTGGATGCAAGCTAACTTCACTCAATGCATCCATTAAATGCTGTATTATATAATCTTATATATATAAATAAATATACATTAAAAAATTACATGTTAAAACAGTGTGACAGTGTTTGAGGAAAAAGTTAACTTTATCAAAAGTTTTGGAATTTGAAAGGAAGGAATTTGAAGCTATTTTGAAAATCATTTTCTGTATTTACTCTTTAAGTTCTGTGACAGTTTCTTTCCTTATATTTTAATTCTCTTGTTATTGAGTTATACTAAACACAGTTGTTGCAAATTGTAATACACCTAATTAAGGACAGAATAATACAGAAAAATGAACCAAAGAAAGTAAGCAAAAGTAAGTGTATGAACAGGCAATGAGATTGTGTCAATGAGGTGTGTCCTCATGACACTCAAATAACAATTACAAAATGCACTGCAAAAATAAAAATAAATTCACATAAAACAAATGCTGTTTTTCCTCTTGTCATAGACACAACTTAGCTTTCACATCTTTCCTGTCCTGCTTCCACCAAAAAATGAAACTTCTTCCAAAGATTTTTATAAACTATGTCTTTCCTTAAGTGGCATTTCTCATATTTTTTATTCATAGGAGCAGAGACGCAACAGAATGAGAGACCTGCCGTCTGCTGTGCCCAGAGACAAGGTAGAATCCGTCTCCACATGTTCAATATTTTTTCTTTCTCTTTTTTAAGCAGGCTTAGCAGATTTTCTTCCACTCTTCAACCGCTTTTGAATATCTTCCGTGTCAAATCAAACACACCTATTCTCTTCACATTCAGCACTTCCTCCAGTAGTTCCTGCCAGTTTTCTATCCACTCTTTTGTCCTTCATGTTGTCTTTCTCTAGTCCCTTAAAAGCCCAGGTGGGCAGTCTCTCTCTCCCACTGAGCCTGCCGCCTTCGAGGGCGAGGCCACCAAGGTGTGTCCTGTTCCCCGTGCTGACCGCCTGCCTGCGTTTAACCTCTGCCCTCCCCCCAAGCCCTTACTGTCATGCTAATTTCCCAAAGTTTATAATCAGACACATTTGAAAGTCCTGCACTCATCCCAATTCACCAAAATCGCCTGATGCAGCAGGTGGTCGGGCCTTTTCATTCCTCAGTCCTGCAGGGAGATTTGAGGAGCAGTTACCCTGATCTGCCCTTTGACCTTTACCCTGTAACTAACTGTATCCGACCCTGTCTGCTGCATGATAACTGCAAACAACTAGCAGCGCCATGTTATATAATATAAAATCAGTCATAATATTTGGCATGTGTTTTTGGAAGAAGTGGGTGATATGGAAATCACTATGTAGCACTTTATATCAAATTGTATAATTAGACAGCAATAGTAGAAAAACTATTTTCTTTCTGAAACTGCATTTTCAGATAATTTCAGATAAAATAGCCGGATGGAAAAGTCTTCCTCTGGCTTATCCAGGGGATGAATTACCTGAGAAATAGATCTAAAAATCCTGTAAATCCATTTTTATATACTATATATTATAATTCTTAATTAACTGCAATGGTCCAGATAAAGAGTTCATTCTCGTGAAGTAAAAAATAAAAGAGAAAATAAAATAAAAAAAAAAATAAAGTTCTCTCTTTGTAAATATTTAGTTTCTAGAATCATATGCAGATATCTGTATATAGGGATTATACATTTTTATATCATCCAATCCTAAACCTGAGTTCTGCCATTTTTACGGGCATTGTTCTCCACCAGTCATCCTACTTCTACCCCATTTTAAGAAACAGGAATGAAAAAACTTCTTTGCAGTGATCAAAGAAGGTCTGTGGCATGCTACTGTTTGTAATTGTTTATTTAAGTAAACATTAATTGTCTTGAAAGCTTGTTAACTTTAACCATTTCCCTCCCCCTGTAGGCTGCAGCCAGCAACTCCCAGGGCGGCCCAGTCAGCGAGCAGACAGACGGCGGGACGGGGAACTGGAGGGGCATGTTGAAGAAGGGAGAGGAGGGCCCAGCTGCTGACAGAGCCATGCTCCAGCAGCCGCTGCCTGCAAGCCCACATAAGGGCCATGCCGTCAACCTGCTAGATGTGGTGAGGACTCAGCGTTTGTACACATATATAGGATATGCTCGGGAGATCGTTGTCACTATGGTCTGGGTGTTTTGCTTCAAAAACCTGGCACACAACAAATAATTTCAGTAATTTTAATCAGGTGAATTTTCTGTGTCATAGCTAAAAAAAAATGAAAATTTAAAAGCTTTATTTCTGTGGAGAACAATGAGACATAGCAAAAGTCTTAAGGGAAGGTTTCTGGGGATCCCCTCATGTTTTTAACTGTAGAAGGGAAACAGACCCCAAAATGTAAAAACAGCCTTTAACCTCAATATACTGTTAGTAGTTTGCACTGTATAGTTTTATTCTTAGTTTTTGCAGCTGTTATGTTTCTTTATTTCTGGTCATATCTTACTCTAACCTTTTCATCCTCTTCGAAGTAAAAACAATGTCAGCTCTTTTTTTGTTTTTATTTTTTTATGTTTTTATATTATTGCTAGCCTGTTCCGGTATCCAGGAAGTTGTCTGCTCGGGAGCAAAGGGACTGTGAAGTCATCGAGAGACTCATCAAGTCATATTTCCTTATTGTACGGAAAAACATCCAGGACAGGTAATAAGCCTCAGTTAATTGTCATCCCACTATGACGATGTTCCTTTTTGAAGCATTTGCATTTTTTTGTCTCTTCTCATGCGCTGTACTGTCTCCTCCTACTCTGTTGTTGTTCGGCTTCAGTGTACCGAAGGCCGTGATGCACTTCCTGGTGAACCACGTGAAGGATTGCCTGCAGAGTGAGCTGGTGGGTCAGTTATACAAGACGGGCCTGCTGGACGACCTGCTGACAGAGTCGGAGGACATGGCTCAGAGACGCTACGAGGCCGCTGACATGCTCAAGGTATCAGACTCATCAAGTGTCACTGTGGATCGCCAAAGAAACAAAATCCTGTATCCGTCAATCACTGCTCATCAGGCACATTTTTAAACGTAAACCATTTTTTAAACATAAGTTTCAACAAAGAAGTAAATGTAGATGAAGTTATCTTATTAACCCAGACCACATTAGACTTGATGTGACATACGCATGTTTTAGATGATTTTCTTATTTTTAAGACATTTATTGATGTAATGCAACAGGCTTTTGCCGAAGTGTGAAAGGGAAAGGCAAACAAAAACATACACGAAAAATCTTCCACAACTCTACATAACAGAATTGAAATTGAAAATAAAGTTGAAAAGTGACACAACCTTTTTTTTTATTAATGTTTCAATAACGTTTATGCACTTTAGAGCAAAGGTGATGGTTAGATTGACAGTAAAAGTCAAGTGTTAAAGCCTTTCACTGATTTTTATTTCATATTTCTATGTGCTATAGAGGCTGTGGAATCAATTATTTAGAAAGCAGCATTCTGCAGTTTTTTAACCCTCAGGCTTTTGGATATGGTTTTGAAACAACTCTTAGGTTTTACATGGTGTCTTCCTACATTGTGTTTTAATTTGTAAAAGAACAGATTTTCAGTTGGGTAAAAATAACACCCAGTTCTTGAACTTTACATTCCTGTGTGCAGGCGTTGCAGAAAGCCAGCCAGGTGATCGCAGAGATCAGGGAGACCCATATGTGGTGAGGTCGTCCCCATCCCGCTGCGTCTCCTCAGACTGCCGAGACACGAACAACCCGACAATGCTCTGCTGTGGATATGTGGATATCGAAACATAGTTTTAGTGTACAGTAAGGACTTGGATTTAATGACGGGCGGCACATATCTGCTCCCCGCCGCCAGCCATCACACATGCTTCTGTCCTAGATTATTCTATTTTTCTTATGTACATGAAACTATGAATAAATAGATAATGTTGTGCATCACCACTATGTGGAGCCTTGCTGAGGAATGTCTGCTCTTAATGTAGATTTGAATTAAAGCTAGAGATGAAAAACCCATGCTGCAAAATGTAGACCCTCTTTTTTTTATCATGCTGCTGATTATTCTGAAGAAATTCACCTAATTTAGATATTTTGTTGAGAAAATCTCCTACCACCTTTACACTGTTTTGTGTATCCTGTTAGCAGTATTATTTTTTTGAAAGACATAAGACACATATCAACCTTTTGTTAAAGTGTTTCTACAAGATCTCCGACACATTTTTCAAGGTTTCCGTTTATTTAATGAGCTGTTTCTGAAAGAATGTTATGACACTGTGTGGCAGATTAATATACACAGACAGTTTGCAGAAAGTCAGCAGTGGGTGTAATGAATTATTTATTGTTTTGATATGATGATAATTGACATGTTACCCAACAAAACAGAACAATGAATACACACATAACACACACACGGGCCAATCTCTGGTGTCGTGGTCTGCGTCGTCCCCGTCAGGCTGCTCCTTTACCTCAGCCGGCCGCCCATCTTGCCCTTTCCGCGTCCTTTGGCACTGAAAGGATGCAGGGAAACGATCAGTGCAGTCAGCAGAATCACTCAGCAAATCAACACAAAAACCAGGGAACAGGGTGTATTTTGGTTTTTAAAACACTGACGGTAAATACAAACATTTTCTCTGTCTCAGCATTTGAAATACAGACAAACTGAAGTGAAGTGTTTGTAATTACACTGCAAATAAAACTACAATTATGTCCATTGTTTTGTTTTTTTTTATTATTATTTTTTTTTTAGAACTAAAATAATCCTGTTCATGCTCAGAGATGTATCAAAGTATGTAGTCATGAATAATTATACACCATATGTTGGAGTTTTTTCAAATTTTTCACAAATGCGGAAATTTACCATAGATTACCATGCAGAATCTTTAACATAAAACATTTGAACAAAGTGAGTGAGGATGTTTATGAATGGGGCCTTAAACATTCAAAAATTGCAGTTGCAAGTTATTGCACACTGACTTTTTATGTCCATAACAAAAGGAAAATAAGATGTGATATGATGTATATATCATGAAAAGAAGTTGAACATGTTGAGACAGGGTTTGTGAACTTACCTCTGGTGATCCTGGACTCGAGCAAGAAGCTGATTAATCTGCAAGAACACAGAAAACTTATTAAGAGCTCACAGGATGCTAGATAGAAGCGGCAGAAGGCACCAACACAAACCTGAAGGCTCTCTACTGAACCACAAAATCACTTTCAACAGTTATTTGCCATTTAAAGGGTACTTGCAAGGGAAGTCGATATTCTGATGGTTGTATGTAAGTATATAATTAGTAAATGAAGGTGTTAAATCACCTCGTCACTCATATCCATTATTTTTCTGTCATGTTGGAAGACTTACATCGTACTTCTGTCTTTTGAGTTTTTCACCCAGATCAAACTTCTCAGCCTCCAGACCCATCAGCCACTGCCACAGCTCGTTGGCCTTCTCCCTGAACACAAACAACCAGAGCTCATATTAGGAGAATTAACAGATTGAAATCAAATCCAGTCTCAGGACTGCATGAAACAGCTGCACAGCTTTACTTACTTGAGTTTATCCTCATTGAGATGATCCACGTTCAGCGGCTTCCTGCGGTCAGCCAGGATCTTCTTCTTCTTCTCCCTTTCAGTTTGTTTCTTGGCTCCTCTTCTGTTGTCGCTCTGTTGGACATAAAGCAAAAATACAAATAAATGAATCTAAAGGCAAACAATGAAGTATATGTTACACATTACTGAAGTTACATTTAGTTACAAGTATTGTTGATCCTAAAAAAATATCAATAAAAATTGAGAACAAACTCTATTACAAGTAAAATGCCTATATTCAAACATAAATATGCTCAAATGATTGTTGTATTATTATTCACCAATTCATGCTTGCTATTTTAGTTTATTATCTTTATTGATGTGCTTACAATAAGTGTGGGCAGTGTGTTATGTTTGTAGTTGGTTAGCTTAGAGAACTTTTTCACATTTTGTAGTGGATGATTATGTCTGCTTAGAAACAAGTTATGTGGTAAAAAGTTTGTTTGTACGACTACAAGTAGCACAAACACTTCTAAACTCAGAACTTGAGTAAATTTACTTTGTCATTGTTCCATGACAGTTTTGTCATAACTCCTTATATGTGAGGCCAGTTTCTATCAGCTACATTCTTTCACCACTGATTCAGTCAAGAACATAGCTTTCTGCAAAGAAATTTCTTTTTTTTATTTTATTTTTTTTTTAGCCTTTTTAAGGCAATCTGCAAACATAGCAGAGCTGCTTTGCAATGAGCGTTTAAACTTAAAGTGCTGAGCCACTTTCATTTCCTATTTCCTGTGTCTGTGTGTGACATGTAAACGCTGCAGGGGGCTGAGTGACCTTCTGTCCGGCGCTGTACTGCGCGCTCATGTTTGACAGGGCCTTCTTCTTCTTGGCGTCCTCATCGTACTTCTTACGCTGCTCCTCCTGCTCCTTGCGCTCTTTCTCCTCCTGTGTGCAGCACAGGCCAGGCATTTAGAGGAGACACTGATGACTTGATCTGGTGTGATGTGGAGGATAATGTTCACTGAGATCATACCGCAAGTCTGGCCTGCCTCTCCTTCTCTCTCTCTGCACGGACCCTCTGCTGCTCTGCTCGCTCTGCACGACGCTTCTCCTGCAGAATAAAACACACACTGTGATGCTGACTTTAAACACGGTGATTCCTCTTTCATGGACACTTACAATTCTGTTGACGAGGGCGATGAGCTCCTCCTCCTCTTTCTTCCTCTGGATGAAGTGAGCCTCGATCAGAGACTGCAGCTCAGACAGATCTTTCTCCTGGCGCTTCCTGTGGATGTCCTGACGGTACAGACACAAAGCAGGAAAATCACAATGTGTCTGTTGTCTGACAAACCTCAATCAAACGGCTGTTTCAGCCCAGAAGGTCGACTCACGTCAAAATCCACTTTTTCACCATCAGGGATCTTTGGGGCGGTGATGTTTGTCATGAACCTGTGGACAGGAAGAGTTTATCATTCTGGGCTCATTAAGCAACGCTGGAGCCCTGGGGATAGAAATATAAAGGCCCCACAGCCTCTCCTACACAGGAACAAGGCACATACACTTTGTGATGGTCTGTTTCGTTGTTAAACATCTTTTTGAGGTTTTGTTTCTTCTAGTGGTTGTTTTGTACTTGTACTTGTGTTGGATTACATCTATTTGAAGTCATTTTGTATCTCTTTGGTGTCATTTTGTGTCTTCTTAAGATCATTGTGTCCCATTAGGATCTTTTTGCATCTATTGATAGTCATTTAAGTCATTAAAGTCACACGATGTAGGTGTTTTTATGTGTCTTGTAGTCATTTTGTGTCCATTTCTAATAATTTCATATCCATTTGCCATTTGTGCCATTTGTCATTTTTTCTTTTCTTCCATTTTCTGTCTTTACTAAATTATTTATCTTTTGTTTCTCAAAATTTGAGGCGATTTCCTGTCTTGTAATCCTGTTGTTGTATGTTTTTTGGTCATTTTGTGTCTCTTTGATGTAATTTAGTGTCACATATGGTCATTTTTTGTATCTTCAATGTCCTTTTTTTGTCACTTTGAGGTAGTTTTGCCCCTTTTTGCAATATTTTTTGTGCACTATAGTCAGTTCCTTTGCATCTCTTTGGAGTCTGTCTGTGTCTTTTTGTGGTTAGTTTGAGTCTTTTCTTGGCTGGTACAAGATCATTTGAGTCCTTTGACAAGGATTTTTGCCACTTGAGGCCCTATTCATTAATCTGCCCATGGTTATTAATGTTTAATCTGTTAAGAGTGGTGTTTAAAAAGAGCTGAAACACTTACTTGGGCTTAGGCTTTGACTCATCTAGGACAAAAAAAAAATAAAAATCAATATAAAGAAGTTGACAAGCAAGACAGAACTGTTTATTTCATGGGTCATTCACATTCTTTTGCGTGTGAAGAAAAAAGGAAAACATAATTTTTCTCACCTGTCGCTTCCTCTTGTGCTAATGATCAGGAACACACATGAGTAAGTCAAAGTGAAATGTTAATAAATGAGGTAAAGTCTATTGAGACAGAGGAATATGCAGCATTCTTACCTTCTTCCTCCCTTCAGAAGTGGGGACAAAAAGAATAAAGATAAAACTGTAAATAAATACATTTGAAAATCCACAACATTAACATGAATATAATGAATATATAAGGAAAAATGTTCACATACTGAACTTCTTCCTCCACGACTTCTTCCGTGTCAGACATTTTGCTATGGATGAGCTCTGCAAAATGGATCCCTATTAGTCTATTTTTGAACGGGCAAATATTTCCGATCATTAAACAACATAGCAGAGCATGAGATGGCAACCGTACACAGAGTGTGAGCACTGGTCCAAATATCTGCGGTCACTGAAGCAAAACAGCATTCAGATCTTTTAATAGAGCAACAGCAGAGATGTCACAATAACATGCTGCATCAAACTGTTAATTAAATGACATTATTGAAAGCCGTTATCAGTACAACACACTTAAGAATCAAAAAATGCTTTAAAAAAACTACTTTAATGCCATAATTTAGATACTGCTGTTACTCTGGCTGATGTGAACTTAATTTTTTCTCAAGTAAAAGTACTCCTGTGCCTGCCCTGCCTGAGGCGGGAGGACCACGTGTAGTGCCACAACCAACCACCAGGGGGAGTAACAAGATCACCGCGACTTTCTACTACTCACACCCCCCCATAGTGCTGCTGATGGAGGCTGAAGCAACATTCTGCTCAGTGGCAGCTTGGGAACTTTTTCTTATCTCAGTAGGGTACATTTTCAACACTTCTGCACTACAATGTAGATACATACAATAATACAAATTAAAACAACATATGTATAATTGCTTCAGGAGGAGTGATACAATTAGTTTCACCTTGGCTACATGCAATTTGATTGTTATTTATCATTTATAA
>JAOWBC010000049.1:6129030-6154096 GCA_028566105.1 Hypoplectrus providencianus | reverse complement strand
ACCAGGCACAAATCATTAAATCAACAGATCTTAGGGTTCAAACAGCTGATTGTGTTCCTGCTCGGTAGGAACGAAAGCCTGCAGCCACAGCGGCCCTTTGAGGACCGGTTTGAGACCCCTGCTCTAAACCCACTTAATGAACCATGGTTTTTGACTGAGTTTCATTTTCTTTTATTAAAGCACCAAATGTGTTCGAATCCACAGCTGAAAACAGTCTGAAACACATGGAACTTTTCCTGCTGTTAAAGTACTGTTTGTTAATAACACTGAGACATTGGTCTTCTACTTTGATTTGTAAAAAAAACACCCTCAGTTTGATCCTTTAAGCATCTTGAGGTTGAGGTAATCAGGCTCCAGTCAGAGTTGATCGCTCTCTGAATCAGCCTGTTGCTGGTGGCTACAGGTGTCAGCAATTGTGCTGATTAGTCAGTTTGTTTCCACTTTACCTGGAGTTACTGAAAGTCTCATGAGGAATTTCCTGTGCAAAGACAGCTCATTTTTTTTTTTTTTTTTTTTTTTTTTATTGTTTAACTTTGAACTACTTGTTGAAGTTGTTGAATTTCTGCTTGTATTGACATTGAATTACTTCATATGAGTAACTTTAAAAGACATCACTCCATTCACCTGAATTCCCTTAAAGTTTCACATCACAATAAATAATTTTCCCTTTTGTTCTACTGGTGTAATGATACTGATCTCTGACTTGATTCATGGTGCTTGAACCCATCGAAGAGACAATCACATATTTGAAGACTTGAAACTCAACTTGTACTTCAACACAGATGACTTGTTGTCATGACTGGAAAATACCTGATACCCTCCTCTGAGTCATATTCACTTTCTAATTGACGATGACAGTTAAAGGAGACAACTACTTTTTTAGTGTTATGTTCACTTGTATATTATAAAGCATCCAGTATTTTTTTGTAAATGTAATATATCACACTATTCTTAATTTCTATAGGACTTTGGACTTGCGTGCCCTGAACTCTGAACCTGAGATGTATTTATGTCTTGCAGCAAAACAATTATTTGGTCCCACCTATTTGAGTTACTGTTCATTTACAGAGTCAGACTTGCGACTTTTTAATTCCATAGTTGATGTCAGCAATAATTGGTTTTGTAATATTTATCTGACCACATAAAAAACCAGCATGCGGAGACGACAGGGAGCAGCAGACTAATCCAAACAGCAGCACAGCTAACTGACTCCGTAGTGAGTGAAAAAAGGCAGCAGAGATCACAAAGGCGTCATCACGTCAGCACCGTCCAAGTCCATGTGGAGACACACAGGCACTGACAACTCGCTCAGAAAGGAATGAAAGAGCCCAAACCCTCTACAAACAGTAAGGACAGATAACATCTATAGTATTTAGATATTGTTTGGTGAAGTTAGTTTCATAGCCGAAGAAGTGTAATAAACAGACAAAGTGGCTTTAACACTACATGAAACCACACTGCAGAGTTTACATGTGACTTCCCTGTGAGCGGCTGGTGTCTCATAACTTTGGCCACAACCGCAAATGGGGTTCATTAAATCTGGCTATCGATGATCAAATATTTGTGCAGGATTGTTGTTGTGAGTTGTGAGTCAGACAGTCAAACACTGAGAAAATCAATGAGGTTTTAATTTAAGATCATTAGCCCCTTTGTAGCATTTGATCAGTTGCATTGGCCTTTTTTCTTCTACATTTAACTTATTTTGAGTGTTCATGCTGTTTCTTAGGTGCTTCACTCACTTGTCAGTCTCGAGGCGCATCTGCTCTCTCCTCTGCCTCCTCAGCTCCATGCGGCGGTCAAAGTCATCGTCCATGATGCCCAAAAGATTCTCCTCACTTTCTCACTGAAAGACAATTTGGATTTCACATCGGGTGTGATCTGAGTAGCATCGTGTTGACATCTTTCACATTGTGTGCCATTATCTAAGTCATTTAATCACTCACTGATCAGTTTATTCTTGGTAGGATACTTAAACAACGTCTCATAAGGGTAAACCTTCTGATAGCTGCAGTATTTTCAGTTATTTTAGATCTTGTAAACATGAGCTGAACAAATTTAATCATCCCTTTATTTCCACATTTTTTATCCACAGATTCAACCAACCATCTATCCAACCAAAAACATGCTTAAATGCAATTCATAAAGAGCTCTAAATCAGTAACACATCAAAGTTCAGGGGACCACCCATGGAAGCTTCATGAGAAACATAAAAACCCACAGTGCCTGGTGGTTTACAGTACCTGAGCAGTAGCTGAAGTTTAGTCCATGGACAGCGGTGTCTCCCCTCTCTTCATACATCAACCTCTACAGTCTGGTTTATATCTCAGCCCTTCTGCAGCACAAAGAATTCCTGCTTGTTCTTTCAGCAACTCTAACTACCAGAAAAGGCAAAGCCTGCCTCTCTGCTCGCCTCTGTTTCTCTCTCAGCCTCCCTCCTCCTCCTCAACCTGACTCCTGCTCTCTCCCTCCGTCTCACTTTCCCCTCCCTGATTTCTGACTTCAGACTCTCTCAACAAACTGTTTCCCCTTGATTTGTTCTGTTTGATCATGCTTTCTCTGTTTCTGTTGTACTGCAGCTTTGTTTACCATCACACGTGAAATCTACACAAACTGATAAACCACTGAAGCATCCTGTCAGTCTAGTCTATGCTACTGAAACTGCTGGTCAGTGAGTACATGAACACATGAACCCACGGGTAGATTCTCAGACAATGGGCCTCCAGGCACTGACATTAAAACAGCTTTGAAAAAGATTTGTGTGTCTTTAAGGCTGCAACTTGCAGTTTTTATTCCAAATTTGGCTCATGTCTGTATGAAAGGCTTTGAGTAACTCCAGCCGCCAGGAACTTCGGAAACTCTGAAGTGTAGTTTTTGAGTGTAAGCAAGTTTGTACCACTCAGAGGAGGAAGGAAAATTAACACTTCCTGTGTAAATAAATGATTTCAGTTTATGAGAGGATATCAGTTTGGTTGTCCAAATAAAAGATGAAGCATCAGGCAACACCTGTTGTACATACTATCAGTATCAGTATCAGTGAGTACAAAACACTTCTGACGAGTACTCAAAAGTTTGACATTTGAGAGCATGCTGCTCGAAAAAAAGATACAGGGAAAATGTTTGGCCTGCTTAGCAAACAAACCATGCATCTATCTTCTTTTTCTATCATAACATACCAATGAATGCTGGGAACTAAGATGTGTGATTGCAGATTCAAGCTGACATCAAACTTTATTCTCTTTACATTACGTTAAATTTCCCCCTCAGTTTGATACAACATACTTGTTATATATTTATGTCTTGATCCTGTGTGGATATGTCATGTTATACAGAGTGATAAAGAGAGCCACTTGAGCATTATCCCTTTGTTTAGTTATCTGTATCTTCAGATCTGGAGAGGAGGCCACCAACAGTCAGCAGTTGGTCATTAGTTTAGTTTTTACAATGGCCGACACCATATACAGTCAGAAACAAAATGGACCACTGGAAGAGGCCACTTTTAAAACATCCACTTTGAGGGTAACAAGACAGGCTAGAGCTTTCCTGGAAAAGGATGACTCTTTTACACTTCACTTCCCTGGAAAACAGAAAAGTGATTTTTTGGAACTTATATATTTTGGACGAAACACTTTAGAGGTTTGGAGAGGTTGTTGCTGATATATAAAACGTAATGATCTGCAGAGTGCAGGAATGAAACACAGACACATTTACCACTTTATTCCAGACTGATTTATCTAACTCTGAGACAGATTGCTGTGAAATTTGGAACACACATTCATGTTGCCTCAAGAGAAATTCATTGTATTTGAAGATTTAAAAACAAACATAATGCTGCACTGCTGTCATAAGACAAGTCAAGGATGAAAACACAATAAAGCATGAATGGTTACTTCTATTCTGGTCCTCTAGTATAACACTTACAAAAGATAAAACAGCATTACAACAAGGCTGTTAGTACAACAGTTATACAACTATTTAATACAGTAAATAAAATATCTGATGTTTCCATCATATAGGCTGCGTATCAATCCTTCTTCAAAGTTAATTAAGTTATTAAGTAATTTCATTAGAAATAAAGAATTTCAAAGAAAGATGAGCTAAACTAATTTTCTTGTTTATTAACTGGCTCCTTCCTGTCAATTTGCAAAGGTGTCACTCATACAGTTGTAAAATGTTGTTTCATTTTTAATATTTTTCTAAGATTTCCACCAGATGTGTGTGTCTACAGTTCGTTACCCCTCATCCTGCTTCCTTCACATTGGTTATCATAGCACAAAGTGCCCCTCACAGGGATGATAACAGGTATACCAGCAATGTGATCTTAGCTCCTCCTCTGGTACAGTTTGTGCCACAGTGAGCCAACAATAATTTCAAGGGCACCTTCTGTCCTCCCAGCATCACACAGAGACACACATCTCATACTGATTGTTCTGCTTTCCATCTCCAATCTATGGGGCATAATTACTCCCGCAGTCAAACATTAGACAAACTGTGATCCATCACTCCCTCACAACCGTTGTGAGACCAATTAAGGTCTGGGATGACAAAGGCTGGTCTGTTTCGGAGCATTATGGAGTCCATGGAGCAGAAGGCAAGGACTGACTGACCTGCAGGGTAACAGCTCACAGACGAGTCCTGATCCAGGCTTGTTTGGATTGGCCCAGGTCCAGCAGGGCTGGTGAAGTCCTGCATTTCTAAAGTCTAAAAAACTAACCACTCTGGCAGTGAGAGACAAATGCCTCTCCACCCCCCACTTTGTTCACAGATGTGGATTCACACACAGAGAGACACACCGAGTACAGATACACTCTCCACATAAACAGTTGCCACATCACTCACCAGACAGCTACTCTATGAAGATTAGAGGTGATGGCAAGGAAATATTACTGCTCAGAGACTGAAAAAAATCCAACTGTAAAAGCGTCCTTAGGTGGAGACAGTGATCATATTGGCATTTTAATTGGGACAGAACTGCCTGCCTGTACCCACCCTTGACACAGAAACAGCCCCTCCTCAAGATGCTGAAGAATCTTATCATCTCTTCATTTAGGCTACATGTGGAGAGTAGGGTTGTAATCAAATTCACAAATTATTCCCACCCATGACGGATGCTCAGGACAGTTTCAAATTCACACATCTGTAACTGTGTTATTTGAGCTGGTAAACTCTCACTTCTGATGGTACAGCACCCTTTTCTCTCTACTGTACTCTGCTTTTATGCTACGGGAAAATCCCCCTTACTTTACTGATGGCTGAGTGCTTCCCCCCAATACTGAATCTGACTCTGACTGATGAATATTCACAGAGATTTTTACAACAACTCATCTTTTGTAGACCGTGTGCATTCTATCAAATTACAAAATGCATCATTTAAATTTCAGTATTTTACAACTAGCTTTGCAGAGCATTTTTTTTGTGGGGGAAACACGCTTTCCTTTTTTGCACTTATATCACTCTATATGTATCAGCACTGCATGTAAGCCGCATCGAAGAAAGTGATAACACGCTTTTACATTCAAACATGTCAAACAGCTGTTTAAAAAAGACAAAAAAAGTTTTTCTAAACCTGGCATTCTGCTAGGTCTTTATATGTTTTATCTGCAAAGTCTTGTTATCTAAGTCATTTTCGATGGAGATTAGACTGGGAGCCTGTATTCAGCAGTAATAACAAGGTGCAGCTGCAAAGCAGAAGAAAAAAAAACATGTTTAAGGGAGTCTCTTGAAACAAGCAGGTTTCTGGTTTATTATGAAGAAAACTGAATATATGATATAAGATTAAATGTCTTTTATTAATGAATAAGAAAGCACGTAAGTAACTACTTGGCAGTGACCAGTATTCAAGACATGGATTTATCTACTATACTTTTAATACACTGACTGAATTCAACCAGGTGAGCTTTAAAATCTGACTTATGGATATGACCCTGAAAAAGAAACTGTTAAACTGGTATCCAGTGCCAGTGTTGCCCATTGAAAGTATTCAAATCACACTAAACGCACATTTGATTCCTTTGTTTCCGGAGCCAACAAGGATTTAGCCTGAGAATTCCTCAAGTGGTCCACTGAAGGTTATAATAAGTCTTATAAGACATTAGTGCTCGGTATGCAACACAAAAGTTAAAAGCCTTCCACTAAAAGCCCCATAATTACATCAATTGCATGGTACTTCTTGTGTCTCTATTCATCCCAGCATTGTGTATACACAATGTGCTATTTGTATATTATCTGGCTTCGTAATTACTGACTCAGTGGTGGCGTCTTTACAGATTGTTTGCCATCTCATTAATCAGACATCAAAAGAAAGCAGAAGAAAACACTATGTTTCATTTAAGACTGTTTCTAATGCAGGATTTGCATCTGGTTTGGCACGTTACAGTAGGCTTCAATCAGGGAATGTTCAGAGAAGACATGCAGGCCGCTGGATATTAGTAACTGCACAGCTCTCCTGCTTTCTTTTTGAAAACCTTCCAATGCAATCTGTGGGTGTGACAAAAAGAGACCAGCACAGTGTAAAGACATCCACCAATTGACGGCATCTTTGATCTACTGTACCTCTGTCCCAATTATCCATGTTGTGTCCACATCTGTCGACTAGCCCACTGCCTGCTAGTGGAATGGGTTGTTTCCCTAGCTTTCAGTATTACAAATAGGTTTTTCCACCTATAGCAGAATGTTAATGGGTGCAGCCAAACTTTTTTTCCAGCACCATGGTTATGTAATAATCATGCAAGACTAATGCTGCCTAATTTAGCTTAGCACAGAGACTGGAAACAAGGAGACACACTTAAACTAGTTCTGTTGTTTTGTTTTTTTTTGTCTTGAGGCTTAGTTTGTACTTTTGTAAATCCATCATCCTCAATTACTTTCACTGAATTTGTTCTCCAATTCCATTTTCACAGCTTTAATTGATTCAATGAAGAGTTAAAAGGTCAACAGCTGTCTCTGACTTTCATTGGGGAATGTTTAGCTTGCTGCATAGCTTTGCAATCAGAGGTGGTCTGCATGCTGTAGTAACTGTAACACATAAATATAGCTTATAGTATTCATATGATATTAGTAAGTTATGAGCTCAGTAATTCAGAAATGAAAAAAAAAACATCCACTTGTTGCTCTTAATAATTTGCTGCATTACAAATATACAAAATACACCTTCTAATATACTAATGTAGGGCCTAGGATACCTCTAAAGCCAAAATCAGACAAGGTTCTCACTAAAAGATAAAGAAAGTGCTTCAACACGCTTATAGATAAACAGTTGCCTGAGAGGCGTTTGCAATCAATCAAGAAGCCGCAGCTGCTTACTCCACATGACCAAACATGGTCACGTATGAAAAAGTCCCTGACCAGGATACAAATTCCTCACAGTTTACAAGCCACAACATACTGTAGTGGTGACCTTCTCTGCTGCTCATTAAAATGTTTGTGTACAGTTTGGTTGAAATGAAGTGAGAGCTGAATTTAGTCGATAAACATCGTCTGGTAAAGTGAAGCTCTGGAAGCATCTTATCAGCTCTGTACAAAGTGAAAAGGACATTCACTTGGGCTCTTTAGCTCTCCACTCAGTGCTCTGCAGCTCAGCTTTGTTTTAATAAGTAAAGGGACACAAAGGGTACATCATCATCTGACAGGTATATCTTAAAAAGTGGATGCTGTTATTTGCTTGCCATGTTTTGTCTATAGTAACACCTTCAGAGTGTGAGTAATTGCTGAAACTGGAAAAAAATGTCTGGTGACACAAGCGGCAAAATTAATCAACATTCAAAGCTGCCTTTTAGTTTCCTCTTTGACTGGGGGACTCAATGGAATTAGATGCGGCTATGTGCACTCCCTGTTCTGCATCCCATCAGCTGAGATGGTGTACTCGGCCTCCTTTTAAGGAAGTACACAGCCAGTGTTAGTTGTAGTGTCCCAGCTTGGCAAGGTGCAAGGGCCATGGACAGTGAGCATGGTTTACTCTAGGAAATACCTGCTGCTATACAAAATGGCAATCCAAGAATAACTTATTTCCATTGTGATTACAAATAATTACATTTCCATAATGCTCCTGGGAGCCAGAAAGCACAATTGGAAAGCTGGAAGTTTTGCATAAGGGAAGAGGAACAGCCTGGCATTTAAACAAATAAATCCTAATTCTAAATCTAGCTCGACTTCTAGTGCTGGTGTAAATATGTTATTCCAACTTACATCAACTGTACGTAGACTTGATGGCAGACTGATTACTGATAAATGGCTCCATTAATGTCAGAGCCAATAACACTCACCTCTACCCCTCATATGGAAAACCATTTCCTCTCCATTTAAGAGTATCCAACCTGGAGTAGCAGGGAGCAGACAGCCTTCCTCTCTGTTAAATCACAACACTTTTAGGCCACAAAGACTCATTTTTACTTAATCGATAAACATTAGCAGCTGAATCTCCTCTGTAATGGTTTCTCGTCTGGCAAGTTTGATTTGCAAACTCTTTTTAATCACGTATTTTAAGCTCAAGCTGTTTGAAATGTCCTCTGTTCTCAAAAGCTCATATCCTCCCTCTTGTCACAGAAACCATGCAGACAGCTGTGTTTGGATCAAGCTAATTTTGTGTCAATTTTACAAAGGGAGCATGAACCATCCACAGCTAACGTATCCTCATAAAGGGGTTTGTAATGTTAATCCAACAAAAACAAACCGAGGTATGATTAAGATATCTGTTTCACAGCAGTAGAGAGAACAGCCAACAGTTGCTATTTTAAGCCTGGTTAATGTTGAAGTATGGAATGACATGATTAGGTATAGGCAACAAAACTACTTGGTTAAGGTAATGAAAAAGATCAGCATTTGTGTAAAACTAACCACTTCCAGGACATATCTACAAATTAACTTAAAATAACATTTACTTTAAGTTTCAAATGGGACATGTACATCGTTCTCTTTGGTCAAAGGGACCCACTTAGTCTGTGCTTATTTAGATTGCCTAACTTCCTTTTTACCTCCCATCCTGTCATAACTACTACAGCCACTAGGCCTACAGGCCTAACAACAAAAGTCAATATGGGTCGTAATAAGCCGCACCGAACAACATTGCATTACATCTCATTGGTGAAATGAGTGAATGAAAACAGCCTTCCAAAGCTAAACATGCCATTTATTACAATTCTTTGAACTGTCTGTATTGTTCTGCAAGAGTGTGTGTTCACACTCAAACAATGCACTAAACAGCCTTTTCTCTCTCGTGGTGCAAAGTTATACTGATTTCAAGTAACCAAGAAGCAGAGAGGATGCTCTTGAAACCAAAACACATTTCTAGTCCCCAAAGAGTCTGTGGTCATAAACTCACACACTCCAACCCCATGAGGTTGTAGCCTTTATGTTCAGTACCATCTAAGGAATAGGAGTCTGACTTGGCATGTGCACCACACCAAACAGCTTTTCCACAACCAGACATCTGCTTAATGTACAAGTAACAGAAACCTAACTAAAATTATAGTATTCAGTGTTGTGTTGGACGGAGCTGAGGCAAATGCTGAGCCTCAAGGACACTGATGTACAGAGACAGGCACCAACAAAATGCATGTTTTAGCTTACAGTTACTACATCCATGTCCTGCCTTCTGAATACCTTCTCATGTGATTTGGATGTGGTGCCTCCTGGGTTTGATCTTTCTGCTTAAATTACTTTAATGATAAAACTTCTATTCCCAACAGTCTTATGAGAAATAAAACCATCCAATTAAAGTATTTATTGACTCTTACTGCTTGGATATGTACTTGGAAAAGAGAGCTTTGATACGAGTTATATCCAAGTACAATCCAGTGTCCCTTATTGGAGTGTATTACGTGGGTAAAATACACAACATCAGTAAACAAGTTCATTTGTTTAATAAGTAAACAAGTTGTTGTATTCATAGTTCTTGTCCAGAGAAAAAATGCTTCATGCCATCTTGTCCAGCTGTTGTGCCTGAGTGTGACCCTTCTTGAGCCAGTGCACACATTACTATCCAGCAAAGACATTTCAACAATTTCCCCAGTCCTTTTAACATGTTTTTAGATTTTACTAATTTCTTTGTTTTACTCAGTTAAGATTCATGAAATATAAATGAACAATCCAGTTGCAGCTGTCTAATTTGAGACAGGGGTATCCAGCTTAAATCAAATGCAAAATAGATTTCTAGAAGGAAGATGAGTAATGAGGTACCACTGTAACACAGAGCCAAACTTCTGTAAACAAGTTAATTATAGTCCATTGAATTCAATCTCATCAAATCTCATCTAAATTTAAGTCTTGTTAACAAAACCTACACCTGCATCATCATGACTCAGGGATGCAGGAACACAAGTACAACTTATGCAATCGTTCCTGCCAGTAATTAACTGCTCCATTCTCATTTTTGAACTTCATCTTTCTCTGTTTAAGTCATTCTGAGTACAAGAAAAAATAACATTCCTCTAAAGCTGCATGTTCGTAGTAATTCGATAGCATCATACATTATGATTGTCAAACTTACCAGGCCGACAGACCAAAGTGACTGTTCTTGCTGAAAATCAGCAGAGAGAGAGAGCAACCAGAGGTTTATAAGCACAGCATGCAGCTTCAGCCCCGCCTGCTCAGGCTGAGACTCAGTGATGTTCATACAGGGCTGATTGTGTATGGGCACACTTTAACCTGCGGGATGTATTAAGGTTGAAATGCAGTTTATTCCTCTAGTAAGTACACATTTGTTATTTCTTAACTTTGACTTTACTATAAGATTAATCTTTTGGAATTTTATTGATTCATTTTTGTTAAGAAAAGGAAACCAAACAACTGATTGTGGGTGCTAACATTTACAAAACTAACTTACATTTAGCATTACTAAAAATCAATTAGCAAATTTGTGAATTACTGCTCGCGAGACTTTGGGTATCATTAATGCGATATGGTACTCTCGATGGATCTCGCGATAGTTGCAATATATTGCCCTGTTGGTCTTTAGTGGCTTACAATATCAAAATGATGCAAAAAAAATTTTTTTGATACAAAACGGCAATTTTCACCAGAAGGTGAAAAGTTAGCATCGCTATTATGTACTTCTATGTGGCTTTATCTATAATGATACATTATAATGTATTGGTTGATTTACAGTTTGTATTAACAACCTGAATATGCAAGGTATATGTTAGAATACATACATAATGTCAGATGCAGTTGAGGAGGTACTGCAAAGTAGTATGACATTGAAATACTCAGTGTGGGAATGTAACTAAGTACATTTGTTTTCGTTTTGTACCCAAGTACCATTTTGAGGCACTTGAGTATTTCCATTTAATGTACCAATTTTGCTTTAACTTGAGCATGATTTTGTATACAGGACTTTTACTTGTAGTGGAGTAATTTTTAATTTAGTATTAATACTTGTACTTAAGTAAGGTGTCTGAATACTTCTTCTCCCCAATGAATATTGTATTCTGTTTGCTAGATACACGGTATCATTGTGACCACATAGATGGAAATAAGAATCATATTGACCATCATGTCCATTTAAAAGTGTTTCCATCCAATTAGATGGTTTCTGACTGGCGCAGCCCCACTGGTTTGGCCAAATTACAGAAATGGTTGAGAAATGAGGAGCCACTCCTCTGGATCCATCTGTGGCAGCCAAACAGACTTGGTTGTTTATTGTTTTCAGTGGGTTTGAGGTGACCGGCATCAAAATTGCAAGCATATCTGCACTTCCAAAACAGCATTGTTGTTTGTCTTCTAATTTGTTTGTGTTGCTACATAACATAATTTATGACTAACTTGATGTCACTGTGACATTTCACATGCCTTTCTGTTACAAAATCACCAACTCTGTGATAGAATGAAAGTTTAAATCAACACATAATAAAAATAATCTTCTAGGAAAATTTAGATTCCCTTTTATTTCATTATTCAGACGTTCATGTGGCAAGGTGTGAACAGCAGGGAAGACATTAAATAATCTTACATGAAATTACAAATATAGCAGTGTTTTCTATTCTTTAGTATCTACAGTTGCATGTTTTCAAGTAACAGTGCCTCTTTTCCCTTGTTGACCTAACAGACCAATCTACAAATTAACAGCAAAGCCACACACAAATCAAACATGGGACACAAATACAACATACAGTACAATGACGTAGCCTGTACCACACAATAGTAACATAAGATCACTAGTCCGATAGTGCTGAAAAAATACATTAATGTGCAGACTCAAGAGTGGTTTGTAACATTTTCACACATAAAATTACATGTGTATGAGAACAGAATTTAAAATTATTCCAAGAGTGCTTGTGTTTAACACTTAAACTTTTGTATATGTATCCAAAATGATATTTCCTATTCACAGTTGTTATCTAATTAGGAAGGGGCTATATAAAAAAATCCTCATAAAAACCCCATTAAAAAGTGCAAAGCATAAACCAGTTATCATACCAAATAGCCATAGTTGTTAGCCACAGTGTATCAACCTCAACCTATTTTGTGTCATAGTTAATTGACTGTATAAACCTCATAGAAAAACAACTTTAGCTTTCTTGCTTACTCTTACAGAACAGGCAATTTGAAATTATGACGAACTCATATGCGTGGGACATGGTAGAGGGTTTCAGTGGTTTTGCATATTGACAGCATTTCTGTGGCTCACAATTACCCCATTCTTGGAATGAACAGCTCAGCTATCAATTTCTGTGAGGTAATATTTGTCAGCGGAGTGCTTTTATAAATAAAACCACCACAACACATGTCTGAAGCTAAACTTAAAAGAAGCTTTTTTAAAAGTATCTGAAATACCAAAGGCACATATTCAAATGCAAGAGAATATTCCAAAAGCTTATCACGTAACAGAAATATATCTTTTAGAAAGAAGTCACTTTTTTCTTTCTGGATATGAAATAATTCCATGGTTCTCAAGTTCCACCACATTTCTATTAATCTGCAAGTCAATGAGTAAATTAATGAACAACCACTTTAAGGTTACCATGCAGGCATAGGTAGGAACAGTTAGCTTAAAATTCAGTGCTTACACATAACACAACTCATTACAGCCCCAAAAACATTTACAGTACAGTACAGCAGTTCCTCCTGCTCCAGTCTGACCTGTGGCCTGCACTTTCTTTATCCAGGTCAGGCCAACATTACACATACAGCAACTTCACACCTCTCCTTTAAAACGTTTAAACAACTATTTGTTGAGTTTGTTATTTCATGTTATATATTATGCTTATTTAAGCTTTACAAGAGTTTTTGCTGTACCTAATAAAAGTGCACACCGGCGACCAGTACAGAGCTATGTTAAGTCTTACAGCCAGTTTAGTGCATTCAAGTGGACGGTTTGGCTTTTCCCTGGTCCTCCACCTTCTTAATTGCAGCCTGAATCTTGGCCTGGTCTCCCAGAAGCTGTCGAGGTTTCACAGGCTTTAGGTTGTCATCCAGCTCAAGCAGCACAGGTATTCCTGTTGGTAAAGTAACGCTGGCAATGTCTTCGTCAGATATACCTGTTAAAATAAGGACAGTAATGTGAAGATCACCAACTAGCCACAACTAGACAAGATAACTTTTTGCAGTCTTTCATTTTGCAAACAATTTGCATAAAAGTCCTACATGAAGTCTATTTAGTTTATTATCTAATGAATGATATCAACACTATTCCAGCCTGTATGTATATATCCTGTGCTGCATGTTGTAATATAACAGCCAGTATGTCGTTAGTAAGGAGTGTCCGGTGTCACAAGGAGCCTCTAAAGCTTACGGGTGTGATGAAAGGTCAACGTGGACTTAGCCACCGTCAAATGTAACATAAACTCACTGGCCTTTTTACACAAGTTCAACTTTCCATTTGTGGAACTGAAATATGTCCTTCCCAATTCAATGACTCTGTGACAACTAGAAACAGCAGCCTGCAGAGTCCAGAATTTGTTGCTGAATTCAACTGAATGCATTCACCGCACAAACACAAAAGCTTGGAGAGCATGGTTCATAATGGCTTCCAGTGGCTTACCTTCCAGGTATTTCAGCAGAGCCCTGCAGCTGTTTCCATGAGCAGAAATGAGCACAGTCCTGCCTTTCCTTATCTCTGGCACCACAGTGCTGTCCCAGTATGGCAGAAGCCTGTCCAACACCTCCTTCAGGCTCTCTGCACGGGGAAGGGCTTCCTTTGGCACATCACAAGTGGTGTACCTGCGGTCATTGTAGATTTCCAGGAAGAAAGGGTGGGATTCATCAATCGCAGGTGGAGTGATGTCATAGCTCCTTCTCCACAACTTCACTTTTTCCTCACCATGTTGTAGAGCCATCTCTGCCCGGTTCAGGCCAATCAGGGAACCATAATGGCGCTCATTCAGTCTCCAGGATTTGACCACAGGGACCCACTCCTGGCCCATGGCTTCCAGTACCAGCCATGCTGTCTGGATGGAGCGGCTGAGAATGGACGTGAATACTAAGTCGAACTTGAAGCCCTGCTCCTTCAGGAGTCGACCACAATCCTGGGCCTCCTTCACCCCATCCTCACTCAGTTTCTGGTCAACCCAGCTGCAGAAACGGTTTTCTTTGTTCCAGGCCCCCTCCCCATGCCTCAACAGAAATAGTTTGTACTTGGACATCCGAAGCACCAGCAGATGAAACCTGCACACATTCAGCAGAAATGTACAAAAAGTTAAGCAGTTGGTGACAACACAAGGAAAAATATAAGAAAATAGTATCAACAATTTCCAGCTTACAGTGTACACTGTATAGCCTCGCTAGTCACAGTCTGATCTGGGATCAGAAGCAGGTGCCAGCAAAAGGTTAGAGGTTGTCTTGAAAGAGTGGCAGGCTAGATGCTTATAGCTACAGCAGCTATTATTATTAACTACCTTAAATCTTAGGTTAGAATAATATATTGATAGATAACGTTAGCCAACTGCTATATACACATATTGACTGGATGCTGCTGCAAAGCCTATAAGCAACCCTGTAAGGATGGATGGACGTGTTGCTATTCGTTAGTACAGTGTATATATTATGGCCGCTCGGACGAAGGTAAAGGCATGTCAAACATAAGCTAAAATAGAACAACGTTTTCTTCATAGTCATCCCAAACTGAAGACAATATTGTGAAAATATGGTCTTACCCTCTGTGGGTTTAAAATCCGGCCTAAATGCAGCTAGTACAGTCGTGAGTGTTGACAGTTTTTGGCCGGCCATGTACAGCAGTAGTTCCTGTGAATATTGATGATTGACACTCCGTTCCTTCAATCAGAGCTACGGATATCACAAGTGGGTGGTGCCGTGGTCCCTCTTATACCCATATTTGGGAGTGGTGGTAACGGCCAGGCACGTTCACCATGGAGGGAGAAGGAGGGGGAGTAAGGGGCGTTACCAACCGTGGGGCTTGTCTGGAACATGGGCGTATCAAGAGGTTCAGCCCGCGAGAGATCTAAATGTTGAGGTTTTGTTTTTATGGAGTTTTTGAGAGAATATATTGTGTTTGTGAGAGAAGGAAAGCGGTTTAGGACGACTTTGCTAACAGACAGAGGAAAGCGACAGTTTCAGTAAGCTTTTATATCAGCCTTGAATGATGCAGGTGTGTGAAAACATCGAGGAAGATGTACCTAAATTCAACATGTCAGTGTTTAATTAACTCCTCACGAGCTTAACATCAACAAAAACGCATAATGGCCAAAAATCACATACACTAGTTTGTGCAAACACTGTCACATTGTTGTTTACTTCAGCACAATCGGGAAAAAGTTACCTTGTGATTGTTTTATTACAGGTTTTATCAGGTTTCCTAGCTTCAACATGTTAAACGTGGTAACCTCACCTTCCTATGAGGTTGAAAATTCCTGTGCCTACTAATCTGTGCTAACAGAAGTATACAAATACTTAAACAGAGCTATATACAGAGGAACAGTATTCCATTTAAAAGACACAGAAGACCATTCTTCTTGGTGCAATATCATTTTACCTTTTATTAATTTTATACACAATTCATAGCACTGCTTCTTAAGTTTAATGCCACATTCATTTTCAAGGAGGCTCATGTTACCTAACTACATGAACATGGCTGCCAACATTAGCTGCCCCAGGAATTCATGGACATATTTTTCTCCATGTTTTAGCAGTCAGTAAAACATATAGGAGAATAATATTTTCAGACACTTCCCTACACATCTTATGCCATTATTCTAAAGACAGTTTTGTTAGTAATATTGGCAATCATAGTTATACACAAATCTGCATTTTCTCCTGTTTTTTTTTTTTTATTGCAAATAGCAAACATCAAAAAGCAAGCCAGTGACATCACAGCCAGTGACAAGAGGCAACCTTAACAGCCAAATATAGTGCTGTGTTCATATGGATGCACAAAACTACACATTGCTCTTATACATACATATGTTTTTCATTATTTATAATGTAAAAAACTATGTATTATATTAATTATCATAAAATAATACACCCTCACTGATCTGTGCCAAAACCTACTTGTTAACCTAGTCCTTATATCATTCACTGTGAACAACAGTCACACGATTCACTGGTTCTACCTGTTTCTGAGCAGCAATCTTCCTAAAGAAATTTACCACAGCATCTACTGCCCAGCATCAAACAGCTTCTTTCTGCCCTCCATACCAGACATGGACTCCACGTTCTTACGCCAGTCAGTCACTTCCTCTTTCTGTGGGTTGAAATGATAAAGATTTTGTGTCAGACCAGTTTAAGCCATTATGTTTACCACAAATAAGAATTTAATAATCGGCAATATACATGATTTGTAATAAATTAAGAAGTGAATTCCAGCATTAAACATTATACTGTCAGACACTGTAAAACTTGATTCTTACTTCCCTTTTATGGTCAAATCAAGTGAAACTGATCTGCTTTCTAGTTCCTTTAGCAGTTTAGCAGTTCAGGTTTCACATCAGGCTTTTACATTTCTATCTACAGCTGAAGCATTTGCATTAAAATGCTGTATTGAGGTTGCTACAGGATCAGCATTTGATTTTGATCCCCAAAGTTAAAATACCCCAGCACTCTTGATTGTTACCACTTTGCACTAAAGATCAAGATGTATTGTTTAAGTTAAATACAAAACAACTAAACTTGTTTTAAACATTAAACAGCACTGTGAATAAACTATCCACAGTCAAAGTGAATTAAAATGACAAAATATTGTTATGTATTCCTCAAAGCCAGCATTTGTTACCTTCTCTTCCTCTTTCTTCACAGTCTTGAGGTTGGCCTTGAAGTCCACAGATTCTTTGACTTTAGCACCCAGCAGAGCTCCCAACATGGCGTCAGCAGACACTCTCACCCTCTTCAGTGCTGGTCTCTTCATCTTGCCCTTCAACTCGTAGATCTTCTGAGACAGGTCCAGTATCTTTTCCCAACACAAATGACAAACCCACACTCAACATGATTAGAAAGTAACCAATCACATCCCAATCAATATTGACTATGCAGAGTGTTCACCCCTTAAATTTGTATGAGAGAGGATGGAACCTAAAGTGGTTATTCACAAATATTACTTACCTCCTTACTATTTTTCTGCACTTTAGAATCAATGTCATACCGCTCTTCATCAACTACATCAATTTTCTGGTGTAACTCTTTGCAAAGATTCTGTGGACAGAAAAGTTTAGTGTTTGAGTTGGACTGATTTGGATAACTTCATGATACTTTCTGACACAGTAAGAAACAATGAACAGTGCTGCGTGTGTATGAGAGGTGTATTGAAATGAAAACACATCCTTCTCTAACACACCATGCTTTATTTGCTGGATGTTCAAGTACAATCCTGACGAAGGCACGCTCGCCAAAAACATTTAATGACTAAAGCATTTTTTGTATTGGAGAAGAGCTTTGTGATGTATCTTAATCAAGCGGCAACCTGCAGGCTGACTTACCAAGGCACCAATATGGCTGGAGGTTTTATAAATATAACATTTCAAAGCTTTGAGTAACACACACTAATGCAAGCCCAGAAATAATTGCTTGTGATACCATCTTGAGACAGCTGGGAAAGTGTTGCAGGAAGTGTTCAGACAGTTATGTGTTTCACTCTTTAGAGCCAAAAACTCCCATAATTATACTTTATGTGGATTAAAATGTGTTCATGATAAATGTACCTGTAGATCCTGCAAAGACATGCCTGACATCTGGAGTTCTGGGACTCTTTCAGCCAAGATTCTCGCTCGTTCATCTTTTCTGACCTGCTTTTCGGTGTCCAGCATAGTCATGGCCTTCTTTAGCAGTTTGGTCTGGATGAACATACATGTTCAGAATGACACCTCAGTCAATCAGGCTGTGTATGGTTAACAGCACTTATAGCATCTCTATCCAAGACCAACACACATTAACTCATGAAATACCTTTAAGAACAGTCTGCGTGATGCAGAGATTTTTGGCTTTGGTTTCTGGAAAAGAAGATGATATACATGACAGATTTTTGGCATAGTACACTGTGAATTTTCCAGAGTTAATTTTCTCATACATGCATTGTGCACATTAGTCATTGCTTGATTCAATAAACATGACAATAGAAAAAAATAACAATATTTTCAGTAATTTTTAGACCAATATAATTATCCTTTATATTTAGCTTTTTTATTTTTCTGTTTATTGGACAATTTAAATATTAATAAATGTTTGCACAAGTGTAGTCTTTAGTTCCACTGCTGACTTAAATTATATTTAAATATATTTATCTTTGATATTGGAATCAACTCACCCCAGACCTATCCAGTTAGGAAGGTGCCATTCATGTTTCAAGAACAGAAAGAAAAAAAGTGCAATTAACATTTCTTGTGCTAAATTCAGACTTATGGTGCAGTGACAGTAACTGAGACATGAGTACTTACCCTTCAGACATGGTTGCAGTGTTGTGTGTTTTCCTCTGTTAATTCTGCCTAAAAAAAACAAAGAAAAAAAATCAGGAAAAATGAAGTCATGTTATGTCTTCTTTTCACAGAGGAATGTACATTCATTTCAGGTAATTTATTGTTCACAGAAACAATTACAATTCCTCACATCTGTTAGAGAAATCCTACTGTATACTACAAGTTGCTGCAAAGGACACAAACAATGTATGACCTTGTCTGAAGGTCAAACCTACAACTTCTCTCTGAAACATAGCCACACGCATACCTAATTAGTGGACAAATAATCAACACCAAAGTGATTGTCTGTTATTGTGAAAGTTTTTTTTAACTTTAATTTAATAAGAGAATGTTCTTCAATTCCAGATCATTACATCTCAAGGATACACAAAAACGATACGCAATGGGAAAAGGTTAAAAAAAGAAGAAGACAAGAAGATATAAATCAGATCCACATTGTGATTTGTCATTTATAACTTGAGCCAGCTTCACCCAACTGTCTAAAACTCTCCCTGACTCACATGTGAAAGGTCTTAACACTAACTTTTAAAATAATGGCTTAATTGATATTTAAAAAATGATATTCACTTGTAAAAGACAGCATAACTATACAACACACATGCATAGCTTTTGAAATTCCTTGTGAATTTGGAGTAGCTTCAGCAAATAGCATGTGAAATTTGAAGTAAAAGTAAAAAGAGAAGCCTTCATTTGCTGTTTTATACCTTCATGCCCTTTAATATTTCAAAATAAAAGTCCTTACCTTTTACAGTAGGTGACAAATACCCGCAGATGTCTTTTTCTGAGACGAGAAGGACAGAAAGAGGGTAGATATATAGATTCCAGCGCTCATGTGAGTGGCTCACTAAAATAGACTCTCTGTCCTCACCATTCTTGCTCTGCGTCTCTCACATCCCTCATGTATGAGGTGTGAAATCTTACTGGGACCGTCCACCTGTGATGCTTGCTTAATATCTCCGTCTCCTCACCAAGGAAGATAGGGGTGAAGACCAAAGGAGCTTTAAACCAAGATTATGTGTGATCAAGTTGATCCCACATGTAAACCAAGGTGGTTATTTAATTAAACATTGGAGGACAAAGAAAGTGCAGGATTGTAACTTTTATTTGGTGGCGTTGTTAGTTTTTATGTAAACCAAATACAAACACAAACATAACTGCAATAACCTTAATAAAAACTGCAGTCACTATTTTAGCCTTTTAATTTTCATAGGCAAAAATATTAAATGTCTGACAAGCCTGATGGCAGTTTGTCACAGCAGATAACACACTAGCATTTGTTGATGTAAGAGGAACAGTTTCTCCAGTCAACATATTATAGTGTCGGTCTGAGTGTGCTGTGATAGTTTAAAAGAGTTATGCTGCCATCAGGAGGCTGCAGAGGAGAACTATTGCAAACAGTCTGCATCTCTAATACGATTCACTTAATGACAAAAAGTTATGTGTATATAAAGCAGAACTGTAATACCTAAAGTTCTCTTTTGTAAAGGACACTTAAAGGTTATAGTCCCTCTTTGAATAAACAATATCTATTACTTTTCCCTCAGGACTGCAATAGCAAAGACTATTCTGGTTTTAATTTTCAATATTATCAAAGTAAGATTAAAAGAGGAAAATCTTTTTAACAGAATTAAATGTGTCGTTAGTTGCCGGAGGCATCAAACAGCTTCTTCCTGCCCTCCATACCAGACATGGCCTCAACATTCTTGCGCCAGTCAGTCACCTCCTCTTTCTGTTGAAAATGCAACATATAAGAGACGCGAAGTCAAAATGAAACAGGTTGAGCCAAAGGAAAAAGAGCAAAAGCCAGGCTTACCTTTTCCTCTTCCTTCTTGACTGTTTTCAGGTTGGCCTTGAAGTCGATGGACTCCTTGTGTTTGGAGCCCAGCAGAACGCTCAGCATGGCTTCAGCTGAGATCTTCACTCTCTTCAGGTTCGGCTTCTTGAACTTACTCTGAATCTCAGTGATCTTCAGGTTCATGTTTTCAATCTGCCCCCGGAGATCAATTGAAGAAAATAACATTGCGAGTCAATTAATTGGCCTAACTGCTACATGTATGTGAGCAAAATGTAGAGGGAGACTCCCAAGATTATTACATTATTCTCCAACAGTGCAGATCCTTATGGGGATTTATGAACACTTTCTTTGTAATTAATCCAAAATTGAGAGTTGAAAGTTCACTTTTGTATTGTCTTCTATTCCAATGAAATCTTAACTAGAGACTTTAATCAAATCTGGCAGTCTTCTTCCTTAAATGTTTGTTTAGTCAGGTGACGCAAGGTGTGGATGAAGCTCTAGAAAAAGCTCTATGAAGTCGACACTGAGTTAGCCCACATTATTTATATAAATTATACTCTACTTTTCCTTAAATGTTTTAGGTAAAATCTGTAGATATTTGTTCTAAATATCTGATTCCCAAAACTCTTATGTTGTCAGTACAAAGTCAGGAAAACTTCACCAATTTACAAAATGAATCCTTAAAAACAAGCACATTTTCAGTATGACTAGAGAAAAACAATGAAAAGATGCCAAAAAAAAAAAAAGAAAAAGAAAAAGAAATACGTCTGTCAGAGGTTTTGTTCTTCAGTATTTATGTCATAATATATCCGCTCCAAACAAATTTGCAGTCTGGTATTCAATACTGTGTTAAATCGGGTTGAATAATGTGACTCTTGGCTCACATTTCAAATGTGATTGATTAAACAATAGAGCAGGAGGTCGTGTGCCCAAAGACAAATCCCAAATCACAGAGTGCACTGCTTTCTGCAGTTCATCCTGTTATGTTTCTGTGCCACCACTAGGAGACAGTGTTTGTTTTCTTTTCAGCTCTTTAACATTGTGACCTTGTGCTTGTAAAGACACTGGATGCAGTGAAAAAAACATTTCCACATGCACCACTTCCCCCTTCTTATCATTCATGAGCGGCTCACCTCCTTGTCATTCTTGGACACCTTGAGGCCGATATCATACCACTCCTCATCCACAACTTCAATCTTATGGTGCAAGTCTTTGCAGAGATCCTGTAAAATAAAAAAAGACATCCCAGAGTGGTATTGGAACACCCAATAAATGCAAAAAGATAAAAATCATATATGTGTGAGAGAATAAAGTGGATGATTTAATAGACCTGAATACCTGAAGATCTTGCAAAGAGAGTCCAGCTAAATTCAGAGGAGGAACTCGTTCTACCAGAGCAGCTTCTTTCTCCTTTAGCTTCTGCGCCGTCTCCTCCTGCAGCATCTCAGCCGCAACTGCCAAGAGTCTAATCTAAGAGAGAATTACAAATCAATAGATGGTTTTCATTTTTTTTTTAACTTGTAAATCCACACAAATCAAAACAGGACCATAAATATAACATTAAAAAAAAATAGAAATAGCATAAATAAAATACGCAACAATTATTCTGTGGTTTATACTAACACTTTTCAAATGAAGTAACAACAACCACAAAAATATCAAAAATTGCAAAAATTACCTTTAACCCCAGCCTTCGAGAAGAGGAGATCTTTGATTTTTTCTATAATTGACACATAAAAAACATTTAATACTCTCTACCTGCATGTATAATTTTTAAATTGCTTCTACAGACCAATGAAAGACTGAAAAAGGAATTAATAATGATGATATATGATAGATACTCACAGGTCTGTTGGAGCATTAGAAAGAGAGAAATACGTGTTAACATATTTGTATAATGAATATCAATTGATGGATTTGCAATGAAGTTCTCAATGAAAACATTCAAAGAAATCAGAAGCTTTGTACTCACGGCTCTGCCATGATTGTCCTAAATTCTTGATCTGAAATTAAAATAAGTAAAGCAAAAGGAAATTAATGCTTTTCTTTTAACCGTAATGCATTTTATTGCAAACAGAGTAAATCCACCTTTAACACAGGTTCAACTGAGCTGTGTTCTGGAAATGAATGATCTTTCTAATCTCAAGTATTTCACTCCCTCCAAACATTCATTCACCCTTTGGAGCTGCACAGAGTTATTTATTGTTCATTCAAACATTCCACTTGCACAAACCTGTCCTAAACTTCTTTAGTAATAGATGCAATTTTAATCTACAACTGAATTAGATATTGTAGTTTATATTGTGCAGTCTTTTTTTTGCTTAATTTTAACCGAAGATCTTTCAAGAAAACATGTAACTTCAAAAGTACTTGTGCTACCTGCAAAGTTTCTGTGTGCTGGGTCATTGGTCGTGTTAACATAACTCACAAGAGTCTTTGCATAGGTGACAAAAAAGGTGAATGGCCAGATAATGTGCAGGCATGTAAAGTGACTGTGGTCAATTTGCAGTAAATCTTAGTCACAGCAATATCCACATAAGACAACAAAGCAAAGACACCAATCTGAAGAAGAATTCATATTAGTGAGAGTTTTAAACTTGCAGCATGCTAAGAAGTTATTCCTTCTTCAGGAAGCATCAGATTAAGAGCAAGCCCGTACCTTACTGAAGAACAACAGCTCCTTATGCCTCCAAACTGGAGAAAGGTGTGTGAGGGAGGTGGCAATGGACTTTCTGAGAGGGGAAAAAAATCAGATTTATAGCGTCTGTGCTGAGCGTGAATGGCTCACTAAAATAGACTCAAGTCTGTCCACCAACAGTGACATTTACTGTTGCATAGCATCCCATCACATATCAGACAGGAAAAGAGGCAATAAAATGTCATTTATGGGCTCAAACATTTGGTTTCTTGCGTAATTTTGACAACACCTGTTGTTGGAAGTGACAGTGGGAATTTAAAGAGTCAGTGGCCCACAGTAACGCTGGGTCCGTGTCACTCTGTCACATTTGGCCAGGGTCAGCCTGTGGAAGTTTGGATCACGATGTGAAGGAGTCTAACAGCAGGAAGAAATCCATCTTGCGTGTCATTATTAACTTGTTCTGCTCCTTTATTAATAGAACAAACTACACTGTCCAAGTGTAGATCCGGACCATCTCAAGATGTCCATCTTTAGGCACCTAATAGTGTCACGGAAGAGATTTTTAACAGCCATATCACATATCTGCTCTCAGTGCCATATCATCTGTGTGTCATTGCTTTGTTCATGCCAATAGAGATTTAAACATTAAACAATCATGAAATCATGATTATTCTGAGTACAGGAGCTTTAACATCACCATTGGATTTAATTTCCTTTTATACTTTCACCACATCATTGAAAAAAGTAAGAAACATCTTCATCTTCAGTCCTATCAACCTTGGTAATTATACATCACCCCTCAGTTCCATGTGTGTGATGACAGACTATAATAGCCTGATTACAAATTACAGGACCACCATGGAGGTAAGAACAAAGCCAAAAGTTACTCAGGTTTTATTTAGGCGAGCAGAGACACAAGGACAGGTGCCTGTTGAGATTTGATGGTGTGTAAGCTGAGCCAGCAGGACTTTCTTCTGCGTCACTGATGTAGTGGGGAGTCAAATGGCTCAAAAGGCTACGACTCATGCCCTCAGGTTAGGATGGATAGGCAGCAAATGGAACAAGAATGGAAGAGTACAAACTTTGGGTTAAAAACTATTCTAAGATCACTCTTGAGTATTAAAGCGACTTACTTTTGCACTTTCAAAGGGACGGGATTAGAAAGAGAGTGGGTAACAGCGATGTAGAGCCCCTATCATTAGTCAACCTATGAGAACACTGGAGCCCACATTTTCCAAAATGCATCCAGCAACATCTACTTTTTCACTTTACACACAATAATGGCAAAACTTCCTGTGAATACAAATTACTTGCAGTTAAAATAAATCAAAGTCATTGTCATATGTATTTAAATCAATTCTCTAACAAGTAAAATCATGCAAAAAACTCTATAGTCAACTGTATTAATGATTCTAGCAATATATAAAATACTGTATAATGATGAATATTGCATCATTCATAGATATTGCCATCATTATTTTTGTTTCATTTTTCTCATGTTTCGTTCTTTTATCAAGCAGGACAAATTGGCATCAGAAATTTTTCGAAAACGAAATTAAGGCTAACAAAATATACGTATGTGAATGTGAACACAGCATTCAATCCCTGCCTGGTAGACCCTTCCATCTTTTAAACCTCTTAACTGTACTGCCAACTTTCTGTAAAAAAACAGATAACACTTTCTCATACTTGACAAAGCTCCTCGAGAGCCCCAAAAGGCTTTATTAACCTGATTAAATAGTTTTTCTATAGTAATGTTTGATAATATTCAATATTGTAGCT
>JAOWBC010000049.1:6117338-6128930 GCA_028566105.1 Hypoplectrus providencianus | reverse complement strand
AGAGCCCCAAAAGGCTTTATTAACCTGATTAAATAGTTTTTCTATAGTAATGTTTGATAATATTCAATATTGTAGCTGATCAATGAATCAACTAACTGTTTTAAGTTAACTTTTTTTTACGTTGTCTGGTACTGTGTGCTTTTCTTGCACCCTTGTTGCTCCACTCAGGGGTTTATTGCAGCCCTGAACCTGCGACCTTTCTTATTTTTGGACGTTCACAGATTCATAATGTGCCCGTCTGCTTTGATTTACAAAGATGACTTAACAACTTTGTTCTCAGCTGTTGCTGTTGTTGACAACCAGGAACTGTAAAACCATCTGGCTGACGTGTCCCATCTTAGGGGGCAGTAAAGTGGATATTTAAAAGTAAAAGTGCTGCATCCATTTTCTGTGTTGATCAGAAGTATTTATTATCAGCACATAAACAGGTCTTTTCCAGGCATTTCAAGATCAAGACACACAGCAAGTGCCAACACCACAAAATGTCAATAGAATACATCTCATTGTCATGCAAATATACATACTTAATTTGAATCAGCATTTTTTTTGCTTATTGCAAATGTGATGCCACACACACACACTTACACATAAGCTATCAACTAACTGTTGCAGGCAGGTAGAGTAACCTTAATTAACTCTCTTGTAAAACAGCCTTCACATTTAAAATGTCCATAAATATATGACGTCTACTGGTTGGCATCAAACAGCTTCTTCCTGCCCTCCATACCAGACATGGCCTCCACGTTCTTACGCCAATCAGTCACCTCCTCTTTCTGTTCATAAGAAGACAATAATTCCTTTTGATACTGCACTTTAACGTCCCAAAATAACATGAACATTCAGCCATGATTCAGATCTTAACTGAGGTTAAAACCAGGGAATCGTCCAAGCCAGGCAAAACTTTGAAAGAAATCTACATTTATGGTTGCTTCACATACCTTCTCCTCCTCTTTCTTCACAGTCTTGAGGTTGGCCTTGAAGTCCACAGACTCTTTGACCTTGGCGCCCAGCAGTGCTCCCAACATGGCGTCAGCTGAGATCTTCACCCTCTTCAGAGCTGGACGCTTCATCTTTCCCTTCAGCTCAACAATCTTTATTGACAAGTTTTCTATCTACGTGAAAGAATTTAAAATGTGAGTAAAAAGAATGCAACAAACCCACCTGAAAATGTCAATAGATCAAAACAAAAATAATTTTAAAATGCCAAAGGCCACACTCATTAAAGCTACTAAAATTTACTGGTAAAGTATGATGAAACTGAATGCCAGAAAGATTAATTTTATTTATATAAATCATTGGAAAATGCATTGAGGGGAAACTCTTTGGCACAGTTGTGCCAAAGTGCATACAAAATATAATTAATAGATTAATTAATAAGGTAAACCTGAAGTTTTGTTGAAGCTATTACTAGGTATGTTGAGCAACAAAAAGCATTTATTAATTACTAATATATATAAACAGTAATGTCCATATATGAGTCCAATATAGAAGTACCTCCTTGCTATTTTTGGCCACTTTGACATCAATGTCATAGCGCTCTTCATCTACTACGTCGATCTTATGATGCAGGTCTTTGCACAGCGTCTGCAGACAGAGACACAATCATTTCAGATTTACTGAACATTTAATCTCAAACATAAACTTGTAGTTAAATTGTATCGACTCTTATTATGTGTTTAATATATTAAATAGTAATTCAGAGAGTTATGAATAGCTGTCAGCTAAATGCACGAAACATAATATGTACTGTAGACATCAAGGCACCTCTCTCTTCGAATGCGCCTGCTGTTTGTACATGCTGTATGCATGTCATCTATATACATCAGAGGGATGTTTGCATATGGAGCATGTCAGCGATGTTGTTTCATTGTAGGAAGCTGGGAGCTCGAGCAGTGACCTGCACATACCTGAAGGTCCTGTATGGACAAACCAGACAGCTGAAGTGGAGGCAGTCTCTCACTCAGAGTGGATTCTCTCTCCAGCTTCTTTTCCTCCTTTTCCTTCTCTAACATAACAGCGGCGTTTTTCAGCATCTTGGTCTAAAATCAATGGAAGTGAGTTAAGTTAACCGTATTGTATGAACTTGTGGATGGTGAAAGTCTAATTCATAATTATCAGTCGTTGTTAAACAAGTAACGTACAAAAAACATGAATCTTAAACTGAGAAAAGATATTTTATGCCAGATTTCCATCACAGTCCCTGGGCAGGTAAAAAAATCACACACCAAAAACATTTGCATACAATGCAAAAACCATAACATGCTCTCTATCTCACATATAATCACACAGATAAATCTGGTAAAAAGTCTTTGCAAGTTTAAATCTCAGATTGAAGCATATTCCAATGTTTGATGCTGATAAATGAGAAGATTGTGCAGATGCAGCAGCAGGATGTTATGTCTGACTGAGCAGATTAGGATGATCTGCTTTAAGGAAAGACATGTAAAACAATACCTTGAGAGCCAGTCTGCGAGATGCAGAGATCTTTGACTTTTTCTACAGAAGAAAGCATCAAAAGAAGATGTGTGTAGTAACAGTTAATTAGTTTCTCAGTGTACATCTTAATTAGCTCATCTACACTAATTATATTGATGACTTACCCCTCTGTGATGGACATCATGATGCAAGAAAAGGAACATAAATAAAATAAGAATCATTATCTGAATGATGAATATCTGAAGAATTAATGTGATTTTACAAATATGTATTTACTTGTTAACATAATTTTAAAAAATATGAACTTACCCCTCAGACATGATTGGCTTTTATCTGCAAAGTGAAATAGTTTAAACTAGAGTCAGAAAATTTATACATACACCACTCTCACATTTGTCATGTTTATAAATTAAAACTGCATTAAAAAGTCATCTTATCATTTAGGCAATATTCAACATTCTTTTTAATAGAGCCTTGTTTAGGTGAGTGTTTTGTTATGCAAAAAATAACATATAATGCTGTTTTGTAAATTGTAACTGATTTAACTGAATATCTTTGGGTTTTAGACTGATGACAATAAAGTCAAAATCTCTGACTTTGTCAAACTGGGGTAAATATTTTTCCACAGCTTTTGAATTTTTATAGACAACAAAAAGAAAATAATATTAATGCATAATAAAAATAATCATCAGTTGCAGCCCGATTATAATTACTGAAATATTTAAATATTTAGTGATTCATGAACCATGGTACTGTTTGTTCCCCTGGTGTTGACTGAGCCGAGTCAGAGCCATCCAGACGTCAGTATGGTCACATACCGACTTCAAGCCTTTAAATTAGCAACACTGCATGTGTGAGTGCTGCAGATTGTTTGAATGATATTCCCTTTTTAAATCCCAGTTGGAGTGGCTCCATTATTTTTACTGCAGCCACAATCAGGACCAAATTGAGAATTAGCTTTTGCCAAACAAAACAAATATATGTAACAAAATAATAATATAATAATAAAAAAAACATTAGGTTTTCTAAACTAAACTTCAAATCAGTTGAGTTCATTTAAACATTAAATGAACAAACCATAATGCATTGACTGTGAATGCATTAAATGCATTCACAGTGTAAAAAAGTAGATATAATTTTGATATAATTGTCTTGTTTTGTTCTCTTAAAGACCAAACTATTTATCATTCTACTCTAAATTTGCCTGTTCAAGGTTTCCCATCAGCTTAAAAAGGTGCCTGCTGTTCTTTAAATGTAGCAGGTGAAATTGCCCTATACATACTTATGTCACACTATCATCATCATCAGCAGCATCATAAAAAGCAACATACCTCTTTTTTTATCTCTTCAGAAAGTCTGTGGAGATGACCAGTGGCTGTCTTTAAATGACAAGAGCAAAACTCAAGTCAAATTTAATAGCTCCTATTGCCTTCTGTGAGTGGCCAACTAAAATAGCCCTCAGTGACCTGACATCTAGGATACTGTATATCACTACACCTCTACGTGACATCCCCCAACGCCAGGTTAATCACCACCCTACTCCCACTGCCCAACACCAACATGTTCGGACAGCTGGTGATTTATATAAGTGCAAACATCATCATGTTATTGAATAAACCGATAATAATATCTGTTAATTAAAACAAACCAAAGGAACCAAGCAGTAAAGTCATTATGATTGTTTAATCAGCATCACATTGTGTATCGCAGACTAGTGAGACAGCGCCATCATCTGTATAATAGAAATACTGCACTTTAACAGACACACTCCTCAAGCTTATCAGTCTTTGCTTTAGAACAGTTTTCTTTTCAAAGGGACCTGTATGCTGTACAATTTATTTTATTACATCCGTGCCATACAGTTATATTTTAACATACATATTAGCATTCAATCAAAATGAGAGTATTTTTTTAATATTGTATTCTGAATAGTGCCTTTTGCGAAAGGTTTTAAGTGCCTGTGGTTGATATCATTCTTTAGAAAAAACATTTTTATTTAATCCTGGAATACTTCTTCTTGAATTTGATTCTGAAAAAAAAAAGACAAACAAACAGATTGAATACTTGTGTCTTAAAAACTGTGAACATTCCAAACTGAAATAGATGGTGAGGATTTTTTGAAGTGGGGTTGTATGAGGTACTTATTCATAATCAGTGTATTATTTATAGTGGATGGTGGTTGGCACGTCTCCAGTTTGGAGAAGCAGTCAGGAGTCCTGACACGGAAGCTAAGCAATGTACAGTTGTGGGAGGCGAGAGCAGTAAAACATATTTTTGCCACCTAAAAAAGGGGCAATCTAAAAGACGTCAATATCTTTGTAGGTGTCAATATCAGCTTTACCTTGCCATGAAACCGCTCAAACCAGACTCCATTGACTCCATCAGTAAATTCACTTCCCTGAGTTGTTGGCCTCGATCAGATAATTTGTTTGTGTTATTGTTTGACTTTGGTTTATTCAAGCCAGCCCAAGCTCACACAATAACACAAACAAGCTAGCTAATTGAGGCAGCAACTAGTAGACCCGCAACTCCCATGTTTAGCCAGGTAAAATTGACGGTTTTGTCAAGGGAGACTGGTGGCTATCAAGACACCATAAAAAGGCCTCTGTTAAAGCTTACAAGGGCCCTTTCTATTAGGTTTTGCTGCTTCCCCCAACGGTAACAGCTATACAGAAGAGTATTATACAACCCCACTATAAAATATCTGTCAACTATAACTTGATTATGTTAGATGATGCTACTAACCTCCTTACTGTCCTGCGTTAAAGAGCTTCTTCCTGCCTTCCATTCCAGACATGGCCTCCACGTTCTTACGCCAGTCGGTCACTTCTTCCCTCTGCAAAGACACATGGTAACTTGAAATCCATTTTCCAAGCAGTTTGTCATTCTTTTGGAGAATTGTGTCAGCCACCAGCTTCACCTTTTCTTCGTCCTTCTTCACCGTCTTTAGGTTGGCCTTAAAGTCAGCCTTCATGAGTTTGGTGGTGTCGGTGCATGCACCCAGCATGTCGTCTGTGGATTTCTTCACCCTCTTCAAGTTGGGCCTCTTTGTGCCCTTCAGCCCATTGATCTTCTGATTCAATGTCTGGATCTGTGGAACAAACACACAGTTCAGCTCCCTTAACGGTCAGTAACTATATAAATTGTTATTTCTGACCCCCTTATTCAGTTTCAGTCTACTTCTGTGTCATTTTTGGATACTTTGACCTCTAAATCATAACGAGCTTCATCTACAACATCAATCTTGCGATGTAGTTCTTTACAAAGATCCTGAAAAGAAATTAAAAACTATCAGTCAAGATGATGTAGAACAATAATGACTGAGAGACGATGATTTAGCTGTATCAGTACCTGAAGCTCCTGGACAGACAGACCTGACAGCTGCAGTGGAGGAAAGCTCTCGTTCACAGCTCTTTCCTTCTCTTGTTTCTTCTTTTCACTTTCAGCCACCAGCATAGAAGCTGCCTTCTTCAGTAGTTTTGACTGTAAGATAATGAGGCCTTATTGAGCCACGAAGAAAACTACGGTGGTCTTAGATCATGTGGCACTGTGAAATACTGTTCACACGTGGCTTAAAGGTCTACGAAATGTACCTTTAAATGCAGTCGGCGAGTTGCTGAATATTTTGGCTTCCTCTGTTAGAAACATAAGAATACTTTAGACACATCAAACCGAGTCATTATTAAATGTTTCTAATAGTTCTATATTTTTAAAGCCTATAAATACATTATTTTTAATAATTAATAATGATTAATGTATGTAAAAAAAATCTATTTGACTCACCGGTCTTAGAAGATAGGAAAAGTAGACAGAAGATATAAAGATGTGGCATTTAATATAAATAGTAATAGTGCACAGACACAGAATTTTGGCTCTTTTAAGAGGTCAGTACTCACCCCTCAGACATGTCTGCAGTGTCAGTACCTGTGAAGCAGAAACAAAGTTTGTTTACTCTTGTATTTTTAACACAACACATATTTTACAGACTACACCTCTTGTAAATTATAAGATAACTTCCTATAAAATCATCTCTGTGATACATTATAAACAGACAATGCATTATAATCTATAATAAGAACTGTATAATTACACTGTGCTTGTAAGCCAATGTCTCGAATGCACTGTAAACATACTTGTAATGCAGTCGTGTCATTTATAATTAGAATGAGTAATTATCAAAGCCCCAGTGGTGTTTTCTACAGTTAGTGTGATTGATTAATCTAACTACTTTTCACAGTTAAGAATATTGTATTTGCCTAATTGTCCTCAGGGGCTTTTTAGATACATTTTCGTATCCCACCAGGACCAGATAATCCGTCCTATTGTTACCAGAGCTGACCAGGAGCCTGTTGCGCAGATATATTTAGCCACATTGCCACCATGCTTTGCTGTGTTCCAGCAGCTGCTGTGGCCTTGAAGGTGCCAGAGAAAGGTTTGGCAGCAAAGAGACACACAACACCAAACCTTTGGAGACTTTTGGAGTAATTGAAACAGATCCCCCAAAACACTGCTCCCTTTCTGTCTTACAATGTTGTTAATTTGTTATATTTGTCATCTAAGCATCGAGTCCCAGAAGTGACACTGAGCTGCAAACCAACCCTGTCTCCTTCATTGTCTATCTCTATTTTCTTTGACCTTCTCTTTGCAGCATTAGCTTTATAACTACAATACAAAACAATGGTGAGTGAAGCAGCCACTTGATATTTTACCATCATATGATTTGCTAATTTCAAACCCTGTTGGCATTAAATGAGGCAAATATATGTAGGTGTTATGAAAGCATGTCAGTGCCTCTGACACATAGAGTAATATATCCAATTTAGATTAAGCCAGTCGGACAGGGTGCGAAAGTCAAGCTAAATAAACAGCCAAGCCTGCAGCCTTGCCCCTACACCCACAGGGCTGCCAGTTCATAGGATCGAGCCGTCACCACTTATCACCCCAGCTCTTCGGCCACCACGACGGGTCAAGTGTGCTGTTACAGCCACCAATACTTTGGCAGGCAGTTCAAGACTCAGGTTACATTTCTTCACTTAGGGGATCAGGAGATCATTAAGAAGCTTGAAGTGTCGCAGATGTCAAAGCTGGAAAGCCACGTTCGAAAAGTTACTTTAAGACCTTGACAAAAGTAGCAACATAGCAGGGATTCCCTCACATAAATCCCAGCCACAGTAAATGTGTCAGGAGCACGCTGATATGCCGTCTTCATTACTTCCTACATTAAAGCCACACTCGACGCAAACACATGGATGTAGAGGCTGCACTGCTGCCACAGCAGGACAAGTTAATCTTGCAATGTCAGGTCAAGGAGCCCCCTTTAGTGTCTATAATAAATCTGATTGACTTTTATTTTCTCATAATAAATAGCATAGGTTGATCACTTGATATAAAACTTACCTTGAAGGTGAAAGGAAATCTGAGAGGAAATCAGAGAGGGCAGCGACAGCGGTGAGTCAGAAAAAGAAAAAGCACTTCATGATTATTAGTGAAAGATTTATGTTTTCAAAGTCTCATGTGAATGGCTCGCTAAAATAGACCCCCTGTCCACCTGACAATTGCTGCAGCCACAGTGCAACCCTCTTTGATTTGCCCTCAACCCGTGACCCATTTATCTCATGTGATTGCATTTCACAAGGACACACCTCAACTCACACGTCCCTCACCTAGCTGACAGCTGACTTGTCCTCTTTGCAGATACCAGGCACCCTGAGCATTTGTTTTTTAATTTGTGTCATGGGGTGTACTGGCAGAGGCTAACATCATAGGCCATTTGTTTTAAAGGTGCCTTTTAAAGTCAGTTTGCAAAAGTTGATAGGTTAAAGTTTTTTTAAGCCAAGCCAAGTCAAGTCAAACTTATGCGATTGTGTTGTCCACTAGAAGTCCAAATAATCTTATTAGGCTTGGTTTTTAGTGGTGCTTTGGGTTTGGTAGTAAAATCAGAATGCTTATTTGCTAATGTTTTGCTGGTGTAATGTTTACCATGTGCACTGTCTTAGTTACCTGTAACAGGGCTGTCTCAAATACCATTTTCAGGGTATCATTATAGTTATAAGAAATAATCATAATGCTGCAAAAACTATGACGCATTTCTGGTCACTCGCTGATATTGTTTTTGCAAACCCATGTCTCTAATGCATTGTAAACACACTTATAAAGCACAACAACAATACCGGAACTGCCAAGACTAGCATGCTGATGTTACACAAGTGTAGTGTTTACAATGTGCACTGTCTTGGTATGCTGAGATACGGCTGCCTTGGATACCATTTTGGGGACTCAATGACTGTTGGCAGTCTGGACAAGGCTTGTAATTCCACGAAGTAGAGGGGTGCTACATAGTGCAGACAATTATAACACACCAGTGTTTCCCCACCTGCTTTTATGAGTATGGAGCAAATTAGACGATGGTGGACTGTCACAATCGGCTATATTGACACACTATAAGGTAGTTGTAGGCAAACACAATGAATGTTTTGTATGATTTAATGCATTTCTCAACTACTCCTATAAACATATGTGACTCCTTAATAAGCAGTTGATGCTTTATCATACTATATAACATATGATATGATTACACATGAGCATTGTTCTCCAGGATGTTATAAGGCACTGGCTTCTGGCTTTTTTGGTTTTAAGCAGGAGGTGTCAGAAAAGTTACCAGAGGGATAACTGGCTTTTGGCAGCCAAGTGTTCATAGCGACGTCGCTTTTTGATCCTTCGGTGTCGGCTCTTCCTATCATTGTGAGGCAGAATTCACCAAGTGTTGGATTGATCACCCACTAACAGGGAACGTGAGCTGGGTTTAGACTTTTACCCTACTGATGATGTGTTGTTGCTTCATAATTCTTTCCTTTTATTTTTTTAAATAAAATTGCAGCATAAATAAAACAAAGGCTCTTAAAAGAAAACCCCCAAAACATTATTGTCTGACACACAAGCACATTTCCAGGATGTGTTGACCTTAAATACCAGATATTCAGAGAAGTCATATTGTCTTCAAATTTACAGATAAATGCAAAAATAACCCTTTATGGCTGATAACAACGACAATATTGTGTGTAATAATGTGTCATAAACCATTATTAGTGGTTTATCTTTGGTTATAAATGCGTAATCCTGAACCTATCACATCACAACAGACAGTAGCTGTGCTGAATAAAAGTATCTTGTTATATTTGGATCAAGGTGCTACCATGGCAACTGAATAACAATGGCTGTGACACCACTCTCCCACAGAGCAGATCAGATAAATCTCTGCAGTCTGTTCTGGTCAGAGTTAAGTGGCACATGTCTGTCTGTCTGTCTCAGTGTTACATAAAGTGATACAAGTGAGCTCAGTGTCCTGAGACAAAGCAACAGGAATTAACACATTACCACAGCCACAATTTTGTCCTTCAGATTATAATCCTTCTTAAACAAGCAGTGAATAGTCAAACACTCAGTGCTCGTAACCCTGGTCCTTCATGTGCTGATCCTCTGAACCCAGGAATGTGTAAATTTAGCTGATGTTGTCTGGGGGTGAAGTGAGGTCAGACTGCTTGTTAAATGTGATTTAAAGCAGGGGAAGACAGCTTTTTGGGCTTTTTTTTCTTTTTTTTTTTTTTTTTACAAAATAATTCTGATAGACCTTTCACCACATTGTAATTCAAATGATATAAGACAAGACTAGAGTCCTGCACCTCATCTTTTGGGGAGACTGTGGCCAATCGCAGGTCATTTAAGAGAGGGAAGGCTTTGTTTTTGGCTTCTCTACAAATGTAGATGTGCATGATTGTGCTTGCAGATGGTGGAAATCAGATTCAAAGATGGAAAATTTGGCCAAAAAAAAAGTTGATAACACAAACAGTGCATTCAATTGGCAGCCAATTTAAGCTAAATAAACCCCATTAGTGTTCAGTGTCTGACCATTTAAAAAAGAATCATGCCAAGCAAGATTTTCTGCATTATGTATTGTGTAAAAAAGTTTCATAACAGCACAAATACACCGATACTAATAGGCCTTTCAGAGGCCAAACATTTTAGGTCAATCGATCTAGTCAATATAGCTCTAGTCAATATCAGCTTTTAAGTTGCAGTGTTAATTTGCTATAGGTTTAGTTTACTGCTTATTACAACTGAAGGATATAGCTGCTGTTAATTCAAGTTCATGTTTATGTTTCAAACCAGAGCCTCAAGTCTGTTACAGTCTGTGATCTTAAAAGACTTTTATAGGCCCTGAAGTTTGCAAAGAAAATAGCGAGGTTAATTGTCACAGACTTGCTGGTAACAGCATCAGGATTACAATCATGATTGGGATGATGTAAATGAATTTCTAGTACTTATACAGGTTAGTGTAGCTCCAGAAAAGTATCCATCTTTTAAGAGGTTTTCTGTTTGCCTCTGTTGGTTTTAGATGCTGATCTTGTAATCACAACGTCCCAGTGTTTAACTGTTACATAGTACTTAACTGTGAAACTGTTTCCAGGCACCAAAATGAAGTTTAAACTGGACGAAAAGGATGATCGCTGGCTGGAGAGGTGGTCACTGCTGCCCTCTTGTGTTTGTTTTATGGTTTGACATAAATTAGTTGGTTTGCAGGCAGTATCATGCACACTGCCATGTGGAAAATCTGTCTTTTGTTTCTCACACAATTCTGTAGAAAACTGCAGATTAAAGGAGTGATATTTTCAGTCTGTGCAGTGTTCTGCATGACAGTTGAAACTGGTAACCACATTTGAGAAGAGCATCCTTCCTATTCAGATGACAGCGCCTGATAAACATGCAGAAACACTTTGCTTAGGATCATATCACAGTGAGCCTTCTCTGTGCTGGAGACATCTTTCTAAATTAAGTTGATGTTTGTTCTTGTTTGCTCAGTAATTTTTGTGATGTGGAGCTACACCACAATGATCCACATTCCTTTTATCTGCTTTTGTTTGACTACCGGACTCTCTGTGTCGTCTTCCCTTAGGATTCTGGACAAGCGTACAGACTGCAGCCGGGAGGTAAGAGTTAATCAGTTGAAAAACAAACACCAGTGGTCAAATTACTCTTAGATGAATTTAAGTTCTGAGACTATCAATTCACTTTTATCGCGTGTTTTTCCCCCAGGGTCTTAACAACTGCCAAATATGTGAGTATATTATTTGTGAATTCAAGAGAATAACATCCAAATAA
>JAOWBC010000049.1:6084390-6117238 GCA_028566105.1 Hypoplectrus providencianus | reverse complement strand
CAATGTGTTAAGGGGGGCTATATTTTGTGCAGTAGTCAATATTTTTGCATTTTAATTCCAAAACTTAAATAGAGATATAATACTTATTCATAGCACAGTAGTTTGTGGTAAAATAAAATTCAAATTTGACATTTTAAATTGCTATTTATGTCATTTATCTGTCCACAAACAAGACATATCTATATTTGCTTATTTTCACAACATTATAATTAATACATTGTTCCCATTGTAAGATAACTGCTCAGACAAGCACATGGTTGTGGCAAGAAATTATGCTCCTCTGGGACCAGACTGGGATCCTGAGCAGGTGGGAGTCTGGATGGACGAACATGGTCCTCTTCCTGTTGTGAATGTCACATGGAAAATAAGATCTGATGGTAGGTTATGTTAAAATAAAAAATTTTTTAAAAAGTTATTTTTTTGTAGATGTAAACAAACATTCTCTTTTCTTCACAGGAGGTGCACACCTACTTGTTGGATCAGAGATAAATATTCAGGATGAAAGTACGAATCAAACTTTGTGTTTTCAGTTTTCCTACAAGCTCGGCCATCAGCGGAATCCAAATCAAGAGAGGGTAAGATTATCACACATCTTCTTAATCATCCATTGTTTTGTCAGTAGCATGCAGCATAGCTGTTACAGATTTGTTTTTCTTTATTAGTGGGACTTTTCCCTGGCTGGAGTCGTGGTTGAGCCCGGCCATACATACATGGTGTCAGTATTTAATCTGCCAGAACCTGTCGCTAGAGACTACAGAATTAGCAAGAAAATTAAAATCCCAGGTGAGTTACCTCCAGATCCATGAAACCTGCATTTAAAGGCATGGAGCGTTTTACTTAATAGAATATAGTAGAATTTTCAAATTATATTGATTCTGTGTCACATATCATTACATACAGTGAAAATACATAATGTGAAAAGGTTTAAACTCTTAAATCCCAAATAGAAATTTGGTTTGTACATACTGTGACAGTTCCTCTTTTACAAAAATTATTTCTTCACATGAGTTCTTCACATGCCACACACCATTATTTGAAATCGTAAAGGACGATTGTGCAGTTCCAAGAATAATTGAAGGCTTATTGTTAGTCCAATCAAAAGAAAATTGAAACAAAAAATAAGTGTTTTGAAGGCAATTTAAATATAATAACTCATTCGTGATGATTATTTTTGCATGAGTCATATGAGAAAGATTTCCATCGGCAGTGGTGGGATTTTTATCAATGAACACAAAAAACTCCCATGACCCTACACTATTGCATGACATCATCAAAGTCCATCTTTGTTATTGACGGGGGGCCTCTAGTGGTGGAAAATTGAATAAATTTTCTTTAAAATGCTCTAACCTTTTGTAATATTTACCATCATCAGGATGTGATGACAAGAGAATCAAAGAGGCCCAGATGTGCCAGGAAAATGGTAAATTTCACATTCTGAACATTTCACATGGGGTAGTGGATCACTGTAAACAGATCCTGGACCAGCTAAGCAAAGTGCTCTGCATGTTCTGTTGTTTTCAGGTAGTCTGTGGGATCCTGGGCTGTCCACAACTCTGTCTCTTAACAAAAAACAAAAAAAGTTTTCCATTGTTGTGGGTTTTGAGGCAGCACAGTATTCAGAGAGATATCAGGTGTCCATCCAGAATCATGACCTTCATTACTCAAAAAATGTCTCAAAGGTAATTAAACTAGATTTGTCACTTATATATCATCACTGATGGCTATTTTTTAGACCACCATCAAATGGCCTTCAGCTTTTTTTATAGTCATTTCCTTCCTCTGTAGGAAAACAGAACATGGCTGAATGTAACATTTGAGTTTGGTTGGTGGCAGGTCTCACAATGTGAGATGTCGGTAACGGTAAGTAGATGTTTTTCTTAGTCTTCCCATCCCAGTAGTTATCACAGCAATGTTATGAAAAGAAGATATACTATTAAAATCTCACTTTACTTTTTCTTTTGAAGGTTCAATCCTTTTTTGTTCGATGTAAGAACGACTGTCAGCGTTCTGAGAAAACACATGATTTCTGCTCTTGTAAGTAAGATTTCATTTGTATTTACCTTATGATGTATTTTCACTGGCTATTATTATGCAGAGCAACAATACCATTATTATCATACTTAAATGTATAATATCCCTTTAATCACCTCGCCTCATCTCTATACTATGTAAAAAGAAGTGAACACATCTACCAAACATCAGTGTCCATTGGTTTGTGGACAACCAGTTAATTTTAACGCCTTGAACTGGCATTTTGGCATCTGCCATCTCAATTTATTGGAGCAAAGTAAACATATTTGGATGAGAGCGTGGAGGGTCAGGGGTGATACGAACTCAACATCTAACGCTAGCACTAACTAGCTTTCTTTATTAGCAGGAAACTTAAATTCATGTTGACTGTGATATCAATTGCTTTTTTTTTAAAGCAAAAATAGGCTTTAAACAAAAGTACTTACTGGAAAAATGACCCTATGACGACTTTACAGTGTCTGTAATGCAACCAATTGCTGATCAAGACATTTTATGTAGGTGCTATAATGTTTCAGAGCATGAACTGAAAGCACACAGTGAAAGGCTCCAGGTTGCAAGATGACAACAGAGAAACATAAACAGTTCACTGTGATAGCAACTTATCAATCAAAGGGTATTTTATTCTAAACAGGACCAAAAATGTATAAATAAACATCATGATTCGTGGAACAAGTAACAAAACCAGCCACTGAGACGTTAAACCCAATAGGAAGACGTTTACTGAGGTATTAAATCAAATTAGAAGTAGTTTAGGTGTGTTAAGTCACCTCCTGCTGGTCCTAAGAAAAGAATCTAGGTTTACGGTACTTGGTTTACTTTCACATCCGGTAGTCTCCTGTTTGTCCCAATCCCCAGATTAAGAATCAGCCAAACATTATTGCTTGACTTCTGTTTATGTATTTGTAAAGGCGTTTAACTAATCATATTTTTTTTTGTCTTTAGATTATTCAAAACGGACTTTTGTTATAAAAGCAGTTGTGGGGCTGCATTTCCTCGGGTGTCTTGCTTATTTACTGTGGAGAGGCTCGTATAAAGGTTTGCCTTCATATAAACACACAACATTGGAAAGAAAATGCAGCTTGAATTGATAACTAATACACAGACTTTACCCTTCTCTCTCAGACTCTTTGAACATATCCACATCTGATGCTCAACAACAACCACAAGGTTTTCAAGTGCATCACAGGAAAAGAGTCCTCGTCATCTACTCCCTCGACCACCCTTTATACAAAAACATTGTCCTCAAGCTGTGTGCTTTCCTGGCAACCAAATGTGGCACTGAAGTGGTCCTGGATCTGCTGGACTCTGCAAGACTGGGGGTTTTGGGAAGCATCCAGTGGTTGGATTGGCACAGAGAGCAAATAGAAAGTTCATCAGATAAGATACTGATCCTGTGCTCACGAGGAGTGCAAGCAAAATGGAGAGCCATGTGTGGTGACGGACAGGTTTTTCTGAGAGAGGACGCCCGCTCACCTGTGGGTGACATGCTCAGTCCAGCCCTCAGCCTCATGGTCCCACAGTTTATCCGATCTTCATCATTTGAAAAATATATTATCGCTTATTTTGACAATGTTTGTTCTGAAGAAGACGTTCCTTCCCCTTTCAACATCACGGTACGATACAAGCTGATGAAACAGTTTGAGGAGCTATTTTTCAGGATCCTGGATGCCCAGAAGCATGAGCCTGGCAGAGTGAATTGCATCGAAGGGCTTTCAGAGGACGAGTACTATCGCTGTCCCACAGGTGCAGCCCTGCGGGACGCCATAGAGGCTTTTCATGCACACCAGCTGGAACATCCACAGTGGTTTGAGGATGAGTTGCTGGAAAGCCCAAACGCCCCAGCTGAAATCTGTGGCAATGCAAAAACACCCGCAAGCCTCATTACATATTCTGTTACTGACTCAATCCAACTCACCAGTCATGAAAACACAAGAAAATGATTTACTGTGGACCAAAAAGGACTTTATATGGCTGAAGTGATTGTGTTGGGTGCAAATGTGAACCTCAACTGAATTCACTGCGCAATTCGCTAAAAACATGCTGCCACTTTCACGCGACGGCATTTGTGTTTTGGGACATTGATAATCTCCATTGTTTATCAGAATAACCAAAAACAGTCCATCAGATATTCACTTTGAACCGTTTCATGTTTTATAATTATCAAACTGAAATCTTCTGAGAGAACAGACAGAAATTATACACTCATAATGAAGAAAATCAATGTATACCAATGGATGTATCTGGATGAATCAGTTACCAAAAGGAAACATTAATTAATAAAGAAAAAAAAAATAGACGTTTTGTAGAACTTCATGGCTTCTTTTTTAAAGTTGTCTTGTACCTGCTTGTCTTCATATCAGTTGTGCAGTAGTTTTGCATGCTGCACTAATGTTAAACATCCTTTGCTTTCACTCAGAAGACAAGCCCAGAGTAGTTTGGACTAGTCAGGAGATCTGTGGTTGATGCTTTTGGGCTGTGTAAACAGAGTTTGGGTCAAAGTTCAGCCTCCTGGGCAAAGTTTCTGGCATTTTTGTTTCACTGGAGGAGGTAAGCACTAAACCCTGTTTGTGGAACACTTATTGTAAAATACAAGATAATTGAATGTCATGTTCTTGACTTTTTTATACTGCAATGCGTACTTGCTTTTAGTTCATTTCTAGCAAAGTTAGTGTGTCCCTCCTACAGCACAGAGCCTGTTTTTCTAGATGTGACTGATTGTTAAGTCATTTGAATTGAATCAGCTTTTCAGATGTTTGGCTGTATTTACAGTGTGTGTTGTGTCTGATCCTCTCATTGTCACTGATGAGATATCAGATGCAAATTTGCAATTCTTGCACAAATTTACTTGTAAAGTTTTGACACAAAATGTTTGGCTTTCTGTTAACTAAAAATATTTTTTCACCTTAAAATCTTAACTGCATACACACTGGAGTAGGAAAAAAACATAACAAACAGACCCCAGCTCTGGAATTTGGTCATTTTCTGTGAGTGGCCCCAAAAAGGGGGGAGGGTGGTGGGAACTAACTGGAGCAAAGAAAATCCTCACAATGGCTGGTTTGGACTTGTGCCTTCCAGTGACAGAGAACACACTGCAGGGTGTGATGAAACTGGGGAGCCTATTTAAACTTTGCTTCAAAAAGCTGAGGTAATGTTGTTCATTGGTGTGATTTTAAAAAAAGGACATTAACTGTGACCTGTACAGCTCCTTATTTGAGACTGGAGGAATTTAGGGATGAAAATCACTCGTTTAGTGCAGTTTTGTTTGACTTATAATGAGAATAACAGTTTAAATTAAGCATTGTCAAGTTTTTTGTATTTGGATTTGAGAAATCTTTTTTTTTCAGGGTTTCAATCAAAATCGGAACAGAATGAGGATGCTGAAGAAAGCCTCTGCACTCATCCTGAGAAGAGGAATCAAAACCTATCAGAGCAGAATGTGCAAAAATGGTAAATGCAACATCATGTTTTGTATTAAAATGTAATGCATGCACAATTCATAATAATGATGATGTAAATTGCATCTCTTCTCCTAGACAGCCTCTTCAGAGTTCATCCATCTGTGTCTCAGGCGCTGGCAGAAAACAAACCAGTGGTTGCACTAGAGAGTACTATTATCACTCACGGCATGCCTTATCCACACAACCTGAGGTACCTCTTTTCAGAGCCAGTAATCACTGCTACGAGCAGCTAAAACTTGCTAAAATTATGGATAATGAATGGCGCTGATGCTTTCATGCAGCACAGCGAAGGAGGTGGAGGCCATAGTGAGAGCTGAAGGAGCCACTCCAGCCACGGTGGGAGTGATCGAGGGGGAAGTGCATGTTGGCCTGTCTTCAGAGGAGCTCGACCACCTCGCTCGCTGCAAGAGCTCCCTGAAGGTGTCCCGGAGAGATCTGCCCTACGTCATCAGCAAAGTGAGGCCGCCACACACCTGCATAAACATTATTGTTAGCGACAGTGACTAAACAGAAATAATAGAAATGGAGAAATGCTGAGGGTTACATACGCTGTGTTATGCACATCTTGGTTGTAACAAGTGGTTATTTGACTTACTGTTGCCTTTTTCAAATTGTCTTTTTATTAGGAAAAAAGCACAATTAAATTGACACAACTTTCATTACATAGCGGACTTTCTTGTTCATCTTTTGTATTTATCCATTGTTTTGTCCTCATTCCCGCCAGAAATTGAAAAAGGAAAATCTGAGTGTCTTTCTCCCAAATGCTTTTCCAAAATGTTCTTTTTGTTATGAATAGATAATTTACTGGAATATATGAACCATAGTCAGGGAACCGCTGCCCCTACATCATCTCCAACCAGCCTGGCCATTCACCTTTGACCTCTGGCATCAAAAACGGCATTTTCTGCCAGAGAAATTGCTGGTCATTGGATAATTTCTGTTTTTTTTTTTTTTACCATTTTCTGTAAACCCTTCAGATGGTTGTGGGTCTAAATCCCAGGACATCAGCACTTGCTGAAAAGACCAACACATCTGGCCCCAGCACTTATGTCACGTTCAGAATCGCTCTGATGGCAGCAACATGGCAGCAAGAGCTAGATATTTGCATTTAAATTATGGTAAAAACTGTTTTATTGTAAATCCCTTAATATGGCAGGCATGGTAATGTAAATGACTGAATGTGTACCAGTAGAGGAAATCATGTAAAAAACAAATTAATCTCAGTCTGAAAGATTTGCAGGTTTTCACTTTGATTTCCTGTCTGTCACTTACAGTGGGTTTTTGTTTGCTGTCCTGTGTGTTGTTCTTCTCAGGGGCTCTCTGGAGGAACGACTGTGTCGGCCACCATGATAGCAGCACATCGAGCTGGCATCCCCGTGTTTGTCACTGGTGGCATTGGAGGAGTTCACAGAGATGGAGAAAACAGTAAGCAGATCTCTAATACTTTATTCATATTCTCGTTTAAAAAAAAAAAACATGAAGACGAACTCCCTTAAGGGTGCAAAAGTACAAGTAGTTTTTAACTGGTTATGAATCTCACCCTAATTCTGGTTCCCGACCTACTTGGCAAACAAGACCATCAGCAAGAAGATTTCTATAGTTATTCTTTTTTTCTATTGTGTTTATTGTTATTATTTCTTCAGGTCTGGACATCAGTGCAGATCTGACTGAGCTCGGCAGGACTCCCATTGCAGTCGTCTCTGCTGGTGTCAAGTCTATTCTAGACATTGGCCGCACCCTGGAGTTCCTTGTAAGAACATGGAAATGATGATATAACATCACAATAAAAACTGTTTACATCACAATAACACAACACAAATTTAACAGGCTAAGGAGGGACTGTAATGTCTTTCTATTGTTGTATCTTTTAATAGGAAACACAGGGCATCTGTGTGGCCACTTATGGAGCGTCTAAGAACTTCCCGGCTTTCTTCTCTCCACAAAGTGGATTTAGGTCTCCGTACCAAGTCTGTAACCCAGAGGAGGCAGCAGAACTCATTGGTACATCAACATTTTTTATCCTCATTCTTCACTTGTAACTGTGCTATCAATGTAAATGTCCTTTTCTTCTTATTACTGTTGTTGTTGGGATCATCCAGCGAGCACCCTGTCACTGGGTCTCCAGAGTGGCGTCCTGCTGGCGGTGCCCATCCCTGAGGATCATGCAGCAGCTGGCCTGCTGATAGAGGAAGCCATACAGGCTGCAGTAACAGAGGCAAGGTATAGAACGTCTCTGTGGTTTGTAATGTGTTGGCCTTTTGTTTTCTCAGTGCTTGAGTTACTAGGAAAGACAAGGCAAATGTATTTCTAAAGCACATTTAATAACAAAAGTGCAGATAATAAGTAAAAGCACAAGATATTGATTATTTTAAGAACAAAGGCAAGCATGCAAAAACAAAAGAAAATAAAACAAGAAATCAAATAAGAAATAAATCATTCTTACATATTTTTTTCTGTTGTTCATTCTTTAATTTTGCATTTCCCTGTTTGCCTTTATTTTATTTTTTTAATGTGCTTTTGCTTTCTTGCTTTCATTGTATAATTTATTTTTTCTTAATGAATTAAAAGCAATGGTAAAAGAGACAGGTCTCACATATTTCGAAGTCGTCAACATTTACTCAAGTCTTTACTAGTTCAGTAAGATCAGAGGAAATTTTCTGGTCGTAACAAATTGAATCAAATGATCTGTTTATCTCAGCTGAACTGTGTCTCTTTGTTCTCTTTTTTTATTTACACAGTGCTAAAGGTGTAACAGGAAGAGATGTGACACCGTTCATCCTTCAAAAGGTCAATGAGCTGACTGAAGGAAAGTCCCTTCAGGCCAGTATCCTTCTGAAAATCTGATTCACTGAAAACTCAAGCAGAGAACACCAAATGTTCTGGAAAGGAAGCAAACACAAAGAGTATTGATAAGGTTGTTTTGTCACAGGTTAGACAATGTTACAGCACAGTATATTGCAACTTTAATGTCCTTAGCCTGTTGTGTTCTCAGACATCGCTCTAATTCATAACAATGCCAAAGTTGGAAGTCAGATATCCTGCGCACTGTCAAAACAAAAAACTGAGAGAAAGTTAAGAGGAAAGGCTCATCATAATGGGAAACAATCATCACACTCTGATATTGTGAGTATAAACACTTAGGATTAGCTTCTTCCATCAAATATTGGCACAATACAATACCCACAATGCCGTTCTCTGACAGGTCGTCATAGGAGGAATTAATGTTGACTTCATCGCAAAAGGGAAAACAAAAACACTTCTTGTAAGTTTATTTCATCCACACTACTGCGGATCATATTATGTAGGTTATTTCTGAGAAAACTTGTCTTCCTCTCAGTTTGGACAGACCAACCCAGGAAGTGTGTGTCAGTCATTCGGTGGTGTAGGACGGAACATCGCTGGTGGGTTTTTATCTGTTTATGTGCATGAGTGTATTAATCAGTACTTTAAATCTGATTTTCTCCCACTCACATCTTTGGGGACTTCCTCTCAGACTCTCTGAGTCGATTAGGCCACCAACCGCTGTTCATCTCAGCTACTGGAGCCGATTCACACAGCCAGGCTGTGTTTAACTATTGTAAACATATGGTATGTGAACATAAACACCTGCTTATTACATAAAAATGATTACAATGCATTTTAGAATTAAATATATAAATATTGACTGGACTGTCTTATATCTGCAAGAACATGAGTGGCATTGTGAGACTCGAGAAGCAGAGCACAGCCACGTACTGCGTTGTTATCACTGAGAGTGGAGAACTGAGTCTGGGTTTGGGGGACATGGACATTCATCAGCAGATCACAGAGCAGTATGTAAGTATCAATGACAAACGGGTTATTTAACTCAAGGCAAGCTAAGAACAGCAGAACACCCCATTTACAACTATATTGACAATTTAAAACAACTCTTCATCCCATTTAATCCAAATCTTAATACGTTTTGGTTGCCATTTATTCTGTTGTAGCCACTAAATGTACACTACAGTTAGTATTAATTTTATTCAAGATGGTTATTGTCACTTTAGTCAAACAAGTACAATCCTGTGAGGTACATTAATTCGGAGTTGCCACTAAAGAAAAACAGAAAATCATAAAAATTCTGACAGAACATAATTTCATATAAATTGTTTTATAATTGTTACATTTAATATAATTTGCAGATTATTTGATATGACAACAATAATTAATTACAGCCCTAGTATTTTTATTATTCATTTATTTTTAGGTTTGACCATTAATTACTTTCTAATTGCACCTCTTGTGAAATGTTATACTCACTTAATTATTATTTATTCATCCTGTCATTGATTATCATTTTGTAGGTGTCACAGTTTGAGGAGCAGCTGTCATCAGCTACTCTTGTGTGTGTCGACGGAAACATCCCCATAGAAACCATCAACTATGTTTGCTCCATTGCTAAAAAACACAACATTAATGGTAAGCATGGGGAGCTGGTCACTGTAAATAACTGTGATAAGTAGCTTTTCATTCATTTTAATACAATATAATCATTGTGTTACACAGTTTGGTTCGAGCCAACGGATTCCGATAAAGCGTGTAAGCCTTTCCTGTCAGAGGCCTGGAAGTCTCTGTCCTATTCATCCCCAAACCTGGCAGAGTTGTGCACCATGAATAAAACACTGGGTCTCCAAACGCCTCAAGGTAAACCTGCTCTCTAATCAGCACTTCATGCTTCAACTTCTTCTTTTACTCCCACACACAGTTGTCACAGTTTAGGTTCTTGTGAAAACTGCAAATAGTGATTGAGGATGTGGTTTTGTGGGGGGGCAGTTCTGCCAAGCTCTCTCGAGGAGATGCTGAGTGTTGCTGTGGCCCTCTCACGCCCCCTACTGGAGCATCTCCACTGCCTGGTGGTGACTCTGGGGGCTGGTGGAGTGCTGGTGTGCGGAGAGCATGAAACAGGCTCGGTCAACCTGCAGCCAAGAAAAGAGAAGAGGGTGAGGTCAACTTATGTCAAAGCTGATAACGATGATGATGATGAAGAGTGAAAGTGAAGATGTTTTCTACACCTGTGTTTGCAGAGGAGGCAACTCTGTGCTGTTCACTACCCAGCTACGACTGTGACAGCAGAGGAGACAATGAATGTGTCTGGAGCAGGAGATAGGTGCTAAAAAATTACATGACCTACTTTCTTTTCCTTATTCTTATTTTAATTGCAAATTGCTTCAGTTTCATCTACTTTTCATTTCCCATGACCTCTTTCCTTCTTAATTCTGTCACACTTCACTCACTGCCAAAATCATTGAAACTAAACAAAATCCGAACAAAAAGAAACTCATGCCTGCTCTGTCTGCAGTCTTGCAGGTGCATTGATAGCTGGGATTTTCCAGCAGCGTGACACAGACAGCTGTGTCCGGATGGGGCTGCTGGCTGCACGGCTGTCGCTGGCATCACCACACCCTATCGCCCCCACGCTCACCTCAAATTCTGTGGATCCCAAGAGAGTCCAGACTCAGGACTGGCCTAAGCCTAGATTCATGTGGATAGATTGAAAACATTTTTGAATTATTTAAAAAAGGACTGATGAAATTTGTAAAGATTGGATGAATTGTTCTTGGTATATTTCTTTTATATATTCCAGCCTTAGTATTTGTGATTTGATTCTTATGACAACATATCAGGGCCATCATAATCTGTTGTAAATCTGATTAAGCAATAAAAAGTTAAAAACACTATTTTTCCATGTTTTTGCCTGTACAATTTTTTTTCTTTTTTTTTTCTTACTGACAGTGGAATTCTTCTTACCACTATGTAGGATAGAGTCTATGTCTTGCTGTGAGTAAGACCGGCTTCTTCATACATAAATGTATGAAGATTGATTATGATTATGATTATAATTATGATTATTCTTCATACAGAAATGTAGGAAGAGGACATGGTTTTATTAGATTAGAATTTTATTTAGGTTTCATGTTCTATCATAAATACGTTAAATAGTTCCTAAACTTTTTCATGTTCATGATATAAAAAGTTATATAAATGACTTAATTGAAAAAGAGATTCTGAATGTCAGTGGGATTTAATGCATCATTGCAGATGTTTGTAGATAAGTGATCTACCTTAACAAAATAAAAGAAAAAAATATTTTCAGGAATTTTATCAATATCCTTGTTATAAGCAAAAATAAAATAATTCCATAATAGTGGCGACGATTCTCAGTTCTTGCTCAAGCTAGATGATTTTAATGTATTATTTAATGTATTAATTGGGGTTAAAAATAAGCCTACCATTTTCTGAAGATTTCCTGATTAAGTCACCTGTTTTGATATGTGTATACAAATTATCATCCCTTTTGTATAGACCTTAACCCATAATTTGTTTTTTTTTTCTATTTGTGTATATTTGTACTGAGGATATTCTGGATGTAGCTGTTGTCTATTCAAATAAACAAAAAGCCAGCAAACATAATTTGAAAATACATTTATATGTGCTGTTTTCTTCGAGTGAAGAATTGAGAATTTAAGTATTTTTGCATTCTAATTGATTTCTTTTCTCTTTCATTTTTCCATTTTGTCAAACTTTTTTCGTGGTTTGTCACCGCCTAGCACAACATCGCCGAAACACTTCAGTTCCCACAAAGCATCTGGCCATCTGCGCAGACTCAGCCGCACTGAACACTTGCCCCCACTCCCTCCTCCCTACTTTAATGCTAGCTAAGATGGTGGTTTGAACGTAAATTGTCTCCACAATACCAAGAAAAGAAAGGGGCAAAACATCTATATAGCCTTTTAATTACAACGGAACAACACAGCTACGGTTATCTTAACTGACCGGTTATAGAAATTTTGACATTTCAGATACATTGGCTCGCAGTCCCCGCCCAATTTGGTGTGACTCCCTTGGAGTGGAATCCTAAGCTAAATACGGACAGGGTAAGTAACGCTAACGTTAGCCTAGCGGCTAGCTGGGCTAGCCAGCTTTCATTCTCCCTCAGTAAATAAAGGACACTTGTGTCTGTCACGACTTTATACACTGACGTTATAGTATTATCATACTTATTAGATCACTGTCTAGGCCATCTTAATGTTGTGAGAGCAATGTCAGTTGTTTATAGTGGCTCCAAAGTGCTCCCAGCTCTCGTTAGCTTGTGTAGGCCGCGTCGTAAGCTTGGCTCCAAAACCCCGTACATTTTTGATGTTAATGTAGCATGCTAGCTACGCCGATGCTAGCGGTTAGCATGAAGCAAGCTGTCAGTTAATATGTGGGAGAAGGCGTACCGTTATGGCATACGTATTTTTAAAACGCTTTAAGGCGTAAATGTCAATACTAAGCTCATATTGACATCTCTATACTTCTGGGTACTTGCTATGAGTAAGACCGGCTTCTTTTACCAGTTCGCTGCTAATGTTAGCGTACCCTAACGTTAGTCAAATAACATCTGTCATAATGTACGATCCAGAAGACAGAGCAGCTAAAGTTACCAGGCTGGCTAACTACCTATTCTGGCTTCATACACGACTCTAACAATCAGCTGATAGCTGCGAGCAGAGCAGGAAACGCTGTGACACACCTGTACGTGTTAATTTAGAAGCCAAATGCTGCCAAGTATTTGAAGTGTTGCCATATTTCTTTTACCGTTAATTTCAGTGTAACACTGTGCGGTTTTTATAAATCTGGGTTTGTCATGGGTTCTCCTGCTGGCAGCAGTGTTGTCACGTAGAAACAAGGATGGTGTTTAACAACGGAAGGTTTCTTTCTGTAAATAAACGCAGTTTGTTGCAATTCCCTCTAACGTCAATCATGACGATGCTTCTACTACTGTCTAGCCCTGAAAGATACCACAACATCCGCATTGTCACTAACATGATGACAACTGTTTCTCACTAAATTTATAACATGTACAGTCATTTGTATTTCATGAGATACCTCGAGCTCAAACAAGTCCATGCTTACATAGTCCTGCAATGACTCAAACCCTTATGTTTCAGTTATTGTTCAACCTGTTTAAAAGGGGCATTGATTCATTTATATGGTCATTTCTTTGGTAATTGTAGATTGTACTTTGTCACTGTTGCCCAGAGCCCTTGACAACTTCCTCAGAATTCTTGTTTGGTTTAACAAATATTCAATTACAAGAAAGATATTCAAGTAATTATCAAAGAGGACTTGAAAACCAAGTTTGAGAATGAAGCAAAGGGGGTAATGTCTGACACCTTTGTCTCAAAATGATTTGAAGGATAGATTTTCAATTTCTTTCTGTCCCCTTATTGTTACAGCTCTAAAATTGACCCAGAGCAGTAAATCTACCCTCAATGCTTTATATGTAGTAGATGAAACAGTGGAAACATTTGTCAACAGGACAGTGCTGTACACAAACACCACAATCTGCAGTCTCCAAAAACACCACACAGTTTAGTCAGTTCCTCTCTGAATAGTTGAATAAAAAAAAAAAAAAAAATCAACATTATTTCCATCTTTAAAGTGAGATTTATTGCTTTAGACTGCAGTAGTTGAGTTAGATGGACCACAAATACTGGCAACTGTATGTAATGCTTTCTTTGCTGCTGTAAATATATATATATTTATATTCCTTAGTGGTTAATAACTCGCTTTCGGAAGCTATACCGTACTATTAAGTATATATGGGTAAAGCAAATTCTGTTATTGTCAATCATGACGTAATGGAGCTTTCAAACCAAGATTTTTCTTCTTTTTTTTTTTTCTTTTTCTTAGCCTTGTGCTCTGTGACCAGTGTCAACACCCACCCTCGCCACGCCATAGGATGTCCCACAGCCCTGAAATGAAGGATGACCCCATGGAGTGCCCTCTGTGCATGGAGCCGCTGGAGATTGATGACGTCAACTTCTTCCCCTGCACTTGCGGCTATCAGATCTGCCGCTTCTGCTGGCATCGCATCCGCACAGACGAGAACGGCCTCTGCCCCGCCTGCAGAAAGGTGAGGAGATGGACATGATAGCAGAGAAACTCATCACAAAGGAATGGTGATTTGTCTGCTGTGACAAACCAAATGCTGTTTTGTGTCCAAATATTAATATGGGGAATAGATAAACTTAATACCCTTTGTAAAGTAGATTTTTAGGCTATGCATCCAATCATCATTTACAGTTTAAAGCTTAAGGAGTTGACTACCACAATGACAACTTTTTCAAAGCCACTATAAGAGTTTTGTCAAACCATGGATATCTTTAGCATTTCTTTTTTTTTTTTTATGTAGCCGTACCCAGAGGACCCCGCTGTGTACAAGCCTCTGTCACAGGAGGAGATCCAGAGGATAAAGAATGAAAAGAAGCAGAAACAGAACGAGAAGAAGCAGAAGGTGACAGAAAACCGAAAGCATCTGGCCAGTGTCAGAGTGGTCCAGAGAAACCTTGTGTTTGTTGTCGGGCTCTCGCAGCGACTCGCCGACCCTGAGGTGAGTAAAGATTCTCCATTAGTAATCTCAGTGACTTTTGTGCTACCAGTGATATTGCAGCATTGGAACTTCTTAGTTTTATGTGGGTGATATTTGTGAACTGAAGGTACAAGCTTCTAAATTTATTTTGCTATCTTCTTACTAATTAAAATCAAATTCTTTTGGACCCTCCCATCCACAAGTTTCCACTGGGAGATGTGTGAAAGAGGGGAAGTCCCACAAGCCCTAAAAGTCTGAAGAATAAATAGAGGAATTTTGGTTACACCAGTTTTCTTTATAAAACAAAAATACAATCAAACAACTTCTGAATTCAACTCAAACTCTGGTTTGGGCAAAGTAAATCCTAAATTCATGGAGTCAGATTCAAGAATACACTGGCTCGACTGTTGTATTTCACTACTGTCTCCCTTTCTCTGCTGACCTCTTTGTGAAGCACTGAGCAGCAGGCAACTTGTTCTTATGAGGCAGACTATTAAATTAGAAAAATAAAATGACAGAAATTGAGCCCCTCAAAAAAACCCACCAGCCTCTACTACTCAGCAAGTTGCTGATAACTGATATTTTTTTGCCAGCTGCCTAAACTGAGCGCATCATTCAAATGTCATTTGAAACTGACCTAAACTGTCCCTCCGAAATTCAATACTGTGTATTAGCTTTCACATTGCACCCAAAATTTTGTTTTTTACATTTTTCCCACAGGTTCTTAAACGACCAGAGTATTTTGGGAGGTTTGGGAAAATCCATAAAGTGGTAATCAACAATAGCACATCCTACGCAGGTTCACAGGTGAGAGGCTGGATGTAATCAACAACATGTACTGATACAGTTTATATTAGAATGTAATCATGAATACATTTTTCCAATAGAAGAATCATTTGTCTTTAACAGGCAAAAGTTTGCAACCTTGTGCTGTTTACATTTACCAAGATTTGGTTGTCTTATTAATTTAGTTGAACATTAATTGTTTTTTTTTTCCCTCAGTAACATGTAATTTTCTCAGCAATAACTATTCCAAAGCAAACTGTCCATAAAGTAAACATTGTTCATTGCTGCCCTTAAATAACAATGCAAATGGAATCAAACCACAGCTGTAGAAGTGTTTGACTTGTGTATTTACTTTACTTTTCTTTCTTTTTTTTTTCAGGGGCCCAGTGCCAGCGCTTATGTCACTTACATCCGCTCTGAAGACGCTTTAAGAGCAATACAGTGTGTGAACAATGTGGTTGTTGATGGCAGAACACTCAAGGTGAGAATTTAACAGCTGCTGATCTTGTATGTTTTATGATTAGGTGTTTTATTTGCATAAAAGCCACATGATAGCTTTATTCTCTGTTTTTCTTCTGTCTGTCAAACACAATCCTTTTTTTATTAAACAACGTGCAACATTCTAGTCGGTTTTAACTGAAAGTGCTGGAAAACAATGTCCTCAAACACAATTTTCTCAGTGCTTCTCTCTTTGTCTCCCTGTTCCAGGCTTCTTTAGGCACAACAAAGTACTGCAGTTACTTTCTCAAAAGTATGCAGTGTCCCAAACCTGATTGTATGTATCTACATGAGCTGGGGGATGAAGCAGCTAGCTTTACTAAAGAGGAGATGCAGGTAAAGCATTTTTCTTTCTTTCGAAAATTTGAATTTTAGGTTTTATGTGTTACTTTTTATCATGTAAATGACAAGATCTATGTTGCATCTTTTGTTAAGATGTTTACTTGCACTATCCCAAATATTTCCTTCAGTTTTCAAATCAAAAACAAGGTCTGTCAGGGCACATGTGTGATCATCGTGGTTGTAGGTTACACTTTAAAATAATTTTAACCATCACATTTTAACTGGATTTATTGGATATCTGGATATTAAGTTATCAGAAGAAGAAAGTATATAAAAATGACAAACACCATCAGAGAAACAATGATTTTTTTTTTATGTGAAACTGATTTATGCAAGGATTTTTCCAGGTCAAATTAGCAAATTTGTTTGTTAGTGGGAAGAGAAGACCTGTGTGGATAATTCAGCCCTGCAGTTGTAGCACCTAACTCTGTCTTTTTTTATTGTTTTGATTGAGTGACTCCATTGTGGCAGAACATTACATGTAATGCATTTGCTTGTTTTTTGCTTTATGTTGATCGTGGCTTTTTTTTTTGTGTGTGTGAACAAGATGATGAATGTTGACTTTTTGTTTTGTCTGTTTTTAGGCGGGGAAACATCAAGAGTATGAGCAGAAACTCCTCCAAGATCTCTATAAAATTAATCCTAGCTTTCTACAACCTCCAGCATGTGGAACAGAGAAGTCAAAGAGTAAAACCAACTCCACACAGAGGTGGGCTTTTGATTATCTTCTTCTATTATGCTATTATTATTTACTCCACTTGTGCTATGCTTGATTTTTATACATTGTTTTTTTCTGCTGCTTTTTAATAGAACCAACAGTAGCAATGGTAAAGATGGGTGGCCGACGCTGTCAGGACACAACAAATTGGCCAACGGGCTTTCAGAGGACCGCAAGTCTCCTCCGCTGCTAGATTATCTAGACCAAGAAGTTATTACTTCAGATGGGCTAGAAACAGACCTGGGTCCTGGTCAGCGAACTGCCCTGTCGCCCTTCTCCTCTAACTGTGACAGTAACAGGTAACCTAGATTTTCTTGACATTTACCATGTCCTTAACCCCCCCTAAACCCACAAGTTTGACTGAAATAGATAGTAGATGAAATATGACTCTTTTACAAAATATTGATTGTAATACAGATTACTTTATTTAGCCTATATATAGCACAAATACAAGCACTAGTGTATCACAAAATGAGTTAGAACAAATCTATAATATCATTAAGAATTCAGTGCTTTTAAGAAGTAGTTTAGCTATTTTTCTTTCCTCATTGAAGCATTCATCACTCATTTAATTCATGGACCTTTTTATAATCTGATATTTTGTGTTTCTACATTTTCTGGCTATGATAAATAGTGTAATTTTGGCTTTTTTTTTTCCTTTCAAACCCGCGACTGTGGCTTCTGGGTCCTTCGAAATCTGTTTGGTTTTTTTTGTTTTTTTTTTATCTGTACGCATTTAAATGCTAATATGTGGCTGAAATCTATCTCCAGTCCGAGTGATAAACCTCCGGAGTCGATCGGTATGGTGAATGGAGAGACTTTACAACAGGTAAAAACCACCATCATGTTTTATTTACATATACATGAAAATGAATACGGACAATCTCTGAAGCATTTCTCTTTCCCCTCTCTCTCTTTTCTTCCTCAGATACCCACCAGTGACTCCCCCTCCCCTCCTCCAGGTTTAACCAAGCCCAGCCTGGTGGTGCCCATCAGTGTGTCAGACCTCACAGCTCGCTCGCCCTTTGAGGGAGCAGCAGCTGAGTCCCAGTCGCTCTTTTCAGACAACAGTAACTTCAGACATCCTAACCCTCTCCCTGCTGGCCTGCCCCCCTTCCCCAGTTCTCCCCGCGGCAACTCTGACTGGCCCATGACCCCTGAACCACAGAGCCTCTTCACGTCAGGTACAATGGAGATTTCATTAAAAAAGATTGCATGTTTTTAGAGCCCCAGTGGTTATGCTTTTTGTCTATTTTTAAATAGTGTGTTGACCTGTAACCCACAGTGTTTTCATTGTACTGGCTGTGATAGTGGTGTCATGCTACTATAGTTTTCCATTTTCCCTGTATCATAAATTTAGCCTTCCCTACATAGATAACATTAGATTTATGGGGGGGGGGGGGGTTGTATGGGAAATGAGTTATAAGTCAGCAATTATTATCTGAATGAGGCATATCTGGCATCCCTATAGTGTTGACAGCTGTGATTTGTATGTGAGCCGAAGATTTAATAAGATCCTTATGCATGATGGCATTCACCTTAGAAATAAGTATTATTTTGAGTGTTTATTTAAATCAGTAATGTGAAAGTGTGGCCTTATTTGTATAGCACTGGTCTTCATAAAGTTACAAAGTGCTTTAAATGGGAAAAGAAACAAGCAAAATGAATACAGATAAAAAATAACAGTGAGATCATCAAAAATAAATGGAGATCACATAACATCACAACAATGAAAAGATAAAACTTTAACAAAGGCCCCCTGTACCTTCAAAGCATTGAATTAAATTATCTCTTTGAAAAAATGCTGTTCATCTCCACAGTCATGCATGAAGATCAAACATGTTTTATTTGAAATGAAACCATTCCTTTTTTGTTTTTCTTCTTTCTTGTGACTCATTCCAGCCATGCAAGCTAATAGCTATATACATCCTCTGTTTATCACCTGTGTAGCATTAATTATCATGATTAAAAATAAACACTTAATATTAACAACTGTGGAAATAAAGACAATCAATACACAATGATTGCTGCAGGAATATATTCTTCTATTTATATTTAAGACATCTAGAATATTATTTTTTGCAGTTGCATTTAAAGTAACATATTATTTAAATGGGTAAAGGCTTTGGTATTCTGGATCTTTTTGGCTTTACAACTTTGAAAGTGCTTGAATTTTATTCCTAAAAACTAGTGAATCAGTCAAAGAAATCCTCCAGAGTTTCTCCAGTAACGTGTTTTTCTCCGTCCCTTACAGACACAATACCAGTGTCTTCCTCCACAGACTGGCAGGCGGCCTTTGGCTTCGGCTCGTCCAGCAAACAGCAGGACGACGATCTGGGCTTCGACCCCTTCGACGTCACTCGCAAAGCCTTGGCTGACCTGATAGAAAAGGAGCTGTCAGTGCAGGATCAGAGCCCCTTGTCTCCAGGCCTCCACTCCCACGGTGGGAGCAATCATGGTCCCGGCCTGCCTCCCCTTAATCCTAACCCCGGTGCCTCACACCACTTCCCCAGCGGCCTGCCACGCCTCCCCCAGCTTCACCACAGAGCCATCTACAGCTCCTTCAGTTTCCCCGGCAGCCAGAACAGCCAGGCCAGTCAACAGCAGCAGCAGCCAGCCGCCAGACATCCCTGGATGGGCGTCCCAACACGAAATAACCTCACACACTTGAACCACTCAGCCAGTGCTGCCTCACACAGTAATTTCCTGGACCTGAATCTGCCCCCTCAGCACAACACAGGGCTGGGAGGGATCCCCATCTCAGGTACCAGACACCTGGGCCACTGCGGCACCTTTCTGTTCATGTTAAAACACAGTGTTGCTTAATGATGTTATTTAATATCACAACGCCTATCGTGCTACGTAGCCTGTTGTTGTATTAGCGTTTATTGACAGGGAGATTGCTGGTAAATGTTCTGCAGCTGACCACTAGTCTGTGATATAGGCACCTGGCTCACCTATTTTCTTTTATCCTCTCCTGCAGAAAACAGTGGCTCTATAGATGGCTTAAATGTGAAAGAGTGGCAAGACGGCCTCAGAGCTCTTCTGCCCAACATCAATATCAACTTCGGGGGCCTCCCAAACTCCTCCTCCTCTTCATCCTCCTCATCCTCCAACAGTGTTAACCACATCGGTGGGCCGGTGGGGCCGACAGGCATCTCACACAGTCTGAGCTGGGACGGCACAGCCAGTTGGATGGACCCTGCTATCATCACAGGTAAGAACTGATACTAAATTAATTAAGCAGCTATTTGGTGACTGAAAAAAAATCGAATTTATTAATTTTAGTAATTTAACATGTACTTGTGTTTTATACTTTGGGAAATTGAAATGGAATTGCAGCTATTTTCTTAATCTTAATTTGCAGCCTTTTATAGAGATTAATTGATTGGTTTATAAAAATGCAAGAAAATGGGCATCACATTAAAAGTTGGACATTCAGTTTACTAAAATCCAAGAGAAAGAAAATACTGGAGAAGCTGCAATAATCTAATGTTAGAAATCTGTCAAGAATGAATTCAACTGAAGGTCAGTCTTGAAGCTCTAAGATTATTTTTATTTGAAAGAAAATTGGCCTCTGGATGACTGTGATGAATATTTGTCACCATATTCTGGCCCTGTTTTGACCTATAGAAAGATACCATCTATAATACCACCACCAATCTCCAAAATCATGATGGTCTGTACCAGAAGGCAAAACTCAACTAAACTATATTCACATCGCTTGTATTTAGTCGTAGTTGCAAGTTAGACCATTAAGAAAAATGTAACATGGGACAATATTTGGCAAATTTGCCCTGTGAATGGATTATGGGGGAATCTAAATACGCAATCACACATTTTCTTTGGCGCCTTCGTTGTATTTAACAAGTTAAATCCCTTTTCTTTTGGGGCAATTTTTCCTTTGTTCCTGATTATTTCTGACACTGATTTGTACCAGTGTTAGAATGTAACTAAGACATTTACGCAAGAGCTGTACTAAGCACAATTTAGAGGTACTATGAGTATTTCCTCATATCTAATCACTTTCAATGCATCATATTTTTCTTGTTAAATCTTAAACTGTAAAAATAACTAAAGCTGGCAGCTCAATGAAATGGACTTTAAAAAAAGTACAATATTTGCCTCAAAATGTAATGGAGTAGAAGTATAATTATTTTTTTATTATAACTTTATGTTAGTAAAATGAGCCTCACCATGAGAAAATTAAAATATTTTTACATAAATATACTAATAATAATAATCCAATATTTGTATTATAACAATCTGACTGGGGCCCCATTCAGTATGATGAGTACTTTAACTTTTGATCCTCTGAATACATTTTGATGCTGGTCCTTTTGTACTTTTACTTTAGTAAGTTTCGAATGCAGGACTTTTACTTATAGTGGAGTCATTTTGCAGTGTGGTATTATACTTTTACTGAAGTATTAGGACTTTTTCCACCACTGATTGGGAGCAGCAATTGCTTCATTAACACATTTCCAGGTAGAATGTAGATATTAATAAACAACTTGCTTCAGGGTTGTTATGTTTAAACGTTTGTCGTCATCTATCTGTCCCTCTCCGCCCCCCCTGCCCTCTCAGGCATCCCGGCCTCAGCAGGCAACAGTTTAGACTGTCTCCAGGACGAAAACCCTCCACACTGGCTCAAGTCCCTGCAGGCACTCACAGAGATGGACGGCCCGGCCAGCTCAGCGGTGCCTACTCCTCCCCAGCCCCTCCACAGTGGCCTCCTCGACGCCCACCTCCCCCTCCATCACAGAACCGCCGGCGGCTGGGCTCCCTACCTGCCCCCTCCCACAGCCAACCCCGCCAGCCAGTTCCACTCCCCTCCCCCTGGCTTCCAGACCGCCTTCAGACCCCCAGGACAGCCCGCCACAGAGCTGCTACAGAGTGCCGCTGTGGACCGCCACTGAACACAGACTACAGCAGACACCCATCCACCCCCCCACCACTTTATACCCACTCATCCTGTACCTTGTCCCCCCCTCCCCCCAATGCAATACACACCAATCTGCAGAGTATGAAAAATTATTAACAAAGTAACAAACATGCTTTCTTCTTTTTCTCTTCCTCCTTCCTTTTTGTCTACTCCAACGGCCTATTTGTTTTTGTTTGTGGCACACCAGTTATCAGTACCCTTTATCTGCTACCATCACCACTCCTTAGACCTAGTTCTGGGCGTACCATGGGATTCATTGTGTAGCTTGCTGTTATTGGAGGGCACAAGGAACAGCATAGCATCGAGTGCCCAGTGGTGACACAAGAGTTAACTCCACAAACTGGCGAAGAAACAAATTAGCTGAAGGGAGATCTTTTTTAAAAAAGTAACTAATGATTAAGCATGAACATTTGTGTTTTTGAAAGTTGAAGTCACGATTAGTTTTTCGAGGAATGAAGCAAGCTGTGAATCTGCTCTTTGAAGCTTTGCCCCAAAGACCCTCATCCTCCCCACTTTAACAGGAGACTGTGAAGCGGTTAACCCTTACAGCTAAGTTGTGAACATGGCGAGGTGAGAGAGAGAGAGAAAGGGGGTTGGCACTTAGCTTTTTTCTTTTCTTTTTTTGAGAGTGGTTTTTAAAAAAGAAAAATGTTTAAAAATGAAGCTGAGATTTGGTTAATAGAGAGTGAATGCAGATGACACAGGGGAGTTGAGGGCTCAGGCTATGCATGGGCTCCCTGTTAGGTAGGGACACAGATGGCCTGCTTGAGAGGCCCACATTCCCTTTAGTGGAGGGCTCCCACTGGTCCCGTCCTGCCGGAGGGAAAATTTTGCTGAACCTCTGTATCAGAGGGTAGAGCACTGCCTAACTGCAGGGCGTCAGGGCTTTGGGAGACCGTGGCACACATCCTGAGCACTAGGGTTAGACTCTTACTCACAGTGCCACTGTGTGGTACCTACAGTAGCTAGCCCTAACATGGACAGCCACCAAGTAGATAGGACAATGACGGGATGGATGAGGATATGTCTAAAATACTAAAGAGGGTAGCAACAGGGTTAGCAGGTCCCTTTGTTCGACCTGCGAGGGCTTAAACGAGGCCTTAACATGGACAGATGAGAGAAAGGAGCTCGAGTGATTGGAGGGGGAGTCAAGCGTCAATGATTGCTGAAAAATATGCAATATTGTATGTGACTTCAGCAACTGTATGTGAGTGTGTGTCCCAAAAAGGAAGGTGCTGCAAGACACTACCAATTACTATAGAAGTGATTCAAGGAGCTCTCAGCCTTTTTAGGATTTGAAATTGACCTCTCCAACCACCACCTTTTTTTTTTTCATTTTGAAGTCTTAATTCTGACCCATGTTCGCTCTGTCTCTCTTTCTCTCTCTCTTATCCCCCCACCCCACCCCACCCCACCCCTCCTGCTGTTCCCTATTTAACAGTATTTCACAAAGATGAACAAACTCATCCAGGAGAAACCAACACAGAGTCATACAGTGGGTTTTAACATGATGTTGCGCGAAGAAAAAAAAAGAAATGAGGCACTTAAAAGGAAGTGAACTGTCCTCTGCAGGTCTGGAAAAATGAACCTTAAATAAAACTGAAAACTCAGAGCTGGTGTTTGTCTGCTGTTGTGTTGCACCCCCCGATTCAGACGTGCATTTTGAAATATTTAAACTTTAAAGTACTAGCCACTAGACTGTGAACTACTCCTTCAGGAAGGTCACCATAAATCAATCATGCTTGTCGTTCCAAAGTCTTCCACTAGAGGGCAGATCACTTTCTGTCAGTGATGGAGCTCTGCAGTCAAACTTCAGTCGAGCACACACACAAGGTTACACAGAATGACTCTTATACTACAGTTTTTAACACACCGTGTCTTATCTCACTTAGGACTTTCAGCAAGTATTCATTAGCCACATTAACTCATCAAACGCAACTATAATTCAGATAAAAATGAGGTGTTATTACATTCTTTATATGTTGTCCTCTCAGTGGGAGCAGTGCACGTGCAGCCCTTCAGTTTGCAGCTCAGCGCTCTCCCCGGCCAATGCAGCAGTAGATACCTGCAGCAGAGAATGCTTTTTCTGTCCTCTAGGTCTTCTGAGAGAGACAGGGAGGAGCAAAGTCCATACTTACAGTTTCTTCCTCATTGTCTCTGCTGTTGGATATTTGAATCAGGTGATTCAACATACACACAATTTCATATATTGTTGGAGTCTGCAGTGTCTGAGGAGTCAGTCCAGAGTTACTCCTGGTTAGAGCTGCAATTTAAGGAGGATTTTTATTATCGATTATCCTGCAGGTTATCGTTTCAATGATGCTTATTTTAGTCAAGTCAGACACTGTGCCAGGGAGAAATGAGACATCTGCATTCTCATTATTTGGGGGTCTTTGGAGGATGTCAATAAGAAACATGACTCTGGTTTCAGACTCTAATTTCAGGTCTCTCTGCTTTTATACGCTCTAGTTTGATGCGCCTCTCATCTGAACCCCTATACTATAATGGCCTGTAGTTTCATACCCTCTACACTGAGGTGGCTCTAGTTTTAACCCCTCTGTTTTCACTTCCAACTAGTTTTAAACTTTAGTTTAAAGGTGTCTGTTTTAAACCCCTCTTAGTTTAGGTCCTCTAGTTTTAATCTCTGGTTAGTGCCTTCTGCATTCAGGCTCCTCTCGTGTTTAACCCCTCAGGTTTCTGGCCCCTGTTTTAGTTTCACTGGTTTCAGGCATTTTGGTTATAACACCTATCAAACTTAATTTCAGGACCTGTATTTTAAAGCCTTTCTAGTTTTAACCCCTTTGATTACAGACTCTCGAATTTCAGACTCCCTTGTTTCCGCCCCTCGGGTATAATGCCTCTATTTTCAGGTCCTGTGGTTTACATCCCTTTTGGTTTCAGACCCTCTAATATGAGGCTGTCTTTCAACCCTCTGGTTTCAGCCGCCCTCTGGTTTATCAGCCTCTCTGGTTTGAGGCTCGAGGTGCTGAGGAGGCTCTACGAGAGGAAGGTGAGTGTGCGTGAATAATGCAGGCAGGCAGCAGATTCAGGAGCTGTGACAATGAGTCAGCAGCAACACAGATAGGGGGGAAAGCTCTGCTGAGTGTTCCCGGACCAACACACACTCATGCAGACACTGCACCGAAACATAATGGAGGTATCTTTGAGATGATGCATACCTGACAAGAATAGCATCTGTTTATTTTCTACAGCTACAGAAAATAAATCCAGTGAGTGGGGGGCTTTTTTCTGCACTAATGCAAAAAAATGTGAACAGAATTTGGTTAAAAGCATGCTGGGCTTAATTATTAAGTACCCTGTGACAGACAGTGTGCCGTAAAACAAATGATTAGTTTATTGATTTGCTTGCTGTGCTGAAACTGCATATTTATGCTCATTATCATAAGGGGAAGGGGAGGACTGGTGAGTGAGGTTGAATGATGAAGCAAAAGAGGTTAGAGGTAATTCATGGAGACAAATCATCTTTGAGTTGCATATTGCATAAACCAGGCTAGCGGTAGCACATAATTTTGTTAATTTTAAAGCATCGGAATTGGAATTTTTATAACAAGACTTATAATTACTGCCTATAGATGTCTAACAAAAGTATGCTGAGTTTTTGTAAATAAATGTCTACAAACAGAATTTCACTGTGGCCAGGTGTTTCAGAAGCAAGCAGAAAAAGCCCTGATTTTTCACTCCGTCCTCTGCAGGGGGTTCAGTCTGTTAAACTGCTGAAATCTCGCTTTCCTTGAGGACTGCAGCTACGAGGGCATGTGGAGAGGGCACAGTAGCTGCAGTGGCTGCTGGTAAGAGTGAGCTGCCTGCACTCAGAGGCATTGATGGATTATGAGACAATATACAATAGCACGTCCTTTAGTCTTTTGGGTCTATTCAGTGACACACTGCAGCTGAACTTCAGGTGCTGCTGTTGTACCTGAGCCTCAGTATTTATTTCACACTGCAGATGAAGAGATGCTGCTTTCAGCTTCCTGCAACAACACATACAAAACACTGCAGCGTACTATATTTACTTAAGGGAGAGTATGAAAATGATTGGCTAGGCGAGGGGGGTGAAAAGAGAGAGCATTATTCATATTTCTTCCGTCCCTCCATCTCATTTAAAAACAACTGCAATATAGCAGCATCAATAACTCCATCAATGGTTTTGACAGGATCTGACCTTGAGTGCTTCCAGACCCTGGTTTGTATTTGTTTGTTTAATCCTCAAGAGTCTTTGTTAATTCAGGCATGATCAAATCATATTACTTCTTCATGACATCTCAACATAAAAACCAATCAAAATGTGCCGCTTAAAACTCTGTTAGTTTTTGTTTGATAATGATAGGCCAATTAGAAATGGAGATCAAATATACTTAGTGTGAAAATATATAACTAGTTATTCTCATTCAACCTCTCAAATGTTATACTTCTGTAACTCATGTTAATATTTCAACATTTAATTTTTCATTGTGCATGATTGTGCTTTGGAAGTAAAAAAAAACAACAAAAAACTTCATCTTGCTTATGAGTATGATAAAGTTCTCTGGGAGACTGTATGTAGCATTAACATTTCTATGAGCTAAATGCTAAAGACAGCATGCTAACATGTCAACAATGGTGATGGTTAAGCTTAACTTAGCATATTAGCATGCTAACATTTGCTTATTTGCCCAAGCACAAAGCACAGCTGCAAGCGTTAGGGGTTCAAAAAATGTTGTGTATTATCCAAGAGACAAGAGTCAATACAATTATTCGTTTTAACATTAATGTCTGTAAAATGTTATGCAAACCAATCTTACAGCTGTTCAGATATCTTCAAGGGAAAATATCAGGATAGAACAACCAGCAGATGAAGGTTGTCAGAAATCCCGTGTTGTACCAACTAACCTTCATGTGAATCACAATCTGAACTTTTGAGATTTTCATATGACAACATTATGATCGTTGTTGATATATATTCATATACATGCTTTCCTGGCCCTGGCCTGGCTGCCTGCATGGGAAACCTGCAGGGACGGCTCTCAGCAGAAAGCACTCTCTCCATTTGTCAGCGTTTGACAGGCTCTCTCACCAGCAGAGCTGCCTGCGCTGCAAGAAATTACCATTTTGACAAATTATGTGACCTCATATGAAGCTATTAAAACTAAATTAGGAAAACAATTAGTCACTAAGCTAATCGGTTGGTTTACAGGAAAGTAATCTGGAACTACTTTAAAATTTTAAAAGAGAAAGAGAGAGATTACTTTGTGGTTACAGCTTCCACAGTCTGAAAATTTTCCTTCTTCCAAACTCTTGAGGTCTTTTTCAGAATTTTTAGGTTTTAAATAAGTTTACTTAAAAAATAATCAGTGGCTTAATAAATGATAAAATTACATTAATTCGCCAAGTTGTTGCCCTAATTAAAACATTGTAAACCAGAATTTAAAAATGCGAGCTAAATAATTCCCATTTTCTGTAGCGCTTTTACATTTTAACCCATTAAGGACAAGAGAACCCCCAACACCCCATCCCTAATTTCATTTATTTTTTATTTAAAGACTCAGTCAGGATTGACCGGATGTGTTAAGAAGGTGGATATTTTTTGCAGTGTGCACACAAGCCTTTACTGTAAACTCCACCAGCAGTCCAGTTAATGTGTCCTGGCCAGAGACACTGACATGCTCCTCCATCATCGTACAGTATGTAATGGCCCTGCTGTGTGGGGTCTGTATGTAGTGCAACATGGACAGTGGGATCTGTCCAACAACATGTCCTGTCTTAAAACTTCAGTGAGAAGACAAATTGAATGCATGGTTTTATTCCCCTCATTTGCCACCTACTCTAGAAGACAGGGCGGCTATTTATGGGTCATCGATATCTGACCTGAATATCAGAATGCCATAATATGATATATAAGATCTCTTCTAGAAAGAAGACGTTATAACAAATCAATACAGTACAGTAATGTGTTGCAGGAGATGAATGACTTTCAGGCTGGAGGTGAGACGTCCACTTGAATAAATGAGGCAGAGCTACGAGGGAAGGGCTTGAAGTGGAGGCTTCTTGGCCCAGTGACTGGAAGGAATAGTTCAATAATTAGGATTTTTTTTTTTTTTCCTGAGCTAGGGTTAGGGTTAGCTTACCTTCATGACTGAAACAGGGGGAACAGCTATCCTGACAATGTAACCAACAGGATGTATAAAATAAGGGAATGGCTCCTGGTCTGGAAAGTGGAGGCAGTCTGGAAGTGTTTCTAACCCTGCATTGTTCCTAATGACCTGCAGGGGGCGACTCAAGTCACAGTCGGATTGTCTCAGATCACTTTTCACTAGATTTATTTCCTCAGTTAACCTTTAACCCAATGTATTTATGGAATCAATCACTACTTCAAGTTTGCGCAACATGTGGGGCTGAAAGGGGAAGCCAATGCACAAATGCCAAAAACTGTAGTTCTTTAAATGGCCACTTGAGGCTGACTCCAAACTGAGTTAATCCATTTATATTCCTTTTTACCTAGACAGTGTCATGGTCAAAAAGACAGTTCTCTCTCTTTGGTTGGGGGTGGGATTAATGGGACCAACAAAACCACGAAAACATGTATCATTCATTTTGTTTGATTTTATTTTTAAGTGCAACATGATACGGGCTAGCAATCATGGGATAATGGGTTTTAAACTAAGGCTAACATTAATTGCTCAGGTTAAGTGTTTATAAGATGGTAATTGTCATCCATAGCAATCAAGATGAGCAGCACAAATGTTTTGTACCAGTAGCCTTTGGCTGCCGATGTAGGATTAGGCAGATGTATACAGTGGCGTAATAACGTTTCTCTCTTACCCACAGAAATGGAAACAGGTTGTGAGAAGGTTCTCAATTTGAACCAACTTTTGCCAAGAAAAGGTTCCCCAAAAATGTTGAACTCTACCTTTAAAGGATGACTACTTTCCCCAACACTAAACCTGAAGGTATCATCTACTCAACAGCCTTTTCCAGCATTTCGGTGACCTTTGGTGGGGGTTCAGACTGCAGTCAGCATGAGTGCCATAGCACCGCCCTCGTGCTTCATGGTGATATCCTTTTGTGGTTTTGTATTTGCCAGCCTCCTTGAGCGCCGTGCGGTGATGTAATCGAAGCGGGAAGGTCACAGAGCCAGTTTTCGTTGATGTTAAGTTTTGAATTTTCTCCCCCAGACAAGCACGCTGACACTGCACACTGGGCAGGAGGAGCATGTAAACCGAGATCCACATCGCCTGATACCACAAGGACACATCCAGTCTGGGAGCGCTGATAGATTCTACCACAGCTGGAGAGATCGCTGGAAAGACATTAACAAGTAATTAAATGACAGTACTTAGATCTTAAACTAAGTGAACAAATCTACCATAAGGGAGAGCTACTTCTGTTATGCTGGTGGCTCGTTTGTAAGTTCAGCCTACCGCTTTGACTGAGACGTGAACATTTAAACAACTATTGGATGTATCGCTACAAAACTTTAATTTCAACAACTATTGGATAGATTGTCATAATATTGGTCTGGTATAACTAGTTGAGACATACATGTTTCCCATCATCATGTCAAATTTGTTCAATAGTGACATTCCCATCAGCCACAGCTGAACATTTGATCTTTTTCAGAGATCAGGCTAAGATGGTGAACATTGTCCTGATATCAGACAAAATGATCAACTCTTCACTTTCATCTTCTTAAACCTCTTTCTAACAGATCATCACAAACAATTACATTTGCTTGATTCTAATGTCATTTGCCAACACTAATGCACGGCCCTTGACAATCATTGGATTGATTGTTTTTGGCCAAGAAATTGTTATTCCATGTCAGTCTGGGTCTTCTAAAAATGATGGTCCCATGCAGCTAATTAGTTTTCTTAAATATGTTTTGAGATGGAAAAAAAAATGTTTTCTCTCAGAATGCATTGTTCTTAACCAGTCCCAAAAACTTTTGGTCTTAATCTAAGCAAGTCAGCAAATGGATGCAGTTGGGGTAGATGGATCTTGTGTAAAAACCAAATATCAGGTGAAGCTACTTTACAAACAAATTTTAACCCAAACAATGATCTTTTACATAACCTAACCAAGTAGATTTGGTGCCCAAACTGAACCCAACTGTGCCCCTTTCATAACATTAACTGGATGTTTAAAACATTTTATCTGTGAGAAAATAAGTTTGGGAACTTACTTTTCAGGAGGGAGTAGATAGATTCAATGGCCTGGAACCAGGCAGAGTGAACATGGTAAACATTATGTGTTAAACATGCTTTCATCCTCATATCATTTAGCATGAATCACCACTGTGCTGCAGTACAGCCTCACAGAGCTGCGATCCCGGCTGTAGACTCCAGCACTGCTTCTTTTCATGGATGAGTGGGCGAATAGATGGACTCATCTGTTTATAGTTTGATTGTTTTATGAGCACATGGAGGGACGGCGGACAATCAGACATATCGATGCTTGTTTATAGTTAATGTACTCCGTCATGCAGTATTCCTAGAAACCGGAGTGACAGACACTACACCACAGGATGTGAGAGTGTGTCTACATCAATGAAAATTGAATAAATGGATAAAAGTGAGTGGGTAATTCACGATGAACTCGTCCCACCACCACCTTCATCTCCTCCGTGTTACTACGGTGATGTAGGGCTGTCAGTGGCCCGAGGTAAAGAGGTACATTTAACTGGCCTGAGTTTCACAGAGACCATTTGTGGACTTCCACAAGGACGAGGAAATTATGGACGTGCCCTTAATTATTAAACAAGTGTGTCAGCAGCCCGGCCTGATGGAGGTAATGCAAAGAGGAAGTGGGCCAGAGAGAGGGCCTCGGGGATCGGGGGGGATAAGAGAAGCTGGTGGGCTCGGACCTGGGGGTGGGGTGGTGTTAGGCCCAAGGGCTTTAGCTCAAGCATGGGAGATCCAATAATGCTGTCAAAGCTGTTTTGCACATTGTTAACATTCAGAACCTCCTGCAGATGAGGCTGTTAGAGGTGGGCCTCTGTGCATTTGGTCGTCCACCAGAGGACATTTGTGATTTGATACAGAGTAAGCATACGATACTGTGCGTGCACAGCTCGTTGGGCCACAATGAAAAGGCCCTTGAGAAACTTTTTTTGGTGACGTCAACTGGAATGGCGTGGCATTTTTGTACAAGGGATATGGGATGAGTGTCTGTCTTCAAAGAAATCGATCAGGGAATATCAAGTGAGCCAGAGGCCTGACTCAGGCAAATTGGCCATTCTTTGTGTGTGTGTGTGTGTGTGTGCGTGTGTGTGTGCGTTGTGTTTGTGTGCTTGTGTGAATCCAAATGAACGAAAGAGGCAGAGAGGGAACACAGCCACAGGACATTTGAACGCCGGCCTGGTTGTAAACACTCATTCCTTGATATGATCATAACATCCTCCTAACAGCTGACAGGCATTGCGTTGAGGCAGTTGAAAGATAGAGTGTGAAGGAGGAGTAGGAGGAGGAGCAGGAGGAGCAGGAGGGGGGATGTCAGGCTTGATGGAGGTCTACTGCACCACTGACCGACAGCACCTCAATTAGTCCAACCTGCTGATCAGGGATTATCAAGACAGTGGCTTAAACCAAAGTTTCAATTACATGCTTCTCATTTGGAGGCTGACACCGGGAGCATGTGTTGGCCTGAAACAGCCAATAAACATCCACCAGGAAGTGTGTAAAGTCATTGAGGAGGATTGTTTTGTGTTAGTTTTTTTTTTTTAATGTTTTGCCAACAAATCCATGAAAAGAAACCAACAGTTAAGTGATCCTATGTTTATCTGACATAACACGCGAAACAACATCTGCACGGCAGATCAGTGCTATATCAAATGAAAATACTCAGTCGATGATACATTAAAGGGTCAGCTCTTTCCCTCACATATTCGGTCCAATAGACAGCGTCAACAGCTTGACGTGTTGCCAATGTTTGCCGGCAAATCAAACCAAACGAAGTATGCAACAATTGTGCAACTTCACCACTGAATTGCACCGTCTGTCAGACTTTGCATGTTAACGCAACCTAAAATACCTTTTATTCTAAGTGGAATTTGGAGCTATGCTCTGCAGGAAAACCTCATCAGTGATTTAACATCATGCTTAAAATTTCCTCTTGCAGAATTTGCAAACACTGAATATTTACATTGTGGTATTTATGATGACCGGGGCAAATAATGAAATCCCTCATCTACTCGCTTGTTTTTAGTTGCATCTTGAGAAAACTCCTCTTCAAGTTTGGTGTTAATTTGTACTGAATCGGGTGTTAATTCCCGCTCTCTCTCTCTCTCTTTTTTTTTTTTTAGACAATACACATTGTTGTTTAGTCCCTTGCTAATGGGAAAAGATTGATTACAGACTTCTACAAATGATCATTGTGGACATGGAAATAGTAAACATGAGCACATAGACTGATATCTGACGGTCATGGTTGGATGTTTAAATCCCTGTATGTGTGTGCATGTCGGTAAATTTAAGATAAGTAACAACAACAGAGAGAAAATAAAAGCAGGTGTGAGATCCTGTACTATGAGTGAGCTTCTCTTTTGTGTGCGCTCTGTACTATTACAGTCCAGTGGAGCTTCACAGCACTCAGGAGAGAGAGAGAGCGAGTGTGTGTGTGTGTGTGTGTGTGTGTGTGTGTGTGTGTGTGCAGGAAGAGTGGGACCGGCGCCAGCTCACCCCACCCTTACTGCTGCTGCC
>JAOWBC010000049.1:6062769-6084290 GCA_028566105.1 Hypoplectrus providencianus | reverse complement strand
GTGTGTGTGTGTGTGTGTGTGTGTGTGCAGGAAGAGTGGGACCGGCGCCAGCTCACCCCACCCTTACTGCTGCTGCCTGCAGAGTGAGGAGTGCTGCATTTCCTGAGGGCAATGCAGAGGACAAGGAAGAAGAAGAGGCTCACTTCTGTTAAGGTCACCATCCAGCAAACACAGAGCCGGGCTGCAGACAACAGAGAGCCTGCGGCGGACCGAGACACTGAGAGGGACAGAGACACGGAGACACAGATGGACTGATAGGGAGATGAGAAGAGCTGCAGCATTCAGCGTGATGCCTCTGCTGTCCAATGTTCTCCACAAAAATTCAGCTTCACGCCATCACAGGACACAAGTGGGAATGATTCATTTCACACCCAAAAAAATTGCGCCCACTTGTTTCAGTTCCATGGCCGGACTGTTCCATGATTGGCCGTGTTTGTTTGTTGGCTGTTTTAGGGTTAGTGCCCTCGACAGCTGCACGTATTTATTCTAAAAATAATAAGAAAAGACCTCCTCACGATGAGGCGTTATCTGACATGGTGTCAAAATCACACTCGGAGAAACAAGATGCTTCAGAGTATGCTTCAGGTTATATTTAGGTCCATGGAAGATTCCAACTCAATAAACACTAAAAGAACGTGTCTAGAAATTATTTATTATTGGTGGTCATGTGAGCTAAGGTATTAATTTACATTTTATTCTATAGTGTATGAAGAAACCATTTGCCTCATCCTGCAAACATATTTACCATGTAAACAAGAAAAACTTGTTGTAGAAACCATCACAACATTTTTGTTGTGCTGGTTTGTGATGAACATTGTTAGTTATGTAACGATTGTCTTCCGAAACAAAAACAACAGATCATTAAGATTCATTTTTAAGAAAATTACAGTCAATTTTCAGATTCTTTGAAACAAAAAGAAATATTTCTCTGTAGCACACATGCAGCTTTTATTCCATATCCACTTTAGCTCTCCTTAATTCTGGTATTATTTAATTTTCAGTCATTTCTGGTTAAAGTAAACTGAATGAATAGTTCCATCTGTTAATATTCAGTGGCAGAATTTGGTTACCAGGGATATATTGTTTAAAAAAAGAGCAGCGTTTCATAAAACAAACAAAATTAATAGGAACACAGTTAATTAAATAGGTTGAGAAAATTCCCCTATACCAGCTTCTCTTAATGTAATTTGTAGCCTTTGTTTGTTTTTTGTGACTTATTACTTAATTTCTTAACTAGATTCATTTAGGCTTTAGGCAAAACAAGGACTTTGAAGATGTCACCTCAGGCTTAAGTATATTGCAATGGTCATATTTTACCTGTTTTTTGCCTTTAGATTATTAATGAGATGCTTGTTAGTAGCAGCACTAATAACTTCCTAATCCGAGTCTTAGCAAATGCACAACACATCAGAGTCACGCCGTGATGGATTTAAGAGATGTTGGAGGGAGCAGAGAGTAGAGGGGAGCGCCGCGGGCCCCTGAGGTGTGTAACCACTCGCAGGGAATGACAGAGGTAAGCGGGGCTCCCCTGGGACAAGAGGATTAGTGTGGAACCATTACCTTAGCCCCGTGAATCACTGCTAATGGCTTCAGTGAGAGGGCACTGTAGTACCGAGGTAGGACATGTAGAGATTAAGACCTCAGGTTCTGTAACACTGCACACTGCAGCATTTTTCTGCAGATGTTTTTGATTTATGAAGGTTTGTGTGCAGCTGACAGGTCGCTGTAGTGCAGATAAACACACACCCCCATCCCGAGCCGAAATGAGCATACACCAGCAGATCCTTAAAAATTTATTGAAGTTAATGTAAGATGAACTCATAAGTGATATAAGAAAGAAAAAACAAATAACCCTTGCATAGATCACAGACCATGCCTTTGTCATCATCTGACAAACTGAACACATTGTAGCATAATCCTTGGTAAACACAACATGACAATGACGGCTGGATCAGAGAACACAATCAGAGTTTGGTTTGGATGAAAAGAAGAGCAGAAGAGTTCAACAGTCCTTTTTTTTTTTTTTTTTTTTTTTTGCGCTTTGCTCCAAAACTTCCCTACAAGCGATTGAATGTGCATTCTTGACAGGAAAGACAAACTCATAGCCATCACACATCGAACACAAACAAGATCTTCTCACAACATCCCCAACATTTGATCCTGTTCAGCGCCTCCTCAGCAGCCAGAAAGCAGTCCAACACCTTCAGCAAACAGAATGCCTTAAAACCAATGTAGTACAGAGGAGGGTGTGTGGCACAGGCCCTGTTTAGACATGATGGGCACGTTTCCAACAACACAGTATCACTACAGTCTAGACTGAGATAAGAATGGGCAAAATGTCACTTGAAAGAGCGTTTCAGTCCGAGAATAGAGATAAAGTTTGAGAAACTAGCCCTTAAATGTCCTTGCTCACATTCAGAGCCTATAGCGAGCTCAACCTGAAGATCACACGCGGACGCTGAGCACGGCTCGGATACCCAACGCCGTCTAAGTGATGAGGTCAGCGCTAAGGTGCTTTTTTTTTTTTTTTTTCTAAAGAAATCCAGCAGCAGAGGACACGTTTCAGGACAACTTCTGAACAGGGCCTTACAGGAAGCCTTGGTGCAGATGAAAGCAAGGGTTTCTTTTTTTTTTCAATGATGCAACTGTATTATAGTTGATCCACAGTTTGAAAGGCAAAACTCATGCAGTCTTCCATCGACCATGCAGTTTTTTGCGATTAGTAGGTTTCTGTAGAGATACATTATAGCAGAAGGTTCAGCAGTGGAGATTGGAAAAATGTGAACATGGTGTTTGAATGAATCCTGTTTTTTTTTTTTCTCTTAAAACCAAAAAGCCATATTTTTTATATAATAGTACACTTCTTGTCCATATCATTTAGTGTATAACAATTGATCATAATACAGTAGTTTCATTATCATGGCTTGCCAGAGGAACATATTGTCTTTGATATTCCAGTATATGGCATGTTCTTCCTAAATCAGTCATGTTACAGTGCCACCAAAGAAATCAACCAAAATAAAAACACACATCGAAGTTGGTTTTCATACGTAATTGCGGTATATAGTGGTTACTTTTTCTCTATCTTATTGTAGCTAAATTGCATTTTTCATGTTTTCTCTTATGGTTTAATTCGGTTAATGTCGATTTTTTTTTTTTTTTTTTAAAGATCTTCTCACTCGTGTTTGTTTGCAGAAGCATTAACATCTAACAGTACGCTAAACAAATGAAATTGTAAAACAATTTAGGCACCTTCTCTGACTTTCACTCACACAGCTGATCAGTCCGGTGAACTGATGATATATCCTCTCTAAGTGCATTATGGGCTGTTCCTTTGGGACTGTTAAAGGTTCCACCGAACCCTTCAGCAGCTTTTTTTCTTGACTGCAAAACAGCTTTAATCCAACCTGGGTGGTTAATGGGGACTGCCGCTGTTACAAAGCCTATATATTTGGACTTTTTTTCGCAGGTATTCTTTCAGTAAAACTCCACCACCACTGACCTTACAAAACCACAGAACAGAGGGTGAGGTTGGTACATAAACAGCCCTGTTGTGAGTTATCTGTCAAGTGATCGCAGTTTCTCCAACATTCAAAATAGATTTGTTTTCCTATATATATATTTTTTTTACAAAAAGCATCTAAGAAACAGGTTATCTGTTATTCTATTGCTGTTAAGAATGCATGTTTCTGTTGGGTAATTGAATGCATAGCACCATCCATACATGCCCTCACAGCACTGCTAGCGTGAGGTCACTTTCAGCTGCTTCCTGCAGGACATGTTACACACATCACTACTTTCAAGCATCAGTCGCACAAGAAACTCGTGAACAAAGCGAACAATTTCCTGATAGCTGCATTAATGAGACTACTATAATTTCCTTGTGTCTATATACTACAGTTATATAATATATGGTATTGGGTATTACTGATGTCCTTCTGTATGAGAAACCCTACAAATTGAAGATCCCTGACACAAATGTGTATCTTTTTTTTTTTTGCTCTTGTGATAAGTTACTGACATCGAGCAAGGCTCTTGAATTTTTTAACCTCGCCTGAGGCAGACACTCTTCAGCGGTACAGTACAAAGATCATCCAAATAAAATGCCAAACAGTGCCCTAAACTAACCAACCAGCCACCAATAGCAAAACAGGGATAGGAATTAGAGAATGGAGAAAGTCCTGTCCAAAATAACACGTGATGGTGACAAGACAACACTGGTAGTCCTGTACTAGCACCACAAAGGATAGCCATTGCACCAACAGAAACAACTATGTGACATTCAAGTAGCACTGCAGTGGAGCTTTTTTTTTTTTTTTTTACTTGTCAGGAGAGTGCTGAATTAAAAGAGAAAGAAAAGGCGTACAGTACATTAGAAAGTATTACTATTATTTGGGTGAATCTATCTCAATATTGAGGGTAGATTGATGTACAGTAACTGGAGATTTTTTTTCAAGTAGTCATTGCAATTTGTCCAAATCTATCTGCAGTAAGTCTGTCTGCAACAATATGCTGAGAAACAATGCACTACATGAGCAAGCACAGTGAAAAAGAAAAGAAAGAAAGACACCAGCAAAATAAAGGCTCAAGCAACAGAACAGAAATGATTGTGCAAAAAGACGGGCTGCACGTCGTCGTGCGTCATAATGCCCAAGGATCTAAGGATGACAAAAACTGTAGCAAACATTTCCATCGTCTTAAACACGTGTGTTGGAACACATTCAGGTGACACAACAGTAACCTCTTACACCATTGTTTCAAAGAAACCAACATATAAAACAGTCAATCTCATCCTGTTGAGGAGAGTCAAGCAATCTCTAAAAAACTCTCTACATATGGATGCTCTGATTGTGCGCAGCTTTAAGTGAACAAAAGGAGCGGGATTGTGGTACACTATATGCCCTAAGTGCTTGTGTAAAGGCTATGCTTTGGGACTCTCACATTCAATGTTGCATGACTGCAGTTTACACTTAAGGTTCCATTTTGCATTATGGTATAGGAAGCCCTGCATTGAAGCTTGCAGCTCTGCAGCAAGTTTGCAATGACCTCACTGAGGTAGAGACCCTGAAAGGATGCATGGTGCACGAACAAAAACAACAGACATAAATAAAATATGCTTCAAAACCTATGGAGATTCCCTTTTGAGTTGGATTGGTAAACATGCAGAGTACAATACATTGCTGTTTAAGGGCATAATTAAGTGCGTGACAGCATGAAAACTGGGTTGTGCATAACAGCCATGGATCATCTGTTGTTTGTTGTTGTTGTTTTGGTTTTTTTTTGTTTTTTTTGACCACAATCACCTGCTGTTTCAACCTTGCTTATCTGGCATCATTAACATCATCACCAACAGTGTATCAACACAGGAACAGAAGGTAAACCAGCTCTGCTCAAACCTCACAAATCCCATTGTACACAGAGGCACTTTCACTGGTCCTGTTGGTGAAAGGGATAAAGGCACTAGCAACTAATGTCGGAATAATTACCTGTAATATGGAGTGAAATTTGGTATTGATCCTTTTTTCAGTGGATTCCAAACCAATGCGTACTCAAATTGGACGTGGAAATGGAAGCATGACTAATGATATGTTAACTTTTCTTGTTCAAAGAAGGTCCATGCACTGCACTATTGACGTAATACTGTAATTGGTGCTTATTATAATTATATGCATTTTTGATAATATTTATTCAGTTTCTTCGACTACTTTTAAATTAGAAACTCTGCATCCTCAAGGTGGGTTTGGATATATTTGATCGCAATTCGGAAACATCCAGGATTTGATTTCCTTAGCTTCCCTGACAATAGGGCACCGCAGAGTGCCTGAATTGCAACAAGCTGAATACTCATGTCATGCATTAAATATACCAGGATACAAAAGTACCTTAGTCGATAGACCATAATGCAGATTACTTTTTTCATGCTATGATCTCATTTATGTACTGTTCCCTTAAGAGTTAACATTCAATTTCTATACTTCTAAATGATTAGCATTTCAAATTAAAAACTCATCCAGTGCACTCGTATGAAAACAGATGAGAAGGGGGGGATGGAGGCAGGTATCCAAAAGAACATCCTTTCCATTATGTGAGATATGTCTCGTGCATGCCGATATCAAAATGGAAAGTCTCTAATCATGCTCGTGTGAAGCTCACTTTAACATTGTGCTGTGTTGCATCTAAAGGGCATGGCATTGAATCACTTGGTGATATCACAATTACAGCATCTGCTGGAAAACAGCAGCATTGCGGATGTCCGTGAAGCGAGTAGATCACCATCTGTTTACATCCAAACAAGAGAGATCAGTCTTCCTCCTATAAGGTGCTTTGCTGAATAGTAGATATCCTTTGTAGGGAGAGAGGAGAGAGGAGGAGGAGGGAGCGGGGAGCTGGGAGCTGGGAGGGGGGGTCACCTAACTTCTTGGCGCTTACCACATGGCTGCAGGTGCTTGCATGTCCCTGCAGACTTTTCTGGTGCATTGTGCAACTTGCTGAAATGTTATCTGTACTCCATGCATAAGATTTTAAGTATCACACCGTCGTCGGATAAGACAGTGTGTGCTCTGCGTCCTCCAGGGAGCCATGTATATGCGTAATAGTTGATGTTTTCTTTTTGATTTACCTATATATTTGTAGGATCAGAAGAATTAATTATTCTATCTACCTGTCATATACTCTAAGAGCTTTGATTTTTCTGTTCCTTTCTATATATAGCGGAGCATAGTTGTAGGCCTAATGCCGTAGAGCGCTTTGGGGAGGTAAATGAAGCATTCCTAACTGATGGTCTACTCCACATATGACAGTCCCATAGAGATCCCAAAGTTCCTAACTAAGTGTCTAAACATCTGTAAGCAGCTTGCTTTTATTTACACAGTTTTGGTTGGCTATAGTGCAATTGCCAGTTCTGAGGTTTGCCTCCCTAAAGTTGTCGATGCTATTGTTTATGTCTCCATCAATCTCCATGTACTCTGACTTGCTGACGGTGGATGAACTACGGCGGCTGGAGTTGGTTTCAGAGGGGATGTTGGGATTGCTGACGTTGAGCAGCTGGGCCTGCTCTTCTCCCTCGGTCTCCCTGTGGTAGAAGTAGTTGAAGTTGGACACAATGACAGGCACTGGGAGCGCAATTGTTAACACTCCAGCAATGGCGCACAGGGATCCTACAATCTTGCCTCCTATAGTGACCGGCACCATGTCCCCATAGCCCACAGTTGTCATGGACACAACAGCCCACCAAAATGCATCCGGGATGCTTCCAAAGAAGGATCCCTCCTCCTCTGCCTCGGCAAAGTAGACAGCGCTGGAGAACAAGATGACTCCAATGAACAGAAAGAAGATCAGCAATCCCAGCTCTCGCATGCTGGCCTTGAGGGTCTGCCCCAAAATCTGCAGTCCTTTGGAGTGTCGTGACAGCTTGAAGATCCTAAACACCCTGACCAGACGGATCACCCTGAGTATGGCCAGAGATGTTGCCTGCTCCCCCACTCCCTCTTTCTCCGGGTCTTCGGCCAGCTCGGTGCCGAGTGTGATGAAGTAGGGGATGATAGCCACTATGTCGATCATGTTCATCATGTTTTTGAAGAAGGCCGGTTTGCTGGGGCACGCCAGAAAGCGTACAATCAACTCAAAGGAGAACCAGATAATACAGAGTGTCTCAATGACGAAGAAGGGGTCAGTGAGGATATTTGGCTTATAATAAACAGTAGTGTTCCCAACTGGTACCATTCGACCCCGTGGGTCCTCTTTCAGTTGTGGTAAAGTCTCTAAACAAAATATGACTATTGAAATCAGGATTACCATCACAGACACGATGGCGATCCCTCTCGCAGTGCCTGAGCTTTCCGGGTGCTCAAAGAGGAGCCAAATCTGACGCTGGAACTCCTTCTCAGGTAGAGGACGCTCTTCCTCCCGGATGAAACCCTCGTCCTCACGAAACTTCTCCATCGCATCCACCCCCAGCTCGTAAAATTTGATTTCTTCTGAGAACATATCCAAAGGGACATTCACTGGTCTTCTCAGCCGACCTCCTGACTGGTAGTAATAGAGGATGGCGTCAAAACTTGGGCGGTTTCTGTCGAAGAAGTACTCATTTCTCAGGGGGTCAAAGTACCGCATCCGCTTTTTGGGATTGCCGAGCAACGTCTCTGGAAACTGGGAGAGAGTTTTCAACTGCGTCTCAAACCGGAGCCCGGCTATGTTGATGACCACCCTCTCGCAGCATTCGTGGTCATTGTGGTCTGGGGGGTAGGTGTCCTGAGGGTGGCCCGGGACAGCCGAGGTCTCGTCCATGTTATCTCCTGCAACCACGGTCATTTTGGGAGGAGGTGGAGGTGGAGGGGGAAGAGGAGGAGGAGGAGTTGTGTTGGGATTAGTCTGACTGAGCAGGCATTCAGGTTCGGGGCAAATTTTTCCACTCCTCAGCTTCCCACACCCCTTAAATTGTTGGAGACGTCCCCAGATACAAGGGGGCTGGTTGGCTGCTTTGCCTCAGTGCGGCTCCACTGCGGTTCTCGCTGACTTGACCATTGCTGCTCTCCAGTGCATCTGCTGCTGTTGTTACTGCTGCCTCTGTCACCGAGAGAGAGCGAGAGAGAGAGAGAGAAAGAGGGAGGGAGAGGGAGGGAGAGAAGGAGAGAGAAAGAGAGAGAGAGAGAGAGAGGGAGGAGGAGGAGGAAATAATGGGATCAAACAGCCAAGATATTTGCTGGCTCAGCATTTTTTGCAGTTTATTTATTTATTTATTTATTTACATCTCTCAGCCTGCAATTAGTGCAGTTATCCAGTAGTAGAGATAAAATCACTAACCCCAGGGGAGATATTTCTGCAATACAAACATTTATCATCTCATTAGGACTTAGTCGTGAGTATATGGTGATCTTTTACTGCATTGTGTTTTCTACACTCCTGTCGGTGATTCTCTGGGTATTTTTATTTATTTTTTTAAAATCCTGTTTCTCTGAAAACAACACTCATAGTTTCACATACAAAATGCTGTAGTTCTGTGTCTTAAAGGAGCATGGCAATGATTTCTCCTACGCCACTCTCAGCAGCCCTGAATTATAATGTGACGCATAACATCCGACACTGATATTACACCAACTACATGCATACAGCCTACAGGCCTACTGCGGGGCAAAAAAGACGCAAAATGCATCAGTCACGTTGACAAACAATGCAGCAGCTGTCTGAAACATTCGCATCAGCATCACCTGAGAAAACAACCCAAATCTAACCAACACCATTATTGTATCAGTCAGCAGTTTCGAGGCTTACCGTGGGCTGATCTTGAGAGGTCCTGAATGCGTCTTATCCTCGAGTAAAATCATCCAACGGTGGGGCAGCAGTGGGTGTCATGTGGCAACTTTACATTGCACCTACCAAAAAAAAGGGGAAAAAAAACCTTCTGCGCTTATCGCCATCCTAACTGTGTCCGCCACAAAGTGCCATCAAATGTCTTTAGATGGAGAAGTAAGATGAGATATTTAAAAAAAAAAAAAACAAGATGAAAATCAGGTGAGCCTAATGAGGGAAGCCTGAGATGGAAAAGGAGCGAAAAGAGAGAGAAAGGCAACGCTGCAGCGTCGGTAGTTGCTCGCGCGGCGGCACGGTGGTGTGAACAGCTCACTGTATACCGCAGGAGGAAATCTTGCGCTGCAATTCAGGGGGGGAGATACATTAAGGGGCAATAAGCGAGCCCTTGACATTTCCAGACATCACTGCATCAGCAGAAATCCGCTGCTTTCTGCGAGTAGACAAGATGACGGGCAGCATGTGTTTCAGCGCGCCTCGTGAGGGCAGAATAACAATGATGAAATTAGAAGAAAAAAAAAAATCTACACTGAGAGAGTGCAGCAGCGAGCTCCGAGTGTTTTCCCCACAATGTCAGGCAAGTTTTTGCTGTGTATTTTACATGCAAGTGCAGGGGAGGTGAGGGAACAGAGAGGGGAGGGGAGGGAGGGCAGCAGGAGGAGGAGGAGGAGGAGGAGGAGGAGTTGGAGGGTTTCGACGCAATGCAGACCGGCTCTACTAAAGCACGCCGCCAGAAGTTCTCCACACACCACAAAAACAAGAGCGCTTGTGTGCCAGCACTGGCGCAATCAGACTGCAAAGAAGGACAGTTGGTGATAAAAAAAAATATAAAAAAACCCTCTAAAAATCAACATTAGAGATGTTTATTATTTATAAAACTTGAATATCATCCAGCTATAGGAGATGGATCCACCGTTTCTTTCCATCACTACGGAATCTAATGAAGGTGTTAATTGGATTTGTCAATATCTGATTCGATGTCCGGACAAATTAGATGTTGTGTTCTTTATCATTGTCCTCGTCAGCAGTGAGAAAGATAAACCTGTCTACAATGTGTTTGCAACCCAGATGGCTATGAAGGGGGGGCAGAATCCAGGATGTACAAGGCTCACACCCAGTGTCTGATATTATAAGTTAAAGCATCTTTTCACTGTCCACTTATCTCTGCTTCTCAAGAAGTCACACCGATCTGAGACAAATGCAGGATTTTTGGCTCTGCAGAGGAAGGAGGATCAGATTCAGCACCAAGGACAGCTCATATGATTGATTGATCTCATAGAAAACTGCAATCCTCCTCAACTCATTACCATTCAGTAGCTATAATAACAAAAGAGCAAATATATTCCACTCTGACTCTGAGGGCCTGTATAGGTGGAGGGTTTTCTGGGCCTTAACACAGTTTAGGGCAGAGCTGGAAACAACTGTCATCTAACTTTCTAAAAACACACATTCAACACAAAATCAGGTCATCAGACCTCTTGTCTAATTTGTTGAGATGTGCCTCAAGCCAATTAAATCCCCTTACATTTATCACTTTGACATTTTATTAAGTTAATTGGCTTTGTGGCAAGACAACACAAAGTCTGCTCGTGCCTTTTCTCCATCATTCAGCACCAAAAGCGAGGCTGAGTACTGAACTATAAATAATGGGCCCGGATTTGTTTTTATACAAAGCATCTGATCTGTATCTGAGAGTGAATATAGAGAGTGGTTTATATTTTCTGATTCATAATTTATTTATAAAAAGGATTAAGTTAAGTTCACATACATGTTTAAATTAGAAAAATAAATATTCTATTACATTTAAAATACACAATGCATTCGTGTCATGCAGACATTGCATTGTAATGTCTTGGGGCTATGTTGTTTACAGCGAGCTGCGATGCAATCTGAATGTTTGTAACAACACAGAAGGCAAGTAATGATTCCAACTTTGCATTAAAAGCTGCATAAGAAAAAGGAAAAAAATACAAAAACACAATGTGCACAAGGCTTTGTATACAAAGAAAGCGTGTAGAAAGCCTACACAAAAGAATGTCGTTTTTTCTCTACTGATGATACACACATTGTCCATTAAGGCAGATGGAGCCCTTTCAAAGCGTTTCATCCATGAGGTCTCTGTAGGCTACAACACTGGCATTGCACGAATATCCGTGAGAAAATGATCCAATACTTTGGAGAACAAGAGAATCCCACGCTTGTATTTTGTTGCGTCTCTGAGGGAGAAACAAGCTTCACATAATCGTCTGCCTCCTGCAAGTAAGCAGAAAACAAAACTCACTGCGTTAATAGAGAATGAAGTCAGGCTTCTGCTGAGATTAGTTAACCATCACAAGCATCCATACAGTGTGAGAGAGAATGATCTCAGGGGCTTATGCCTAAATCAGTCAAGGCCAGCTGCAGCAGTGCAAAGATACCTATGCTCAAATTTTACACACAGTAGAGCCTGAACTCAAGTGCTGTCTGCAGGGACATGAATCATCCACAGAGTGGCGCTCGGAGCTCACCGTTACCAATTCGTTCAGGAGCATTATGAACTCTAAAGAAAAATCAAGTTGGAGATTTTTCTCGCCTCGCATAGTGAAACGATAATAATTACGATATGTACATCATTTTATTTACGAGATCTGGTGTCATTATTATGCAAAACATGTAGAAGTTTGACTATAGTAAACTGGGGGGAGAGGGGTCTGGAGATAATCCAATAATCGTCTTCTAGTCAGAAATGGGAGCGGCGACGGAGGTCACAGGACACAGAAGTCAAACCCTAAATCTCAACTCTAGATGGGTAGTCGTGTTTACGTGTCTGTGTTTCGCCATGCTCTCCTCTGCGCAGAGCTGTTCGTCTGATGCGTCATGTGCGCTTTTACGCACGGCTGAGTTCTCCTCTTCTCTTTTATTCTATGGATCATCTGGGTGAAAGACAACGTTTGGTAATGCGTTAAACCACTTCGTAGCTCTTTTAAAACCTCCAAATTGATTTTTCTCAGTTTTTTTTTTTTTTAATTTCCCACCAAGTTTCTTATCTTGTGGCCCATATACTACTGTGGTATTTAAAGTATCCCCTGCGTGCCACAGGGGTTCCCAAATGTTTTCATGTGGGGCCTCCCAAATGATGCTTTGGTGCACAGTTTCCCATTTTTTTAAAATGTATTTTCCCCTCATCATTTTCTCTTGGCATCTATTGACTTAAATTACTCTGAGCTTAAACAAATCCTCACTTGGGAGCCAATGTAGACAGCGTGCGTAAAACAGCTGCAGCATCCGACATACAGGAGCCCACATTATATGTCCACTGGAAGACAACTCACCAGAAATAAACCGTCTTCTAATGTTTTATACATCCGTCAGTTTCCCTGTGTATGTCTCCACTGAAGTTACGCTTGGATAAGTCAAAGTTTCCAAGTCGTCGCTTTCCTGAAAGGACTCAGTTTTGGAGAGCGAGCGTTCACTTTTGTTAGAGTCACATTCACCCAATAAGGAGGGCGCCGGCTGTCCACATGTCACGTGAACGTACTGAACATTTTCCTCATCCTCGTTCTCTCTGTGGTAGAAATAATTGAAGTTTGACACTATGACAGGGACGGGCAAAGCTATGGTTAGCACTCCAGCAATGGCGCACAAAGATCCAACAAATTTGCCCCCCATGGTGGAGGGACACATGTCCCCATATCCAACCGTGGTCATTGTCACCACAGCCCACCAAAACGCATCAGGTATACTCGAAAACCCTGACTCTGGATCTTCTGCTTCTGCAAAGTAAACAGAGCTGGAGAATAAAACCACTCCAATAATCAGGAAGAATATGAGCAGTCCAAGCTCCCTGAGGCTGGCATGCAGCGTTTGGCCGAGAATCTGGAGACCTTTGGAGTGTCTGGAAAGTTTAAAAATCCTGAAAACACGCACCAGACGGATGACCCTCAGGATGGCCAAAGACGCAGCTTGCTGGCTGCTGCCCTGGTGCTCAGCCAGATCGAGGCTCAGCGTGATAAAATAAGGAGCTATGGCCACTACATCGATCAGGTTCATGATGTTTTTAAAGAAAGCTGCTTTGCTGGGACATGAAAGAAACCTCATGGTGAATTCAAAAGAGAACCACACGATGCAAAGTGTTTCAACCATGAAAAATGGATCTGTGAACGGACTGGGCTCTTTGCCTTGAGCACTTCCATTGACCTGATTTTCGGGCAGCGCAGAGACTTCTCTGAACTCGGGTAAAGTCTCCAAGCAGAATATGATTATGGATATCAAAATAACCATAACAGACACAATGGCATTGATCCTAGCAGGTCCTGAACTCTCCGGATACTCAAACAGGAGCCATAGCTGGCGTTGGTACACGTTGTTGGGCAGCGGGCGCTCCTCTTCCCTCGCCAAGCCCTCATCTTCTCGGAAAAGCTCTATGACCTCCTCATCCAGTTCATAAAACTTGATTTCTTCCAGGAAAATATCCACAGGTACACTCACAGGCCTCCGGAGCCGCCCTCCTGACTGGTAATAATAGAGGACGGCGTCAAAGCTCGGCCTGTTCCTGTCAAAGAAGTATTCATTTCTCAGAGGGTCAAAAAAGCGCATCCGTTTACGCGGATCTCCCAAAAGCGTGGTCGGGAAGCGGGACAGGGTCTTTAGCTGCGTCTCAAAGCGCAGCCCTGAGATGTTGATGACCACCCTCTCGCTGCACTCCTGGTCCGCAGGTTCCAAGTCAACAGCATCTTGCAGCAAAGGAGTTACGACCACACTGTCGTCGTGGTTCTCCTGGGACACCACAGTCATCTTTTTTACCCCTTCCGAGGGTAAATCCGTCACTCACCTCCTCCTCGGTGTCTCCCTCTTGCCCTTTCGCCTGTGCGTCCTCCCAACTCTCTTTCTCATGCAGCCGCCAGAAACCCAGGCAAAGTCCACTTTTTTGTGTGTGTGTTCCCCAGCTGTTTTTTTTTTTTTTTTTTTGTTGGTATCCAGAATCGTTGTGCTGTTGTTGATTTACACCGCCCTTTTGTCAGATTAGTGCCTCTGAACTGTCAACTTTCAATGGTGCAGACAGATCTCCACTTGCATAAGCTATCCCGATGGCTATGGCTATCATATTCACACCATTTTAAACTCCAAAGCCCTCCCCAAGTTGGAAGACCAGATGACACTTGTTGCTGCTGCTGCTGCTGCTGCTGCTGTCCCTCTCACACTCACTCACTTCACTGGAGCAGTGCAGTGATTTCCAAGTGAAGGGGTAGCCTTACAATGCAATCTCTTTTTAAATTTTAATTGCAGGTTAATGCTCTCTTAAAATAAGTTGTTTTGTTCGGTGCAGGGTCCAACAAGTTTCACAGATCCAGGGAAGACTCAGAAATGGTGTCTCTCAACCAGCAGGTCCCTCATTCATGAAATCATGGGGCTATTCTTGTCACAAGGGGAACCTCCAAGACCCGGCCCGGGACTACTTTGTATTACATCAAGAGTACAAAGGTGACTAATAGATCTAACTTGTTGAGTGTAATGAGTTTTTTTTCTCTGCAGCTGCATTAAAAGTGTTGAAATAAATTAAATGAAATAACCTGAATGCTTCAAAGCACAGGGCCTCGTATAACCAGGGGCCCTCCTGGACCCGGCCAATGGAAACTGCTGGCTTGACTGACACTTGAGTAGACCAGAGAGGATAGCATCAGGAAGCCACAGCCAAAATAACATTCACCGTTCATAGCACTTAAAGGGCTCAATTGTACAGCTTGGAACATAGGGAGCCCCAGAAGACAAGTGACCTGGCCCTGGGGTCACTGAGAAACTGAGGTGTATAAAAACAGAACAAAACAAAACAAAAACAGCTGTAAGTTCTTCTGCAGTATTATCAGACGCAGCAAATCCTCTGCGGTCAGAAAAGAGTGTTTTATCTAACACAACATCAGAGCCCACTTTATTTCACATTAGAGGTTAATTATTCTTTGACTCTTGAAGATTAACCGATAAAAACTTTAGATGTGGCCAGAGTGTACAGGGTAATGTTATACATGTACTGCAGCATTGTGAGCTATTTATAGTGCAGTTTTTTCCACTTTCATTGCCTTCATAAAGCTGCATCAGGTATGTCAGTCAAAGCAGACACAGGAGCCCAACAATAATAGCCCATGGGCGCTAATCAGTGTTACTAAAACCAACTTGGACGGTTTGCATTATTACATTGATGCGGGCAATCTTTGGCGAGTATAACATGCCATCACAAACTTTTATGTCAGAGAGGGTTTTTTTTGTGTTTGCGATCGGGTTAACAAGCACGGGTCCCCAGAGGAGCACAGTTTTTTTGGGATGGATGTTAGAGTCAAATGTCAGTGTCAGGACACGGTGCCGCCTGCTGCTAATGTGTTAGCATATAGCGTTCACCACATGACTGTCTGGGTCATGCCAAGGTGTCAGGCCTTGACCGTAACCAAGGAAACAAACAATAACAAACAAGCTGATATGTGACACGTGACTCTCGTATACAGGCCAGACAAAAAAATAAAATAGTTAAGGATTGTTAAAGGATAAAGGATGTCGCATTTATCATTTTTTCACAAGTAGTTTGTGGTCTTATCTTATTCACATCCTATTTGAGTGAGTTATCCATAGTATTTTTCTTTTGATTATTCAAAGTGCTGTACACTCAGTGCTTTGTTCTGGCAGTTGTGCCCTCAATAAAATGTGCACATTTAGACATGCACAGAGACATGCATGTACGTGCATACTTTACAGTGAGTGCATGTAATGTAATGAGACGTAGCCTGGGAGACACATGCCATAAAGCCTGCAGGGTGCATGAATGCTGACAGCGAGGAACCTCCGGTCGTTATTAATGGCTCGACCTATAAATGCAGGAGACCCCCATGGAAACCTGATACTGTGGATTCACTCCCGACAAGAAACATCTGCTTTCTCATCATTCTTCAGAAAAATCAATTTCATGATAAAGTCAATAATTTCGACTGATATTTACGTCGTATTGATTTTTAAATTGTTGTAGTATAATGAAAACTACAATAAACAATCTAACTGTCACAGCAGCATGATGATTTAAATAAATTACTTTATAGTTGTTATTAATATTACAGTGAATTTTAATGCTTAACATGCTCTAATAATGCATCAAAGGGCAAGGGTAATGTATTTTGAAACAGGAAAACTTTATTTCCTTAAAAGTTGATGTTTAATTTGATTTTTTCTTATTTTTAATTGCCCTTCTTCCTGTAAAGCTTGTCTTTGTCTAAATATAGACAGAATGAGGTTCCTTCCTAACTCATTACAGACGTGAGGTAATCACAGTAGCAACTTGTGTCAGTGACTCCGCTTGGCTTTCCTCCTCCCGAACCTCAGGCCAAGTATTTGCAAAGTGTGTGTGTGTATTTCTGTAAGTGTGTATCCGGCATCGCCATCAGTGCCATCGGTGAATGAACGCATGTGCGTCTAATGTTTGTGTGTGTGAGAGAGTGTGTTATAAATTGAAAGAGGAGTTTTTAGAAGGTCAGTTGTGCTAGTCAACAGCTCCTTTGGATCACATCGTTCTAGTGCCAACTACGCTGCTCGAAATGAAATAGGGGGCATTTGACCCAGTCTGACGTATGCTCTGTAGCGCTGGTGATGACAGCGTCTCAGTCACTGGAATGAGTCTATAAAGGTAGAACTATATCTGGGAAGCCTCTCATTCAACCTGTCTTACACTTACTCTACAGACTTACAATTTCAATAAAGCCCCAATAGTAATTATTCAAAATAACACATTTTTAAAAGCAAAACTTGAGCTGGTAAAAATCTCAGTGAGCAGTGATTTGGTGATTGCTAGGTCAGCTAGGTTAAAAATAATGTTGCACAATATGACGTCATATGCCATCAGATTATATAAATCGGTCTATAACTGTCACTCAAATATTTCAGGGTGTATTAGTACTCTGTGTGCGCTTGTGTTATAAATCATTGAGTGTGACTGCTTTACGACAATATTGAATTTTTCTGGATTTTTGCAAGTATGTGATGAAGAGCTTTGATTTATCACGGATTCAAATTGTAAGATTAGTCAAGAGCAGATGTTTCTTTCTGGTTACTGTGCTGCGCTATGATATACAGGGTATTGTTATATAAAAATATACAAGCATACTATGATCAGGTATTTTGCTATCCATATCACTAATCCTGAGTTAACATTGAAACCAAATTTATTATTATTTATTTGTATCTTAAATACATTTTAAGTTAAATTAACACTGACCAATGTTGTTGCATTTACAAACAATGTAATGGCAATACATCTTTAAGAACATCAACATGTTTTGTGGAATTTATGTACTGCAAGTTTTTATTACCTATCAGCTGACATTTTCATTGATATGACAACATCTAATAATAACCATTTATAGGCCAATAAATCAGCCCTGGCCAGTTCACGAGTATAGCTCTACTAGACACCTAGGGGTCTTTTGACCTGCAAATTATCAACACCATACTTGCTTGGTTCTCTCTGCTCTGTCTAAAGATTTATGTTTTGATGTTGCTGTACTGGAATGTGACAATGACCATGCAGAGTCAATAATACAGTGACAGTTATCTACTTATCGGAAATCTGCAACCTATACTGTAGGGTGAACTTTATATGGATTACAGCATACATTTTAGTCTTCAATCATCAGAGTCCATATGGCTGAGACATGAGGAGCGTGTGCAGCTGCATCTAATTAATAGTGTGAAAGTTTTTGCCTAATAGAGCCTAAGCTGTGTTTATGCCATCCCCATTACCCACTCTGCAAGCGAGCGGAGCACACAGTCTCCTCACCCTGAGGTGTCTGAACTCAGGGCTTCCACTCCAGAAAGTGGATACCCTCAGCCAAGCTGCTTGCCAGTTCCTGGGTTTTGATATCCACCAATTTTAGCCTGCTGTCATCTGAAGTTGATGTTCATGTTTTTGCTGATAGGTAACGGGGCAGGCAGCGAGAGATGAAACTGGATACCTCAGATCCGGAGGGCAGGGTTCTTTGGAATTACCTCCGCATGTGTCAATCCACGCCTACTTCGGCTTATCATTTCACTCCTTGATCGAGCCTTTCCCTTTTATAGTAGACAGTGTCGTCCATAATCCAGGCTGGGTGCAACTGCAGGGGGATCAGTTCACAGGAGAACCACACGTGGGTTATTAATCAAGCATGACTTCAAACGGTCTCAAAGTTTAAGTTTTATGGGCAGCTTTATGTTTATATGATTCTACTCTACTCTGCTCTCTTGGCATTTGGGTGCACACCCGCCTGCAGGCTGACTGATATCCTATTGACTTCTATGAGCATCAGTGTGTAAGTGTTGCAGAGGCTCATCCAGAATATTAAAGGGACGGTTCATCACATCATACATATGCCTTCTCTTTCTTGTTCTGCCATTTACTAATCTAGCTGTTTTGGTAGGGGCGTTCTATCAAGAAAATGTATCCGCAATTTATCTGGTTCCACCTTCTCATATGTAAGGGTTTACTGATTTTATCTTTTGCATACAATTACTTCAAATTCAATCATTTGGGGATCTGGAGTTTAAATCAGACACCAACAAAACATGGACATTACAAGACATTATTATCGACTTCAGGTTGCATTGATTAAATAAAGAGAATTTTATACATTTATTAATGACAAAAAATATTTTTTACTTGCTGCCCTGATCTCCACACCCCCAGGCTGCAGCGTCAGCACACTAATAGCTAAGCCTGTGACAAGGATAAGCTCTTGTCAGTTAGATAAACAAAATCAGTTCTCCAGTCTGCTTTAATTGTCACGTACACCACCTTTTTATTACAATACTAAACCTCTCATTAAATTATTTCCTACCCCATTGGTTGTCACAATAATGTTTTTTTTTTTCCCTTCTGGATGAAACGCTATAAAGACAAAAGCCACCTGGTGGAGTTGGTGAGTTTAAGGACAGGTTTCTGCCAACATGTCTATGCTATTGCTTTCAGTAACTCCTCTTTTACAGATATATGAAATAGATTTCCATGCTCTACTTCACATCCTGACTGTTTTTTTTTTCTTGGCAGGCTGCTGAAGACTCTACAGCCAAATCATCAAAAATATTCTGACTGTACAAATAATTTCATTTGAAGTAAGTGCAGGTTTCCCTTTTGCTGATTATTTTCTTTATAGAAAGAACTGTATTTACACTGGCACTTACAAGGACTCACTTGTTCAGAAGCTCAGAGGGTTTGCTCAGTGTTAACTCAACATTTTCCTTTTTTTTTTCTTTTTTTTTTTCCCTCACCTGCCATGTCCCTGCATGTCACAGTACGTGTTGTGCATTTACAATGTAAACAGACTGCTGAACCGTGATATTAGGTCAGGCTGGTGCTGACCATCTGGACTACAAGTTGTTATCATGAGTCTGATTGCATTTCTCAACCCACTGCTTCCTTGAAATACTGTAACGTGTGCCTGGTCATTAATAAATCTTTCATTACGTCCTCGTGATTACTGAACAAGGCCAATTCAAAGCAAAGGGGCAGATTTCTCTCCTGTTATCCTTTAAATTTAGAATCTGTCCACCTATTCTGAGTTGCTGCCGTTGCTAAGAAACATATCCATTAAATTTTGCAATTTTCCCATCGTGTACCTAACTTAAAATTTAAGCAAGATTTAATGTTTTGAAGTGCAAAGGACTTGTGGGTTCTTCATGCAGCCCACTGGTTAACTGGTTTTGGGGGTGATGACAGCGCATGCTGAGTTAAACTTATAATGCAGGGTGCTGTTGCCGTTATAGTTTTAATATATTCATATATAATCTTTCTACATCCACAAAGTATTATAATGTGATTTATCATCCATATGCTCCCCACATATCTCTCAGTGTACACAGAAAAGAAATGAGAAGCTCACATGAATAATCGAAATGTAGCCCTAGTGATTAATATTGCATTTGCAAGCTGTATTTCTCTTTCTCTCTGCTTCAACTGTTGTAAATAGAGCACAATAAACTTAGCTGTCTTTATAGATTCATATTAAGAATTTATACTCATGTTTGTGTCTGTATATAGGCTGTATTTTCGGCTTTCACCAGAGCTGTAATTGAATCCAGCTCAAAGAGCAACCCTCTGCTGTGGAACCTTAGAGTCTCCTATAAATAAACAGGCAACACTCCTTCAACACTTGCCTATATGGCACATGGAATGATTAGCTCATGGCAAGAGCCCTCTGATCTTACAGTGTGTAGCCACAACTATTTTCTGTCAGCTATGTGCATTGCTTGACTCGAGGAGTGTGTCAAGAATGTGGTCTCTTAGGAATTCACAAAATTTAGTTAGCCTATAGCGTACATTGGCAGTATGTGCATTTGTTTATCATTGTTGCAATATAAGGTTGTTGCAGTATAAGGTTGTTGTAGCTAACATGGTAACCTTTTCAGAAAAAAACAGCAGTATAAGCAAGGGGATCATGTAGGTAGGTCATGATGGATGCATAAGTACTTTTTTGTGTGTTGCAGTGTATATTACCATGACATGAAATTTTAGCTCAACCACTTTGGGGGCAAATGCCTTGAATAAAGAGTTTATGCGACAAAATTTAATTAAAAGAATGTACTATATAGTAAATTAACAGTTCTATGGGGAAAAAAATCCCATGTGGCCCATTTAGATTTAGTTTTGGGTTTAATTAGAGCTCAATTATTTATCTTTTCGGAAATCAAGACTCAAAACAATCTGCAGCTGTATTGTCAGCAGCCTCATGTAGGAATTATTTAAGAACTATTTTACAAACCTGTTTAACCTGTTTATCATAAGCTGCTAGTTATTTTTGAGTGGTTTCATTCGTGTTGAACCATAGAAGTAGTGTAATTGAGTTTTCCACTTTACCTAATCATAGACATGGCCCACACAGGATAATCCATAGAGCATATGTGAGCAGTTTCATGGATTCTTCATGGAAGCTTCCTAATGACTGGTACATATACCAGTTCCCCCTATATAACATGAAACTATAACTCATAACAAAATGACTGATATCAAAACAGGTAAATATATAATATAATATATATATAATATAATATCGTACCATTGGTTTAGTCAGATTAGTAATCTGCTACCAAACAATTACCTACTTTTAACACTGTGTTGGCAGTTGGCTGTCAACACATCGCAACCATAGACTTTTCAACAAACAAACAAACAAACAAACAAACAGTTATCAGGCGTTTTCTCTCCGGAAACTTGAAAAACCGAGATTAGGGGT
>JAOWBC010000049.1:6020419-6045105 GCA_028566105.1 Hypoplectrus providencianus | reverse complement strand
GGTCAACAAGGTTGGCCAGTCTAACCACCGTGTGTGTACGTATGTATGTGTGTGTGTGTGTGTGTGTGTGTGTGTGTATGTATAAAAGAGAGAGAGAATATGTATACCTATTTGTGAATGTTGTTGAAACGAAAAAAGTTTACATTCTGAAACTGAAGTAATATTATAAGAATTTGTCAGACTTCCCTTGTTTTCCCTGCGCGTGTTAATTTGCTCTTACATCATGTATAAACACTCACTGTAATGTTTCTATATTTAACATCATTCTATATTTACTTGCGCTCTGACACACAGATACAGTTTTGTTTTGCCAGCGAAAAAAGTACACCTATGAGACATTTCAGTGAAAAGTTAAACACTAAAAAAAAATGCTTTACTTAAAATTTCCAAATCGTTATAATGCACGGTGTGAGCCAAGTGCACTTCACCGACTCAAAGCTGATCCATTTACTGTAAATGAGCTTGTCTCTGTTGGTTTCCTGACCAATTACTGTACAGTGAACTTAGGTCCTTTATTTATTTATCCATAGGTTATTTTAAATGGACTGCACTCAATGCAGAGGCCTTGTTGAGCGGTCTTGTCCTCCCAGCCTACCCTGGGACATGCTAGCAGCGCTTGGCAGACAGACACGGATGCTGAAGGCAGCCTCTGGACAGCTTTATCCTGCGTCGAGCGAGGCCACCCGCCTTGTGCTCACCAGGGCACAGTGACTGGCACAGCGTTCACCGGTCTCAGTTTTTACCTCTCAATTTTCTGCTTCTCCGAGAAAACTGGGGAACACTGTGAGCTTTTTAAAGCCGTGTGACCATGAAATTATATCAAGGCCAACCAGAAAATAGGAAGTCTTCAACCCAGGTTAGGTATTTAGCAAGAATAGCTTTAAAAATACACTCAAATGAGTAAACTATATGCATTTAAATACCATGTGAGTGGTGGTCTTAAGTACAACATGAGTTCAATAATCTATGTGCAATAGAAGTTTGATAAATCATTGTGTATGTTAATCCAAAAGACAATAATACAATGAAACTGGGCCAGCTGAGGAGTCACTCACTGTGTCACTGCAGCAGCAAATGGAATACCAGAAATACAACTCAAATTAAGCTTTATTGCTGTAGCAAAGCAGATTTCAGAAGGAGCCACTTCATTGTCAGAGTCACTGGTGCTAAACAGAGAAGGGATATGTCATGTTTGATAAGTTGTTATTAATTGGTATGGGTTAGTGTGTGGTCTCGTTTAGCAGAAGTCTCTTTGTAAAAGGAACTGTTAAATCTGCAATATTCAAAGATGGGATTTGTTATTTTATTGTAAATACATTCCAGTCGGTTTATAAAGCTAAAATAGTCAAATGTGGTGAACATTGACATCATGCTGTTTTACAGAAGGCCACATCTTCACCAAACACAGACAGACAGACTTTTAAAATTCCAAGAGCTCAGTCATCTGTGTCTTTTTTTTCTTTGTGAGACACAATAAATTAGAGAGGCACTATAAAAGCAACCAAATACAAGAGGGCACTGTTTAAGGAGTATCTATGTCTCTTCAGATCTATACTAGAAATCGGCAGACACAATAAACAAGCCTTTCTTTCTAAGGGTTATAAAAAGCTATATCTGAAGAACAGACACTAAACAAAAACATGGAATACCACAACTAATCAAAATTCAGCCTGATGCTTAAAGCAAGACACGAAAATTAAAGTGTAATATGTCTAACAGTAAACTGACATTTTATTTAGTTTTATTTAAACTCATAGGCACTGAGTGACAACTAGAACATTTACAAACAGTACAGAAATCCAAATTCAATCCAGATGATAGACAAGGTAAGTTAATAAATATATGGTTGATTTTCATGGATAATAATAACTAATAATAACTAGCTTTGTATACATTTTTTGAAATTGTAACAGTATAAAGAGCAAACCAAATTACTTATTTTGGTAGGCCAACCCAGAAGTACCATTGCCATGGAGTCTATCATCAAAGTCTGGAGAATTTTCCTGTGGGATTTTTGCTTCAGATTTGGGATCATTGGACAAAATAAACTCTGTGGCAAACAGTGCTGAGGTGTTTTGTTCAGCAGGAAAAATCTTCCTAAATATCCACCCCATTTTGATGTTTGATGCGTTATTGCGCCAACAAAGGTAAAAAGATAATGTTTGGTATAGAGGACTCCATCATTGTCACATGACTTTATCAGCACAGCTGTTATCTTAAAGACATTCTCAGACAAGACAACCAGTGCTTTTCACATGCTGGTGAATCCATAGCCTAATAAATTGTTGTTTTTTTTAACATAATTTACAACCTCCAAGAGTTTGCAAGAGCCCTGAAAAACACAACTAGAGGCTGTATGGCTGACTAGTCAGAGAATTGCCATCTGTTTGCAGCGTGGTGCCTGTAAATATCCTTGACAACCACTGTAGTTTCATTTAGCTACTTGTTAGCAACCACCTTTTGAAAGACATATAAAATCCAAAATTCAGAAGTAGGGCTATTTGCTAACTTATTTTAATTCGTACAACAAAAAGCAAACATCTCTTGAGCTTGTGTTAACCACAAATATTTCAGGCTTTGAACCAAAAACCTGATTAAAAATCCTCACTTAGCTTAAGGGGTTAGACTCCATTGGGCTAAAATGCTGAGTTACTTCCAGGTTTAGGAACTTATTCCTGTGACGCCCTATAATTGAGGCAGTATTGGACAGCATCAGGACCATGTACAAACAATTGAAAACATATCGGTCAACATCATTTCTGTCCATTGAGCTTGTGATTTGTTAGGAGTGATAGTATTTCAACACAGGTCAAAGAGTAAAAATTATGAAATGGCCCTTTAATTTGTCAGCAATTTTCCATTAAATTTACTAGGCACCATTTTTAGAGGTGTTCTGGTCTTGATTTGACCTTTAGTTGACGAAACAGGTTCTGTAATTCAATATTTTTCAGAATGGGTTTATACAGAGAAAAATATCCCCACCCTCTGAGCAAAAATTCTAAAATAACTTTTTCTTTCCTAAATTGAAAACACATGCTCGGCCTTGATGATGTAAATGTTCAAAAGTGTTAATTCACTAATGAACAGTGAGTCCATTAGACATTCGATTACATACTCTGGGCAACAGATAAATCAACACTGAGTGTAATTCAAACATAGGCTCCGGCCAGGCGGCTTGTTTTCTGTCCGACTGTGGTTTTCCAAGAGTCTAAATCCATGAAGCGGATTTGCTCACAACAGCCAACATATTTCTCCAATCTGCATCCCCTTGTAAAGTAAAGGAAGGAAGGCAGGGCTCACAACTGTTGGTTTTGTACTGCCCACGGTCTCACAACCCTGTAACATAAGGCCAGGCTTTCATTGCCTCTCCACTGCATGAGCAAAAGGGAATTAGTTTTTAAAAGTTTGTTTTGTAAGAGTTGTAAATAAGGAGGCACTGATTCAGAACTAGATCTCCTTTCTCTCAGACGGCGTATGGCTGGTGTGGGTGGCTTTGGAAATACTGAGGCATGCTGAATATGTTTATATTACACTGTCCCCAGGGAGGGTTGAGCTTTGTGGTGCAGATGGATTACAGGGGGAAAGGAGCTGTTGTAGACCTTTAAACTTCAGTGTTAATGGTGAGAGTGAAGTGGCTGTGTAGGTGTGATGTTCATTTTAGAGGTTGCTGGTATTTCTGTCCACGACGGTTAAGGGTCAAGGGGATTCCCACAACAGCCCAAAAATTAAGCACATGCTTAGTTTAAAGCTGTACTAAGCACTAGTTGCATGATTAGTTTTAGCATTTCAGCATGTGTTAGCTCAGAGTTTTGACGTTTGAGCATCTTCAAGCTCATAATTTTGGTTTTACGGCCTGCAACTTTCCTGTTCTGGTTCACTTCTATCGTTACTCTTGTTGACCTAATTTCCGGCCAAGCACACTTGTATTTTAAATAAAAAATGAGCTGAAAGCTGGATATTTCTCCATAGGAATACTCTGATATTTTGGAAAACACGTTCATACTGAGAGTAAAATGACATTGATGCAACTCTCATGTCTTTGTAGTGAATATGAAGACAACTAGCTTAGCTTTACCAAAACAAAAAAAGGAAGAAATGGCAAGCCTACCTCACTCTAAATGCACTCAAGCTAACACATTTATCTCATTTGTTTAAGTGAGAGTCAAAGGTGTGTCACCGTTTGCTAACATGTACATCATTGCAACTTTACTGAACCCTTAACGTAACTTTTATCTGCAATGTACATGTTGCTTCCATTTTTTTCGGCTCACCTTTTTCATTTCCAAAATGTTTGGTTATTGGTCTGGTTTAAGTTTTCTTTGACGCTTACTCTGTCTGCTGTAATCACTCCAAAATGCTGTTAATTTTGCATTGTCTTTCAGAATCTGAAAACAAACTGGTTTAAGCTTGTACAGCAGACTGGGCTTGCGTAGAAACTAGCAATTGAAGTGAGATGATATTATATCACTTTTGTTAAGTTTTTATAAAACAACGGCCCGGAAAGAAAAAAAAATAGAAGGAGGGTTAAAACAGTAAAAGATGTTTAATGGATTTATTTGAACACCTCCACAGCTGGAGATATCTGTTCTCAATCAGGACTTTTCGTGTAAGAGCACACCAGCTCTCTTCTCCGGTAATGAACCACAGCAAGGGCAGTGCTGGGCTGTTTGGATGTGAGCGTGTGTGTATGTGTGTGTGTGTGGGCGAGAATGCCTGAGGTTGCTGAGCCTCGGCCTTCTCTTCAACATTAATAAGGACTTCCTTCCTACCAGACAGAGTCAAACACCTGATCACTTACCAAGGAGGACATGCCCACGCATCCCTCAGAGCTGGCAGCCTCCAGCCACTAATAAGGATCGGCCTGTGTTCTTTAGCTGCCCATCAATCAAAATGTTCACATGCCGGACATCCATACACAAATCATGTTTTCTCTCCGTACTCCACCCCAAATGTTTGAGAGTGTGTTTATGTGTAAGCTCAGCATTAGATATCACGGGTGGTGACTATATCCAGGGAGACAGCGCAAGAAATAATCCCCCTTATACACACACCACTTCAAAAATTACAACTTTTCCTCCAATGGCAATAAAGTTTGGCTTCTTTTAAAAGTGTCGAGCCAAGATACACTAGGTGAAATGTGCATTTTCATGATGTGCATAACCTCTTATTTTTCCTCCTTAAATTTCAGGTTTTTCAAATGGTTTTTCCGTAATTGAATTAAAGTAGCTAGTCACAACTGACTTGAGAACACATCGGCAGTGTTTTCAGCCCATTTGTTGTCAAACAATCACTTGGCCGAAGCAACTGACAAGTTGCTGAACAGAAAATTGTCTTTTTTATAGATCTCAAGCTTGTGACTTTTACCATAACTGCTCCAAAGACTGCAATGTAATGATTCAGTTATCACTTCCCAGCTGGTATTAAATTAGAGATAATTGATATATCGTGTATGGGCCTGTTGGCTGTCATGAATCTGGCTGTGTTTTAAATTGTGGTTCATGGCTCATATTCAGTCAACATACCATTCGTTTTAGCAGTATATGCTGTTGCGAGCAGAGAACAAAACATCCTTCAAACTAAACCATAACTTACCTTCCTTTACTCATGCTAGGAGGTTTATCATCATGAAGCTGATTAGTTGTCCAGAAAAGAATAATACAGACTTAGTGTCCATGTACTCCACACAGTAGAATTATATCAATAGATGCAGCACACACAGTTACTGTGATTATTTTGTTCTTATGTTCCAAAACAGACTGGATAAGAAGTGATGATTTGATTTAGTGCTGTGCTTACTGCTGTATGCAATCTGTTACTAAACTATCAGTTTTCATTGCTCCTCTCACTAAAGTTTTTCTTGTGTTTTTTTTCAGTAGAACAAATCACCTCTCTTTTTTCAAATTGTATTTATATGTTTTACAAAAAAAATCTTACATTGGAAATTAGCTGTGTGGCAAACTAGAAATTATCATGTGAAAATCCATGGAATAAATGACTCACAGCTCCATCTTCAACCTCTGGAGCTGTAGTTCCTCAAATGGCTACTTGAGGCTGGTAACAAACAATACAAACAACGTTTTTCATCACAAAAGCTAATTTCCTCTTATATGAGGAAATTAGTAAATTATTAGTGACTCCATTAACTTTAAGGCTTAAAGTTGTGCATTATTGAGGGTTTTGCTGCTTCACGTTAAAGGACGGTGCTGTCTCTGGAGTGTTTCAGCAACCAGGCTTCATTCAGCTTTTCCAAGCTCCACCTTGTTACCCATTTTTTAAATAGATGGGAGTCAGGAGGAATCAGGTTCTGGTGCCACAGGTGCCACCCATATTGAGTTCTTAACAAACCTGTGGGTGACATGAGAAAGACGATGTCCATACTTTGTACAGTCCCTGAAGGTGGAAGGTGGGTGCAGCTCAGGTGGTTAGATTTCAGTTTTGGGATTTTGAACCCCTCTTCTACATGTCAAAGTTTCATTTGGCCAAGACACTAATAAATGTGAGACACTTTGGACAAAACTATCTGCCAGACAATTGTAATAATATGATATTTAGACATCCTTAATCTTTTCTTTGCTGCCTATAGGAAAAGTACTTTCTTAAAACTGAGAGGTGCATGTTCCATCTGCCTACAAGAATTAAGAAACCAAATACTGCAGGAAAATAAACACTTTGTTCACTTTCTCCAGCAAGTTACCTCTCCGTCCAGAGAAATGTGGGCATTTTTTCACTTTGGAAAGCATTACAGACAACAAACATGTCAAATGATTTGTCAGGACTGAATTTCAAATAATTCCCTTTAGCTGCCGAAAGCTGTACACTGTGGTTAGATATTTGACTCTGGCTCGGTGCATGCTCTTATGTTCGAGCTGAAACCACAAAACTCAGTGGCACTATCAAGGACCAACCATACAAATCTTTATCAGGCTCCATTACCATAATGCAGTTTCTTTTTGATTATCCTTCTGTGTGGGTTTTCCACAGTACAAGTCTGAACAAATTCAAGCCCTGCTATTCTACAGTGCTAAGGTCCTCAGCTCTGTTTGATTAGGGCAACACACAGGAGGTCCACTGCCACGGTGTTTTCTTTACCTGGGCCCATAACTCTTAAAAACACACAAACACTTGGGTTGTAAATGACCTGTTCATCACACAGTGACAGGAGAGGTGATTCTGGACTCTTGGTGGGCCAGGTGTGCAGATCAGGACAGCTGTGCCGTGCCAAGACCTGTTGGCATTGCGACGCAGGACCATGGAAAGTTCTGGAATCTGTCGCTGCTGGCAGGGCCGAGCTCCTGAACGGGACTGGTGTTGGCTTTGCCTCCAGCTGTTTCTTTACAGACATGCTGAACGCCAGCAACAGCCAGGGGCCAAGATCAGCCCAGCGAGTCTGGCCACACACAGGCCACTTACACACGCACACACATGCACGCACATATATATTTATATACCCCTACCAGTAATACAAGCACACACAAACAAACACAATTTTATGCAATAAGTTTGTCTCTGCCAGAGCAAGAACATGCAACAAACATATGTTTACACATCTATTTTCTTCGTATTCACATAGTATTAGATGTGTATGTGTACATTTTATTTACAGTATATACTTGTTTTGTACGCAGTTTTCAGCATTTTTTAAATTCATTTATGTATTACTTTATGTTTGCATTTCTAATTAATTTTTTTGTTTTATTTTTTGAGTGCTGGCTCCCTGGTTATATAATACTATCCCTCTGAGGAAGTGTCTTAAATCTGATCTCTATACCTGATTTTTCTTGAATACATTTTCTTGATGCTTCTTTCTCCTGCTTGTGTCATTGTTCTTTGAAAATTCTTGCTTGTCTTTGATTTACATCTAAAGACAAGCAAGAATTACCTATTTTTGTCAATGTAGAGCACTTAATAAACCTGGTTAAGAGTGCTTTATATAAAGTTCAACTTGTTTTTTCCACTTCAGTTTATTTATTTATTTATTTTTTTTACGTTGGTGGATCCCTGAAAAAATAATCTGGATTTTAGTGTTGAACCAGATGCTGAAACATCTTAAACATATCATGGTGATTATGATTGCATAATGAACAATATGCTTCTTTGTGTACTACTGTCTAAGAAAATAACTATTTTAAACACATTAGTGGCTTTAAATCATACTTATAAACAGTGTGCCAATCAGCTCTACATTACTGAAACTTTCCTCTGACAAACACTTTACAGATGTTACTTTTTTCTGTATCCAAATATACAAAACATACCCTTCAAGTTCTCAACTAATTATAAAGTGACAATGTAATACATAGTGCTGGAATGTTCCCACTGTAACTCAGTTATATCAGGGGTGCTTAAAGGTTTTGATTGAGGAACCTTTGAAGGTGGTGTCAGTGAATAATCGCTCTGTTGAAACGGCCCCACCACAGAAAAATAAACTTGCCATCTTTTGTTTTCCTTGTGTGGTCGAAGGTAATTCATTGAGTAAAGAGAAATGGGAGGGAATTTCTACTGAGGCTTTTGTTAGCTAATTCATTACGTTCTCAAGACTGGGAAAAGTGGCTACGGAAATTAAAATTTATTGAAATCTATTTCAGTGGTAAAGTTGGCTGTGTTTCTTGGAGAGTCTGGCCCTTTTTCAAACTTGTACAGTGACTCTTGGTCAATAAGGAGGTGAACTGCTTTGGGGGCTGTTCTCGGAACAAGGAATGTGTAGGTTTGTGGCCGGTGGAAACCTGCAGTTAGAGGAACTTGTCATAATGGGAATGTACAGACTGATCAGCAGTGTTTGGTGTTAAAATAAAAACATTGGGATTTTTATTCCTGAAAATAAGTGACCCAAAAGTGCACAGGAGAGAACCACATTAACCTAACAGCACAAAATGTGTCAATCAAAAGCATCAGTAGTAAAAGCATTGAAGAGCACAGGTTACAACAATGTTACAGAAAGGAATCTATTATAGAGAAGGAAGCTACCATTACGTTGGCTCTCTGCATAAAACCAACAGCAGACAATGTAAGGTATTCTTGGAAATGAAGGAAATTAAAGGGACTTGAAAGCATGGTTTGGAGTCAACTACTACTAAATGGTTGAAAGGACCCCTCATCAACATCAACGGAGAGGCACATTTGGTTCAAATTGGATCCATTGCATGCTTTCAAATGAACAATATATAATACATAAGTAGTGCACATTTTGATTTAGGATGGGAGTGCAACTAAAGGTGGACATTAGGGCTGTCACGTCTTAACAAATTCAAGTTCAGATGAATTCAAAATAAAAGAGAATGTGCTCAAATTAATTCAAATTTCACACACATCTTCTGCACAGTAAGCAACTGGTGGAGAGAAAGATAAGAGAGATTGAGACCTACTTCTCTCTTCTTGATAGCAGCCATGTGTGACAGTCCAGCTTTTCACTAGATTTGTGAATGAAAATTTGTCTTTGAATTAAAAAAAAAAAAATCTGAGCTGAGTATCCTCACATGCAGCTGTCATGTCAGTGAATGCTTGTGAACTGCAGTCAGACTTTACAAAGCAGTGCAGATCAAATATAAATTAGAAATCTGTTGCTGCGTTGGAAACTTCTCACCTGAAATGTTTTCTCATGTCTTAGTGTAGCATTCACTGTGAAATGAGAAAGTATGTTACCCAGCCGACATTTTGAAAACTGTAAAGCAAACAGAGCTGCAAGAGGAGGTTCCTCTGTACTTTCTGGCATCTTTTGTTACCTTTTACCAGTTTCCTGCCAACTCAAGCTATAAGAGCCTTTTCTGTAAAATGACTTAAACAACCTGAACAGTTGCGTCAATCTTATTCATGCTTGTAACCGTTTTCTGGGCAATTTTTACCTTTTTTTCTGGCTCGAGCACAGGAAGGTGACGTCGCCATTCTTTATCCCACCTGCAGAGCTTTTACTGGCTCACAGCCGTCAATAAGCAAAACACCCAAACTATTTGAATTGCTGGAAAATACAGACAGCTATTCAGAGGTCTGAAACCAGGCGGAATTTGTAGGTTTGTTTTTTGCTAAATAAATCAAGAAATAAGCCAATGTTGTCACAAAATATGATCAAAAGAAAATTATTTTTTGAACTGTGATGACTTCCCAAACTATTCCTAAAATAGAAACTGTTTTGTTGCACTTCTCCTCTGCATTGTGTCACCACCTGTGTGTGCATGATTTTCCTTTAAGCTTTGTCCATCTTCCAGCAGCTCAATATCCTGCTGAGATGAAGTACGACCTGACTGACTGAGAGACTTCCTTTCCGCTGTCCCTCTCACCAGGCATAGAGTGGGTGGATATGGTTTGCAGCAGTCATAACAAGCATTTTTCAAAATGAGCCTCATCTGATGACAACCTCGGACATATTGAATGCCCCACAGTGTTTTCCAGTCCAAGTCTCTGATGAGGCTGTCCAATAAAGTCTTTGCTCTCCAAATGTATAGAGAAGAAATATATTTAAAAAAAACATGTTTTAGGAAATGAGGCAGACATCATCCTGGACAGCAATGTTTTAAGCATCTAATGCACAGCTGGACTTGCAAGGCTTCCTCAAGTGGCTACAAAAATTTCCACCAAACTCACCCCAAATCATTATGTTGTCACTTCAATTTTAGTCTCACATACAGCATTTTATGTCTGAATACATGTGGTTACAACACTTATTGCTTTACCAGAGTGTGTCCGTCAACTTGCAAAGCCTTACCAATAAACTAATTTCCATTAACTGTCTACTGCTGATGTTGTAAGTACATCTTATCCGTAGCAACTGCCAGCACTCACCCAACCCACCCATCTGGTCTTATTTTGACACTCAAGGGTTGCCATCTTGTAAGTCAGAAAAAGTAAGAGCTATAGGAAGGTGACAACAGTTTTCTCTCCAAGCTTACCTCCCTGCACCACACTGAGCCTGACAAGCTGCTGAAAAATAGGACCGGGTCACATTTCAGCCTCAAAAGAATGTTCAGGGGCTGTGAGTAACCCTGTGGTCTGCTTCGGCATGTTTGGTCTGGCTCTCCATAATATCATGTAGTGTGCCATTGAGGACCGGGGGCATGAACACCAAAGAGAAATGCTGAGGGCGTTCCTACTTTGGACCAAAATTGACGCCAAAACCTAATAGTAGCACTGCAATCAGTCTTCCCCCTAATATTAGCACCATTGCTTTTTTCTCCAGGGTGGCGGTTGGTGTGTTTGGCTCAGTGAATCTTCTTTGACCTTAAATTCAGTCGTGCGGCTTTGTAAAGCACCTCTTGGCATAATCAGCAGACAGCACATTAATAAAACTGACCTTGTTTAAGATCGTTTTTTCTGAAGATAATGATACCAGTAATTTCAAAAACATCCTTTCAATTCTTCCTGACAACAGGCTGGATTACTGAATTGATCCATTATGCTTCTTGGTATGTCAGATGTATTAACTTCTTGAGCTTTTTTTGCCACATGGTTTTATCATCGAACTCAGGAAATCTCATGAAACCCTTTTATCAAAACCAGAAGGGCTGGCAGTCGTGGGCTGAAGCAGGCATGGAAAGAGAGTACAGTTACACAGAGAAATAAATTATGTGTCCCAAAAGGACTGGACATGAATTTAAAGATAACTTGGTCAATGCACTTCAAATAAAGGTTGATATTTAATGTCACCCCCCCCGCCGGCAATTGTTGCACCTCTCACGCTGCAAGGTTGCTTTCTACTGTCGCACCCGAAAAGAGAGAAGCCTGTCAATTAAATTAGAAGCCGATATCTGTTCAATCAAACCACCCAGTATGCGCTCTCACTGTGAATTAAAGTTTAAATTGATATCCCCAGCAAGGCCAGTATTTTTTGTTCTGCCACTAAATGTCGGCGATTTATCATTCAAACATCCCAGGGTTTTGTGTAGGTACTTTTGGACCTCAGGTTCAGTGGGTTTGATGCTCAGCCAGGGACAATATCGAATCCATGCCAAGAGTCCAAGCTGTGAACGCTTGTCTGAGAGTTACCGTAAATCCTTCTGCTCGCACCACTAAGAAGCTCAGAAAGCCACAGCCCTGCTATTTGCCACCCCTGTGGTCCTTACAGGTAGCCGCTGAGACTCCCCAAATTATGATCTCCGTGTATAGGGGAGCAATGCAAGAACAGAGCTCAATGGATAAAGGCCTACCTGTTGCCCCTTATTTTCCTCAGTGGATAAGGACTGTGGCTGTCAGGTTTTCTCCATGTTGATTAATCTGGCATTTTATTGGATGTGATCCTGATGATTAATGGCATATTATCCTGAAAGGTTGCCTTTCTGATAAAAACATTGAGATTCCAGATATTTCCTGGTTGAACCTGATATTTGTGGATGTTTTTTTATTCACTGCTAAACCTCCTGAATGTGATCCATCTGCTCATTTAACCATTTACACAATGTCCCTCGAGAAATTGCATCAATTTGTGACGTTCTAATGTTGCGGTTTCTTCATGTAGTAATAATTCCATCTAAATTAATTAAATGTTCATTTAAGGATATTTCGACCATGTCAAGAAATCCTTACAGAAGGCATGCAAACTTTTATTTTCATGTAAAATCAAAAACCCAAGGGAGCTTTTATTCTGATCTAACTAAGTGATTAACACAACACTACCACTACATTTAAAAACTGTTTTAACTCTCTGTTCAATCTGACATTTATGTATTAAAGAGTTCTGTATATGTTAAATTGCAGTAGTGTTTAAATTAAATACACTGAAACATGGAACTACATGCTAACACCTGGGAAACCTGTAATTCTATTGCCATTGTTGATCATTTCTCCCTGATTTTGGAACATATTGGAATATATTTGAATGTGAAGTTTTGGGTTCTGAAGTGTTTTCACACTTCGGTAAGTGCAGCTACCTTGCAGTCGCATCTCAGCTGCAATGATGGTGATACAGAGTTGAATGGGGAAGTTGTTTAAGACCTGGAAACACTGACCCATCAGAGCGGACAAAGAGATGTGAGTGTTTCAGACAGAGATCAATAATGGTGCAGCAGCTCTGGACATTAAGAGTTTTTGTTGTTGTTTGTTTTATGACATAACATGTAGACATGTTGTACGAGTATGAACCTGAAAATAAGCTTATAGGGTCACCCTTAATGTTTGAGCTCCTCTGTTCTCATATATTTCATTTGCAAATCAGCGCAATGCCAGTAAACAAGATAATGTTCTTTACTCAGACTTTTTTTTCTAGATGGAAAATGGTCTGTCAGAGGGTCCAGTGGGTAAAGTCCAACACTGCCCCCACCAGGAGTTCCCAGCAGGATTCTGGGATCACACATCAAGGTCTGTCGCTGGCCCTCGACCCCTGTCGAGGCCTCTGTTATGGGGAGGAGCCAAGATTGAGTGGGCTGGAGGAGACAACACACCATAGCTGTGTGCAACTGCACAGTGAGTCCTTTTGCCTGCTGCCATGCTGTAGCTGACCGCAGGATTGCTGTGTTTACTTAAGAGCCGGTGCATAAGAGAAAGGCGGACCACCGGCAGTCACCACCCGCCGGGCCATGGGCAGGACCTGGGTCTCATCTTTGTTGAAAATGGCTCTGGAACCTGCCACCTCCCACCGGGCTGGCCTATATTTAGAAACAAACTGAAAAACCTCTTCATTCTTAAAAAGCTGTTTAGGTTTCCATTGAGAAGGGGGTTCAGAGGAGGACGGGTGGTGATGCAGCGCTCCTTTGGTCTTCTCTTTGCCCTGGACTCACCTGTACAAGATATTTTTGATAACAGCTTACCTGGAATGGAAATAGTCTATTTCCAAAGCACAGCCAAGGAAAATGTGGTAAAATAAGAACACAGGTCCCAGGAAGTCAAGACATGTTTATCTTTATAGCTACCCAAAAGCACAGAGAGAAGCCGATAGAATTATGTGGCAAAAATACAAACATGTAGAAGCACACTGACAGTATAAATATGAAATCAAAATTGGCCTGAAGACATGACATTTCAATCCAAACGATGTCAGTGTCTAATTTAAATGTGTGCATTAATAGAAATAACTTTCATGTTAAGTTTAACTGAATAGTATTTACTGGGCTGACCAGCATTGGTAGGAACATTTAATCTACTTAAATGTGCACTGCAGAAAACAGGACAAATTGTCCACATTAAATGTCCAATCTGTTTCATATTTACAACCATGCATTTCAGAAATGAATAACTAAATAATGAGACTTTTTCAACAGTGCTGTTTTTTTTTTACCAAAATAAATAATTTATGTTCTAAATCCAGATGTCTACATTCTAGTCTGGATCTAAGTTTCTCGAAACTATTTTAGAGGCATGTGGATGTTTGATACATGACCATTTTTGCTCCATTTGCTCAAGAAATCAGGTTGCATGTTTCCTTCCTAATGAATGTGACAATTTGCTGACTCTGCCTTTTTCTGTTTGCGTGCTGCTCTACTCTTCCCACTTCTCAACGTCTCATTGAACTCAGGAGGAGGGCAAATCCAAGACAGGACATGCGTATTACATGTTTTCATTTGCCCTCATATATGCCTGAATAGTGAAACAATCCCTCTTTTCATGCCCATGGTTTCATTCAGTGGGTGGCGAGAGCACCACTATGATTGAGGATGAGGGAGCTGGGTGATTTTTTCCAAGGTGAGCACCTCATGGGAGATGACTGCTCGCTGCCATTAGTTTAAGTGCAGGAGTGTCAGTTAACCCGACACTGGCACCAGGAATACTTAATGCCAGATGGAGGGAGCTGTCCTTGAAGTCGTAACAAGCAGGCACACAGAAACAAGCCTTTATTCAGTGTGAGAGAACATAGAAAAAATTGATAACTTAGCAAGGTTACCACAAAGTGTACGTTAAATCCCACATAGGAAAGGGAGGGATAAAGGAGATTGAAGGGGGTGGGGAGGGGCAAAAGTCCAAAGTGGATAAAAACACAGTTTAGATGTTGCTGACTGTAATTTTTGATTGCGTTCAAAATACGCAGGAATATAAAACAAAGCAGCGGTTGTCACGCTAAAGGGTCCAGCTGCTTAAGAGGTGTCAAATTATTGTACCTCAGCTGGATACATTGGTGTTGGAAGCCAGGGGGTGAGAAAGGAGCCAAACCCAGCAGACTTTGGCACATTTGTCCGTCACCGCTGGCACGGATGAGCCACGCTGTGAGGCTTCAGAGCATCGATTGGCCCCCGGCGTTTTACTACCCAAAACTATGAGCTGCTACAAGAGGCGAACCATCAAAACTACCTCCTGGAAGGACAGTAAACATGACGACAAGTGCTTTTTCCACAACGGTGCACCCCCTCGTTCCCTGACCAAATGAGTTCTGATGTAGGTCCAGCTAATGAGTAGGTCGTTCAGGCGGCGAGGCACTATGAGGCCTGAAAGTTTCAGTTTTCAAGATTGAATAAATAAGATCATATCAGCTTGAAGTACCAGGTTTTTGGGAATGTGTCCTGGCAGCAGTAGAGACGGAGCTGAGAGCTATTACTTAAAATAACTCGACACCAGAAGGACCTCAAATCCACCAGTAAGGAAATTACAAACACAGTCATGTCAGTCTATGGAAGCGCCTCACACAAAGGTCCCCAAAGAGCTCGCTTGTTGTCAGCTTTTATAAAATCCATTCCTTTTTCTTTTTTGGGACTTAATTGAAAATTGAGCTTGAGTCCTGCCAACGATTGCAATAAAATGCTGAATGCACTGAGCTGTTGGCATGTTCCCTGATCTGGCACTTGCAGCCTGGAGTGCTGCTGAGTCTCTGTTGATTGTCCACTTCTCATTCATTAGGTACGTTTAGTGCTGACGCTCAATAATGGTAACTCCTTGCTTGAGTGAGGGGCCTGTGAGCTCAGATCCCAGGCATCTGGGAAAGAGGGGAAACAGTCGAGGGGCACAGCAGTGTCACAACCGACACATCACAGGAGGCTTTTGAGAACTCTTTGGCGCTTCCCATACTGGTCCAGTACCAGTGTTCAACCATGCAGACAGAAAAACTAAGCAGAGGCAGGTCTGTTAAGAGTTTCAGCCAAGTTAAGCACGGAAATATTTCTTTCCTGTTAACTCAAGAGTCTGGCAGTCACCTGTGTGAGGTTGCCCTCTCTTTCAGTTGCGAGCCATCGGCTGTTCGATTCAGCCGTGTCAGGCACATTAAAAAAAGGCCAACCTGGTGATGAACCCTGATTAAAGTCAAATATGTAGTGTCTGAATTTCTAAAGTGTGTTATGATACTATATTGCAGTGCATATAATTGTCCTTCCTTAAGAAAAAGTTCACTCTGCTGGTTGTATTGGCTAAAAACAAATCCCCTGAGTTGTTGAAGTGTAAAGTTGCAATGAGTTCCTGAAGGCCTTGTCATGGGAGCGCCAGGTCTGTGCTCAGGAACAGTGGATACATTTCTGTCCGGGCAAGGCTGGTGATTGTGTTTGGCGTACAGTGGCTCACTAACACTTGCTCTACTTTAAAATGCATTAAATTATTTTCTTTGGCCACATGGGTGCAGCAGAAACAAGCTGAAAAACAAAACCTTAAAATCACCTTACAAAGTTTATTTAGGGAACTTGTCAGCAAACAGATTTTTTATTTACACATCAAGCAGATATGGAGTTGTTTTTCCTGCAACCTGATGGATTTCTTTCCAGTATTCCTTCTCTTTAACTCCTGAGAAAAATATCTGACACGTTTACTGCTAGATGCTTCACGATGCTCCCCAGATAATTGCTAACTTTGTCTGCCTGGTGTTTGGTGCTGAACTGAAAAAGCTTTCTGGATAATGATGATTGTTGTTGTTGTTGTTATGTTGTTTTGCACTTTTGGCAAAGTGACATCTGGTTCTATTATGTTGGAGGATAGGCAAATGCCTATAGCTAAACTCTCCAACACTCAGCAACTGACACCAACCTAGTCGGGATTGATTCATAGCACTATCGGTGAGAAAAAGTGATTTTTTAATTTGGGGTGAACTGTCCCTTTAATATGAAATCTTTGATTATGGCATAACAGCTCATGGGCCATGATCTCCTGAAGTGTAAAGTTATTAAAGGATTGACATCAGTGAACCTCCTTTCCTTTCTAGTGCATTTGCAGTGGCAGAAGAGGCACTTTCAGCAGCTCTAACAGATCAAATTTGTCTCGATCTTTTTATGTCAGTGCATTACTTTTTGAGGAGATGGATGGCCTACATTAAGTTTTCCTCCCAATGATCCAACATGGCGTCCCAGGGGTGCCTCACTGTGGCAACTTGATAGAAATTCCTCATTCACTACATGAAAGTTCACACACAGTTATGTTTGCCTTAAGTTCAGCGAGGACATGAGCAAGTGTGTTTCTGTACTTAATGGCCAAATAAAACGGGAAAAGCCCAAATCATAATAGTAATGCAAATATGTGAACGAGTACTTATGATACTAACAGGCATGTGGCCAACTGGGCATCAACAGGGGTCAGAGAGGGAGTCTCATTTTTCCTTCTGACAGAAATGTCTACAAATAAGCGTGTGTCCTTTAAGTTTGGATTGTCAACAGATGAAAATATACTGTGTGAACACTACTGGATGGTTGTTCTAAGGCCAGGACACACAAAACTCAGCTCCTGTAAAATACACTGCCCCCTCTGCCTGCATCCTACCCTCCTTTATTCACAGGAAGCTGCCCAGGACTTGATTTAATTAGTTTGGCATGCATAATGACATCCTCCAAGGATTAGGGATTGTTTTGATAGATTAGAGCAAGAAAACCTGCCGGTTTTTAGTTTTGGATGGTTCAACAAAATGCTGTGGTAATGTAAAAATCCTAAACATGTCAAACAAAATACTCCTTTATAAGAGAACTGACTGTTTAGTTATTATGTAAATGTGGATCAGGCAGCAGATGTGTGCCCATGAGGTGACATTGTGCTGAAATGTCATAACTAGGTATAACTAAGTATGTGTTTTGTTGTGTCAGTGGAATTGGATCAGACATCCTCTGGGTGGTAAAGGTTGACTTTTCCTAAGCTACTTCTGTGGTTGGCTCAATTGGGATTTAGAAATGTTTAAAATCCAAGATAAACTCAACTGAGGAGTCTGTATTCAACATTTTTCTGGGTGATCAGAAGTCCACTTTTTGAACATGGATGTTTTACTTTGAGACATGCTTTTTTTCTAATCACCACATAACATTCAAGCAAGTTCATCCAGGCCTTTATTTCCCCATAAATCGCTTTATGCATTTGCCAGTAGTTTCATTTGTCCTCTTGATTTATTTAACAATCATCTGTCAAGAAGTGTCATTGATTATACTGACAGGTCGACATCAGGTGGAGCAGTTCCATTTTAAATGAACTCATTCCGAAAATGTGAATGTTGACGATTAAAGAGCAGGCTTTGATCATTTTTCAGAGGCCATGACTGTTATGCTTAAAGAGGCACTCTCTATGATTCTTGGCCCATGCCTTATTTTCTGTATAAATTACATACAAAGAAAGCTTAAGAGGTGTTTCTCAAGGGCTCAACATTTTTTATGCTTACACCCCATTGGCAAAAGCACTATGGAAAACCTGAACTAAACTTGAAGTGCTGTATTTTAGTGTGGTTTAGAGCTGAGGTAGGGATCAATTGCTTGGTTTCTGCAGCAGCATCCCAGAAAGCCCCAGAGAGGCAGGTCTGAAGGACAGGTGGGGAGCCACACAGTGCCACCTCAAACCACTGTCCCCACTCCAGGAGGGGGAAGGCCTCACCACAGACTTAGAGACCAGCATGCTCAGAGAACGAAGACAGGCAGACACTGTCCTGTCTGTGTCAGGTGTCTAGGGCTCCAACTTGAGATTGTTTTCATTATTGATTTCTATGTCAATGATTTGCTTCAGTTAATCATTTAGTCTATCCAATATCAACAATACTAAGAAAAATCAAACAGAAATTCAGTCTGGTTAAGATTTAAAAAAAAAAAAATCCAAATTGAGGTCTTGTAATGTCCCATTTGCCCATAAAGGTATGATAATATTGTAAAAACTACAAAATAGACAATGAGCTAATAAAGTGGTTGATTGGAAGAAAAATATTTACCAGTTATTTCAATAATCTAGATATTTATCATGCACAACTTGCAGAAAATACTGTCTGGAACTTCTAGCATATATCATATCTTGGTTAAATATATTAAATGAATATTTGGGGGTTTGTATTTACAAAACAAGGACTTGAACAAGAACATTCCTTTGGACTTTAATAAACTCAGATATACTTTCTCACTATTTTATTGAAGAAACTGTTACATTAGTTACAGCCTGAGACAAAAGCAGCAAATCTTCTTACTGGAAAAGCTGGAAGCAGTTTGTATGTGTATGTTGAGGGGAGCTGGAATAAGGTCACCCTTGCTTTCCTGTTGTGTTCTCTTGTTGCCTTATTTTATAATTTTACTTTTTCCAAATAGGAGTGAGTCTCACCACTTTTGTGCAGACACTAGCTAGCTGTTCACAGGCCAAGGCTGAAAAGGATGTTGCTCCTCATCTCTGAAGCAGTCTCTACAAAATCACAGAGAAACCATACCAGAGCACATTTCTTAAAAATATCTGTTTTCTTTGGCTTTTTCGGCAGTTTTTTTTTCCTTCCATTATTTCATGTTGTTCACAAATTAAATAATTTTATTTCTCTTTCATGTATTTTTTTTCTATAAATAACTTCTTTGTCGTGTAACATAATACGAATGTTAATATACGTTTTTAAACCAGTATTCATTTAAAAAAAAAACAAAAAAAAAAAACAACATATCGTCAAAACAAGCTACTTTCATCATTACAATCAAACTATATTGTAAAAGAAAAACTTTAAATTAAACTCAATTTGACTATTCAAATTGAATAATTATATTATAACTATAATAATTTATTATTATAATAATACGGGTGGTCTTGATAAGCACGTAAGCTCTTCTGCACAATGATCACATTCTTAATTTTTTTTTTTTGTTTCTTATATGCATAGGCTACGTCTAGCCTGTATATGCAAAGAAATTAAACGTGAAACTTAAAATAACGCCTAACCCATGTTTCTAATAAATAATGTGGCTTGTACTACCCTCTACTGTTCGAAAGGCAGACTTCATCTCAATGGCTTTAACATTCACTCGCTGCAACATTATGCAATATAAAAATACAAAGGTGACATTGCCGTTATTGTAAATACCTACTGGCTGTTCTTACATTTAATTAATGCAACTAACGTGTTTCAGGGACTCAAGATGTGTATAATCACGATGTGTAGCAACAAACAGCTGTTAAATCGCCATTAACGTTGTCCATCACTCAATGTAGCTCAGATTAATTATTTTAACTCGCATTTGTCCATCCAATATACAAATATGATTGTTAGCGCCAGAAATGTGGTATGATGGTGTCAATGTGGTTGGCGAGATTAATGTAAAGCCGTTATCTAAAACACACGGCCTGCTGTTTCTTTGTGAGGACAGCCTGCAAACGGTCCATTCATAGCCAGCCAATCAGAGCGCAGTTTACTGGGGCCTTCTAACCAATTGCGTTGCTTGTTTTTGTTTAGGCCCTGTTGCCACCGCGGACAGACAGAAGCAAGTGGACCGGTTTGAAGCTAAGCTAATTCAATCACATTACAGCTGGATAATTTTTCATTTTTGCATTGGTTTAATTTCCAATATAGGCCCATATCTGTTAGCGAAAAATCAGAGCTACCCATGAATATTTTATTCACCAGGCTAGGACGCAAAACCGAGCATTTATTTTGGTAAAAGTCTCTACGCTGCTAGCTAAATTGGCGGCGGTTAGGCGCCAGTAGTGTTTGACAACAGCGCTATTCAGTCACGTTCCCGGTGTTGTTGTTTGTAGCTCCTGAGTGGGTGAACCAGCTAATTTCCGTTAGCGGCAATAATAAAAAGAAAGCAGAGCGCATAATAGTTAGAGTTAAGCATGGCAGAATTCCTCGAAGATCCGTCGGTTCTCACGAAAGATAAGCTGAAGAATGAGCTTACAGCCAACAATGTGCCACTTCCCAGCGGAGAGCATAAAAAAGAGGTGTACGTGCAGCTGTACCTGAAAAACTTAACTATACTGAACAATAAGAAGAGCCCGCCTGTAGACACTTTCTCCAGCGACGAAGAGTTACCTACTCCGGTGGTGTCCAACAAAAGTCGATCTGGCAGAGTAAGTTTTGTATTTTTCTCTCTTTATTTTGTTTGCATCCATCGGTAGAATATGCTGTTTAAGTTGCTGCTTTCTGTGTAATGTGCAATATAAATATTTCTGCAGAAAGCTACCAAAAAGACAGACAAGCCCCCCACAGAGGAAGTGGAGGTGACAGATCTCACTGATGATGATTTAAGACAACAGCTGGCAAAACATGGTGTGGAAACGGGACCCATTGTTGGTGAGTTCTTAGAAACTTTTAACATAGAAAGCACCTATGTCATTTATGGTTTATTTTTATTTCGCAGTATTTAAAAATAAAATAAAATACAGTTATTTTATTAAGCAGTATAATCTGTGTAATGGGGAATACAGATCTGCTCAAGTGAGTGGTATGTTAGCAGCATCTGAAAATATGAAAGACAGCACCAGCGTGTTTGTGAGGTTAAACCTGATACACTAAACACAGCACAATAACAACAAAATAAAAAAGAAAGAATTTCATACTTTTAACTATGTAGTGGATTGTACTTTCCAGAGTGACACAGAGAATATACTTTCAGTGCACAAACAATAACAAGTTCCATTTATTTTCTATTGGGTACTCTGTAGTCGTGCTTGTGTGTGTGTGGTTGGACTGGTTTGGCTGATGATAAATATCTACGAGTACGCCAAGTGGGCGTCAACAGTGTAAATAACAGGGGGTGTGAACAACTGAGGTATGTAAATAATTATACAGTACGGCATGTATAGAGGTTAAAGAAGTGGTTAAGAAAAATATATTTAAACTATATGTTATAAATTCAGTAAATGTCTCCTGCAGATTTAATTAAACACACATTTTGAGTTAATGGCATTGTTGTGTAGGTCATTTATCAATTTTTTTGTCCCTTCCTTTCCCGTACTCAGCCTCCACCCGTAAGTTGTATGAGAAGAAGCTTCAGAAGCTTATGGACCAGCCTCCAGCTGAAGCTGAAGCTCAAGAGGTCACAGTGCTCCCCAAGGCAGACAGTAACCAGAATGGCAACACAAATTCGGATCATTACAGTGACAAGGAAGATGGTGAGCTCTGACCACACAGTGAGCTTCTTGAAAAGGTCACATAACTTATCAGGATCAATAACAATGCCTGAAAGTGTTTGTTATGAAGGCGTGATGATAAACCTGCTTCATGCAAGAGATACCTGATTAAATGTCTGGAAGTCATTGATTACTATACTGATATCATCATGTTTCATTGTTACATTAACACTGTGTGTTTTTCAGAGGACATTGCAGCTCCTGAACCAGAGCCAGTTCCTGTGGTCGATAAGCCTGTGAGGAGCAGAGGAAAAACTCCAGTTACTACCAGAACCAGCAGCAGACGGCAAACCAAGGTGAAGCATTGTTTGCCATTTCCAATCTTACTGATTGCACTGTGTTTCTGGTTTGCATTTGCATTGATTTTGAATTACACTGACAGGTGGTGGAGGAAATTATAACTGAAGAAACCCCTAAGAAGGCCAGTGAGAGTGTTGTGGAAGATATCCTTGCCAATGAAATAAGCACACCAACAGGCATGAGGTAACAAGCACATGAACTGCAAAATATTAACCCAAGCATGAGCCGATAAGTCTATGAAGAAAGAACCCCTTTTAGCTTATAAATGCTGGTTTCATTTTCTTTTTTACCTCCTTAATAAATCTTTAAAAAAGCTCTCTGGCTACTTCCCCAAGCTTTTAACTCTATTTCACAGCCTCACTCAGCAGTAGTAAATCAAGGTAGCTGTCACTTATGCCAGACCATGACTTTAGCCTCTTCAATCAGATGTGACAGCTGTCTCCATGAAAACTGAGCAACTATAAACTCCTGAAGAAGGCCACAAGATGCAGTTGTATACTCAAAAAAAATTAGAAAGAGGTTCTTGTGTTAAGATGTTTTTGTTTTTTTAAGCCTTAAGTTTTTTGTTGTTTTTTTGCTCAGTGCAACCTGCAGGCGTCCGATCAGAGGGGCAGCTGGGCGGCCATTGAAACAAAGTGAATACTGGCTGGATGAGTCCCGTCTGCAGCACAGCGTCCACACCGAAACCCGTTCATACTCTGAGTCTTTCTCCAGAGCGGGTAGTGCTTCTGTCTCTTCAAGCAAAGCGCCAGCCCGACGAGGCTTCCTGTCTCTTTTGTTGAAGCTCCTGCTCCTTGTTGTGGTGGGTGGTTCTCTCTTTTATGCCTACCAGAACCTGGACGCCGATCATATCAACACCGTCAAAGGCCTCCTGGACAACCTCATCGTCCCCATTCAGGGCGCCGTGAACGACGCAGCCACTTACCTGGGCATCGGCGGGAGCAGTGGTGCCACTGATGGTGCCGGGAAGTAAAGACCCTCTGCGGTCTCTCGCCATCCCCATGCCACCTCCCTGTCGCCTGCCACAGCACACCACAACTCAAGCAGTAAACTCACTCTTCTCTCTCCTCATATGGTTGGACAAAGGTTAAAGATTTAATTGCATCGATAAACTTTCTCCTCTCTGGACTCAGATTTCCTCTCCCGTCGAGAGCAGTAGCTTCTGTATAACACTGTTACATGGCAGTCAGAAGAGACTCATTTTACTGTTGATTTTTATCTGTGAATTGTTTGTGTCTTTGTGTGTATTTAACCCTTATATGTAGAAATGAGTGCAGAATGGAGAGGTCAGTTTATCCATGCATGGTTGTAGTTTTTGAAGGTCATACTGTAGTTTCTAACTCTCTGTGCCAGGTGTTTTTCTGACGGTGAAGTGCCTGGACACTGTTAGCACGTAGTGCCCTCCCATTTTCAAACACAAAGCAGTGCTTCTACTAATACCAGAATGTTACATGTGTTTCTGTATGAATTTCACAATTTGCTCTGTAGCTATAGAGTTAGGTAGAGTGATTCATTATTTCTATGGTGCTCAGGTCGATTCAGCTCAAACTTTTCAATGTGGCCTGTGCTGGGAGGAGACAGTGTAATCAGGTCGCATCACTGCATGAGGAAATTCCGCCCACGTTCAGGTTGAGGTATAAACATTTATTCATTTTCAGTGGCTGATCACCGTTTGCATCATTGTGTATGATTACGACTAAAATGAGGATTATGATCACTCTGTATTATCATGATTTTGGCAGTTAATGGACTGAGGAAGAATTAACTTTTGCGATCTTGTCTTAAAATCCTCATCAATTTATCAACAGAATTCCAAATAAAAAGAGCTTTTTTTAGTATTGATTACGGTATCTACAATTTATTTGACAATTCCTCCTTTAGGAAACTAAAGAATGCAGTGTTCGATCATAGGTTATTGATTTTTCCAGCCCTGCCAGTGTGCCCATTTGAGTTTACATGCTTTGGGTTTTAGTGCGCTGTTGTGCTTTTTTTCTGTTTTTATTAGATTTCTGATCCTTCAGTCCTATATGCAGGATTGGCTGTTGCAGTGCACCCACATAGCCCACCTCACTTACTGCATGTGTCCAGATCTGCAAAGAAGGCACATGGATGAAGATAATTTATCGATTTATTCTTGTAGGAAATCTTGATTACTTCTGCCTGAGCAAATTACCACAATTAAGAGACTGTTTGTTTTTTCTGAAAGGGGTGGTTTACCG
>JAOWBC010000049.1:5983385-5994062 GCA_028566105.1 Hypoplectrus providencianus | reverse complement strand
AAATAAATAAATAAATAAAAAAGGTAAAAATAACTAAAATACATGCAACAGTGAAAGTTTTGGTGTGAATCACAATATAAGGGGGGACACAAGCTGCATGGCGGAGGTCTGCGCTCTCTGAGTGCTTTTCTAGTTATAGATTAAGATCCCAGCAGTCAAGAGAGGTGCTAGAATTATTATCAGCAAAAACATTAATTATAATAATGATCCAACACACAAATGTATAAAATAATTATGATACAATAATAAAGAAAACTTATTTAGAAATAGGCCATTATGGATACTTTATGTACTTAAAATATATTTTTGATTTAATACTTAGCAATAATTTGAGTCATATTTTAATTGTGTATTTTTACAATATTTCATTATTTAATTATATAGGTTATTTATTTGTGATTGCCCTAGCTCCTGTATACTTTAGATAAGTGTTTTGTTCTTTTTTATGTGTTAATTGAAAAAGGACTTATTTTTTTTATTAAAATGTGATTAAAAAAAAAAAAAAAAAAAAGTAATTCTAGATCCCTATTTCTAATGCGTTTGTACTTTTATTCGGAGACAATTTGAATCTAGGACTTTTACTTGAGTATTTCTACTTGACTTAAACGCCTTTGCACTTCTTTTTTCTTTTCTTTTTTTTTTGTTAGTTTTTTTTACATGTTTTCGTTTGACTGGGACACAATGTTCCTTTCCATTTGTTGACTTTGAGAGGACTCGACCAATCCGGAGCGGCGTTGTTCAGCTCCGTCCAATAGCAGCAGCCGGTGTTGGCCCTGGTGGTGGGAAGGGCAGATTGTTGCAGCTGTGTGTGGAGTTGATTTCACTGAGAGCTGACCCACGCTGTGTGGATTAAACATTTTCTCTTCAGTCCTGACAGAAGCGCGTGAGTGCTGCTGCAGCCGCGGGTGTGTGGATGGGGGGAAACAGCCCGAGTCACCTATCCCAGGAGGATGGTGAAGGCGGAGGAGTTACTTTTGTGAAGGGCATTCGGGTGAGTGGGAGCTCGGGGATCATGCATGGATGTGAAGAAAGTATTCAAGCACAAGATTTCATACAAAGTGTTTAAATAGAGAGCGAGCGCGTGGCTGCACGTGCGTGAGTGTTAAGTTGTCAGTGCAATCCTTTATTATCGGCAGCTTTAATTATCTGATAAATATTCCATGAGTATTGATCCCACCCTCATGTTTGTTGTCACTTTCTTTACGACACACACTGCTCTTTTGCTGCTGGTGTTAAATATAGAAAAAAACATGGTGGTGGTCACATTTCCAAGAAGAAAACTTAACTTAAAGATGATAATTTTGCTCAAATAATCAATTAAATATTGAATGCAGCTGCAGGTATTTTACTTTAAATATCAAATTAAACAATATCATTAAAGGACAATTTACATAAAAAAAAATGTCTTATTTTGAGGTATTTATTTTTTCAGGACATTTATCATATATTTATTATATTATATGCAACCTCTGTATATGGACCACTATTGGTGACCTTGTGCAACATAAACCAAACTTTTACTACAGAGCCACAGCGAGGCTGAACTTTCCCCTTAAGCAACAGCAATGTGTAGTGGTTCATTAAATAATGAATTAGAGATTATGATAATACACTGTATTATCATTCCCTAATATTTAAATAAATGCAAGATAAGACATTTTTATTGTTATTATATATAAGTGCAAAGAGAAACTGTAGGTGTTTAATTATGCAAAAGAAACATTCAGGATAGAAAAAAGTCTTGGTCCATTTAGGAAATAAATCTAGGCAGAAAAATCTGCAAAAACAAGATTTTTTTTTTAGACAGCCTAAAAAAAGGAAATAGTAAAAAAAAAAGTAAAGTTTACAGATGGGATGCACACATGGAATTATGTGTTTACATTACATTAAGAAGAAATGCTGTTTAAATAATAAATGTGAATGTTTCTCTGCAGCTTTCGGACAAAGTGATCCAGCGGATGAAACAGTCTTCAAAGGTCCCCCGTCCTCCGCCCGCACAGACTGAACATCCTCCATCACCGGACACACAAACACCCACACCCGTTCCCGCCCCCTCTGTCGAACACTTACTACCTATTCTGACGCCTCCTCCTGCATTCATCGCACCTCCACCTACTCCTCTGGAAGCTCCATTGGTGGAACCTGCTGCTCCTGTGAAACTCGTACCTCCTCCTCCAGTGAAGTTTCACTCCCTGCCTCCTCCCTCTGTGGAGCCCACAGCTCCGCCTCCGCCTCAAACCGACCCTGCTGTCTCGGCCCCTCCTCCTCCGCCTCCATCTGCAGCTCCGCCACAAGTTGAAGCACCTGTAGAGTTACAACCTCCACTTCCAACTGCTGAAGTGCAGCCTGTAGTTCTACCTCCTATTGAATCCATCCCCCCTCCACAAACCATTTCTACACCTCCGATTGCAGAACAGGTTGTCCTCCCTCCTCCTGTAGAAGCAGCTGTAGCTCCACCAGAGCCTTTAGCTCCACCTCTGCTCTCTGAAACGCCTCCAACTATTATTGAACCTGCTGCTGTAGCTCCCTCAGTCGATCCTCTTGACTCTGTTGTCCTGTCTGCACCACATGCAGAAACGATCCAGCCTTCACTCGCTGTTGAATATGCACCAGTTGAACCCATAACTCCAACCTCTCCTGTTGATTTAGCTCCAGTTGAGCCTGTAGTTTTACCTCCACAAGTGGAAACAATTCTTGTTGAGGCTGCAGTCCCACCTGCTGCAGTAGAAGAAGTGCTGCCTCCACTCCTGGCTCCAGCTGTCGGTCCTCCGCCTCCATGTGAACTACTTGCACCCGCTCCAGAGCCCGTTGCAGCACCCGCACCCGCTCCAGAGCCCGTTGCAGCACCCGCTCCAGAGCCCATTGCAGCACCTGCACCCGCTCCAGAGCCCGATGCAGCACCAGCTCCAGAGCCCATCGCAGCAACCCCTCCAGAGCTCGTTGCAGCACCCTCTCCAGAGCTCGTTGCAGCACCCCCTCCAGAGCCCGTTGCAGCACCCCCTCCAGAGCCCGTTGCAGCACCCCCTCCAGAGTCTGTTGCAGCACCCCCTCCAGAGTCCGTTGCAGCACCTGCACCAGAGCCTGTTGCAGCACCTGCACCCGCTCCAGAGCCTGTCGCAGAAACCACTCCAGAGCCCATTGCAGCACCCGCAACCCCCCCAGAGCCCATTGCAGCACCCTCACCTGCTCCAGAGCCTGTTGCAGCACATACCTCTCTCCCAGAGCCCACTGCAGCACCCACTCTGCTCCCAGAGCCTGTTTTTGAGGAGCCTGTAGCACCCTGTCACTGCGTGGAGCTTGCTGTTATTCCTGCTTGTGTACCTTTAAGTGATGAACCCCTTGTTGAGCCCGTGGCACCACCTCCACCTCCGCCTACACCTGCTGAGGAACCTGCTATGATCATGGCCCTGCCTCCTGTAGTTGAAGATGAAGTACCTGCCGTGGCCTCAGTGGCACCTCCTGCGGCAGGTAAGCTGAATAACACAATCAAGATTTAAATAAAAGTTTTGAAATATTACAACACCTTCCAACTCCGTCTTTTTACAGTCCCACCTGTTGCTCCTGAAGTGGTGGAGGAGGAGTTGAGGGAGAAGATTCAAAAGGAGATGAAGATGAGTTTAGAGGAGGAGATCAACCAGAGGAGGAAGGAGCTGCAGCTACAGTAAGAGTTTTTACCCATTTTTTGTAAAAATAACAAAATTCATCTATTTCTGTCCATCAAATAATCGTTTATTCTAATGAATGTAGAAAAGATGCATCACTGCAAATGTAAGACACTTTAAAAAGTGATCCGTGTGCAGGCTGGAGGAGATGAGACTTCAGGCTCACGCAGAGGCCCAGGCAGCTGCTCAGGCTCAGGTGGAGGCGCAGGTTAGGAGGACGCTGGAGGAGGAAAAGGGGGCCTTCGTGGAGAACCTGACGGAGGCCATCATGAAGGAGCGGATGAAGACGGAGGACGAGCATCTCATGGTGCAACTTTATGTAAGTACAAGAAAAACCGTGATCCGTACACGTGTCAGGATCTCGCTTGTAAAATGTGGAATTCTTTCCTCTTATTGTGCCTCTTTCTCTTTCCTGCCTTCTTGTGTTGTTTCAGCGGATGGAGCTGAAGGTAAGACAGGAGAGAATTTATACATGCATGACTCACTTTTTCCCTTCATTCTGCTCTAACTGCACTTTACACAGCTGCTGTGGTTCACTGCTCTTTTTCTGTCATAGTAAGACAAAAATCATGTTGGAATTTTATGTGTCACTGTCTAGAAAATATCAAACATTAAAATGTGTTTTTTGCATGAACATAACTGGTTTTCGAGGCATGATGACGCCACGATAAACATTGCAACCTCTCATAGGCTCATCAGCTGGAGGAGAAGGAGAAGGAGCTGAAGAAACGAGACGCCCTCTACAAGGAACACATCTCCAAACTGGAAGCGAAGGTGAGAAATTTTCACATTATTCATCATCCTTACATCTCATTTCAAGTTGAAGTTCCATTAAAGCCCCTGAAAACATTGTCAAATTGTAGGTTTTTTATAGCATTAAATATGCTTGACACAGTAATTTTGAATCCATGCAAACGTTTGAATACATAGAAAGTTTGAATAAAAATGTTTGAAATTTTGGTTGGATAGGATGCCAAGTAGCCATTTAGTTTATAGCACAACAATATTTAATTTTCTTCGATGATGCAGTACAATAATCAATATACTGTATTAATATGTAATTTACCACAGCAGTAAGGTGCTGTAAAAGCCTAAAAATGTCCCTTTAAATGCTGAAAAAGTTCTTGAACCTGACCCTTTGACAGGTATAAGAACCCCATAAAGCTGATAGTGGGGAAGCGTTATCGCCTGAATCTGCAGCTCTCGGCTTCAAAGAGTTTAATACAGAGCTTCTGCTCAGAGTTTAGCTGTCCCAAAATGAACTGTTTGAGTTCACCCTTTTAGCTGCAGCACTCGGCTGTTTGGAGTGAAAAAACCTGTGACTATTTCATCGATTTTTGAGGCTAACTTGACGTGTTTTTTCGTTTTGGACAGTGCACAGAGTTTTACAAAAAGACTTCAGAGAGCTTCCAGAAGGGCAAAGAAGAGACTCACAACCGCTTTGCGTAAGTGTGCACACCCTGTCTGTGTAAATGCAAACATCATATGGAAATATGCCTTTTTTTAATTATTCAGTCTTATAATTATATTTCTTTTTACAGTTTAGTAAGTAAAGTTGAACTGATAGTATTAGCACAAAAGGACTTCTTCAGTCATAAGATAAGATTTGGGGAAATTCCCAGTGTTACAGCAGCAAAGACAGAGAGGAGTTTCATAAAAAGTAAATAAATAGTAATCAAGCAGTATTATTAAGAAACAGAAAAGTTTTTAGTTAACCAAGAGAACAACACAGAAAAATAACAAAATTATATACAATTATAATAAGTACTGTACAAATATAAAAAGTATTAATTATTAAGACATTTAGAAATTATAGAGATACATTTATAAGTAAGATAATAAATAAAAAGGAAGGCAATCCATGGACTCAAATAAGACAACTGTTAATGAAGAGCATTTAAATAATAATCTGGAGACTAAATCTCACAAAAGAGAACCTTATAAAGTCCTTTGTTGTTAAAATATTTTGTCTTGACTTTAATATTTCCTTCCAAGTCTTTGTGTTCTTATATTTGTGTGTCTGGAATGTCCTTTTCAGCCTCCAGTGTTTTCATTTTCACAAGATAATAGGCTAGTTTGCATGTTTTACAAATGAAGCCGTTTTGACTACCAGACCAACATGATGGGCGTTTGATATTTGCATCTCTGTCTCTCCCTCGCTCTTGCAGGCGTTTCAACATCCAGCCGGTGTGCGGTGACCTGCAGGGTCAGATTTTAAAATGCTACAAAGAAAACACCGGACAGACTCTGTCTTGCTCGAGTATCGCCTCGGCCTACATGAAGTGTGTGGACAACGCCAAGAAGGTAAAAGTCCAAATACGTAAACAGATTTAGAAGTTTTATCGCTTATATTTGATGCACTGTCTGTAACATCTGAACACATTTCTCTCCTCCGGCTCCAGAATAAACTGAGCACAGGAGGTTAATGTGGACCACCTGAGAAGTTGTTGGACAGATTTCATGTCTCAGAGGAGAAACTTCCATGTCCTTTCATGCAGCTGGAAGAAGTGCCATAAACAAGTCAGGTTCTGGTAATGCTTTGTTTTCACCCTCTCTGGTTCTCGGGATCATCTTTAAACCAAATGTGCCACAAAAACAACGCTAACAGATGGATGAAATCATTTAGGGAGCTTGTGAATTTAAATAAGGTTATCTGTATGAGATATATACTGAATGACTAAATCATTATGTGTGTGTGCCTTGAAGTCATGATAATGAGACTGTAAAAGCATGAAAGAAAGATGAACACAGTGTGAAGACACAAGCACTGGTACATGTACCAGGTTATTGTACTGTATATAAATTATTTCAGGGCTTATTTCTGGTGCATGCAACACAGTTATTAAATTACAATAAACTTTGTTGTGGAATCACATCATGGCTTTATATGTGTTGTTGTTTGCTGCCCTCTGCTGGATGTAGAGGAAGTGAAGTGTCTGATCAATGCGCTATTATAATATTCTTCCTGAGACTGTATTTAATTTAGATTTATTCTAAGGTTGATTGTATTATTTATACAGTAAAAATAAAGGTCTTAGATGACAACTGTTGCAGACCATTTAAAGTCAGGGTTACCTATAAAATTTAAATCAGGTTCTTTTTATTTAATCTCCATTTGTCAAAAACATATATATATGTGTGATAAATTTATCAGGTTAAATGTAGGGAGAATGTGAACTTGTGAACCACAGGTCCCATTTTATATATAAGATCTCAAAACACAGTATGCATACTTTGAAAAAGAACACTTCACTTTATTTTATTGATGCACAATACTGTCCAACAATACACAAAGGCAAGAAAGCAGTGGAAAATGATGGACTGTGGTTAAACTGAAGCAGAAACACACAAAAAAAATTGATTTGTTTGATTCTTATTTCCTTGTTTATAACGACAGAATCACATTAAGCACTTAAGAATTACTTTGATATTAGTAGACATAAAAAATATGTATTACTTTGAAACCTGCAGGCGCTCCACATCAGACTGATTTCTGATAACAAGTTCACCAGTAGAGGTCTCCGTACCTGCAGCTACTCATAGCCTCACAACGTTCCTTCCTCATCTTTCATCCTGCAGATTCAACGTTTGATTAAGGTTTGATTTGAATTGCTTGATCTATTTTAAGAATTTTAATTTATATTAAATTTTATAAAGGGTACATTTATTTAAACTTTTACTCTCAAAATACTCATAGAACTACCGTCGTGAATTTAATGTCCTTACTGAAATATATATCCATAGAAGTGAAGAACATTTTAAAATGTGGTTGGTTTCATTTCAACAAGTCTTTATATCCAATCTCATGTCATTGAGTAAAAACCGCAGCACAGCTAAGTCCAGGGCTTGCGTGTCTGTTAACGTGAGCTTTTGTCTCATCTAATTAGGTACACCATGTTCTGGTCGATACGAAGAGGAAGTGAGATTTTACATGTGCGTGTGGCTTCTTGTGAGTGCAGAGTGATGTTGGATACAGCTAATAATTTGTGCATTTTTCATGCAAAGCAAAAACTGAAAGGATAAAAGGGACTTTTTCAAGGTTGAGGACCTTCTATAGCCATGGTAACCTCCCTAAATATAGGAACTATTGAATAATTGTCAAGGTTAAAAACAAGGTCAGTTCTGTTAGTTTCTAACATTTTGGCAAAGTTTCATATATATGTGTGGAAACTAAAAGTTTTAATGGTCTTTTGTTTGGTCTTATGATGCATTGGCTCAATTATAGAATTTAGTTGATAATTTCTTTTATTTGATTATTTTATCTTAAATCACTGTATCATGTTAACGCCTTCACAAACAGACTTCCACCAGCAGCAGTGGACTGAAGCAGATGTTAAAGTGTTTGTTTTGCTCTTGCAGTTTACATCCTCATCCACTCGCTCTGAAAGAAAAGCCAGGAAAGTAAAGCAGAGGTGAAGCTGTGGTCTGAACACCCGACCTGACGTCAAGGTCTCTCAGTAGCCTCAGAGGAAGCAGCGACCAAACTCACACTGTTTATCTGTCGGGTTTTTGTGTTTATGCACAAGTGTGGTGTGTTCAACATTATGTAACTGTGTTTAAGCACAGCATTGTCTTTAGAAAATAGCTCTGCTCTACATGTATTTGTGTTTGATCTGTTTTTAATGTCAAATGAAGTTCAAACATTCACAGTAGCAAAATGCAAACATGAACAGTTGCTCCTTTGTTCACAATGGTTCCAAACTTCTTGAGAAATGCAGTATTTGTTTGTGGTTACAGGATAAACATTTGTTCAAAAAAGGGTTAAGGGCTGATGTTGATATACTGCCGGTCTATTACTATACTCTTCATGATCTGTTTTGTAGCATATCAAAAACACCATATAAACATGTTTTTAAGAAAAAAAAGAAAACTGAATTCAGGTTTAATGATAATTCAGCAGTATTTTCCGCCCCTCTCCTGTGTCTTTGCTCAGATGGAATCGTCGCTGGTCGTGTTGCAGATCACAGACAGGATCAGCTGACCAGAGTGCAGTCAGACACTCTCCATCTGTTCACACTCAGTTGTCCTCCAGGTGAGTGAACAGAGCAGTAGACTCTGACGAATCTCCTCCCCTGAAACATCAGGACGTTGAAGTGATTCTGGGTGTTGGCCATTGCCTGGATGTCAATCTGCTCCAGGTGGACCGGAGTCCGTATCAGTAACCGTCTGCTGCCGTTCTGCTGAGGCCTCCTCTCTGCTGCTGCTGCTGCTGCTGCTGCTGTGGAGGGCAGGGGCGTGTTCAGATGGGCAGCTGGGCTGATTTGGCTCACTTTTAACCTTTCCCTGCACCAGATTTGGTCAAAATCCCCATCGTCTGTCCTGGGCCCACACTGGAGTGAAGGTAAGCAGACAGCCAGGGCCTCAATCTGTTCACGAGTCAGCACAGACTGCCGAAGGCTTGACACTTCCATCGTGATTGTCCTCCTCTTTGGCGGGACATTGCTGCCACCAAAACAGAGAAAATCAGTTTGTGTAGTGTTAATCTGTAATGTTAAAAAGTTTTTTACATTTCAGCCAAAGGTCAACTGATAGAAGATCTTGCTTTTACAGAAGTCTACTGTAAAAAATCAAAACCAGCATAGAGTTAGTTGTGTGTTTTCCATCACACAAGACAGAACAAAGCAGGGTAAAATAACTGTCAGACTCTGTTCTCTACTTCACATCGACAATGTGGCACTTTCCCTTTTATTCACAGGCATTTCTATAAGTGTGCATGTATTTTCACTGGACCGTATTTTATCAAGAAGGACAGATGTGTTGATAACTGATATTTATTTAGCCTACCCCAAAACGTTCAATTCCCTCCAAAAAACACCACCCCTTGTTTTACAGCAAAGAGATGGAAATGACACATTCGTAACAAAGATTTAATGTGGCTAATTCACAGGCGTTAGCATCTTTTGGCTGACTCCGGTGAACCCAAGGCTAAAGCACATGGTTCAAATTATATAGGATTTGAAAGAATAGTTTCACACCAATTCATTAATTATCAGCATAACAAAATAATTTATATTAGTAATTGATGTGTAATTTTGATAGATCCAAAAGCCAGCCTACCCAGAATACAGTGAGTCTATCCTGGAAATATATGCAAATTAGCACATATGTAATTAGTATTAGTAGTTCACTCTTCATTTGCAAATCCAAACCTAGAATTTCAGAAATGTTGTAAGGCAAAACTATGTTCAGAATCTCAATAACAAACAGGAATTATCATGGTGTTTAAAATAAAATTACACCTGTAGTTTCTCCCGTGAAGATTAACATTAGTGATTAGCTTACTACATACATTTAAACGTTGGAAACAGGTTAAAGTGAGAGAAAGACACAAACTTTTACAACTAATTGCATAGGTGCTTCAAGAGAGAAAAAAACAAGTGTGCAGATAATATCCTACCTGCAGCTTCATTTTTGGGGGCTGCTGACCTGTAAACAAGTGTCAAAAGATACATTTCTTGTCTTAAAGTAAGAAAGACTTCAGAAGCAAAACCTGCCATGATACTCAGCTGAAATTTATTTGAATGGCTCAGTTTTGAATGAATACCATTTGAACTTTCTGAATTCTCACTGTTGTTGTTGTAGAATTAACAATGACCTAGGAGCCTTGGACCGGATGCAAAAACCCTCTTTAGTTTATCCTGTAGTGATTTCACTTTATTTTTCCTTAGTTGAGTTAAGTGTTGCAGGCAACTGGAAAAAACATTCAGACGGAATCTTTAATTAGAAATGGAAGAAAAACGAAACTGGTAGCTGCCATTCATCTTAACACAGAATTAATATTCCTCAGTTGCCAAGGTGACAAAATGCAGACACAAGATTTTTTGTAGTCTTCAAGAAAATTGTGATTTTGTTACATAAAAAAGCATACAAATACTGTCAGAAAATCAAAGGAAAAGAAAGACAAACTGGACTGAGGGAGAAAAGCTTGCATAACTTGATAAATATGCAAAAAGGAAATATCTTCTAAAAGCTAAATCTGATCCAAATGTAACATCTGGACTGAAACAATGAATGT
>JAOWBC010000049.1:5967439-5980166 GCA_028566105.1 Hypoplectrus providencianus | reverse complement strand
GTCTGCACACTGGCTGTCAGTGAGTTGCACAAACAGAGACAAAGGAGGAGAAGAAGAAGAAGAAGAAGAAGAAGAAGGTGCATGAGAGTGGGGAGATATTTTCAGCCACTCTGAGCAGTAGAGTTGTCCTCGGGTGAAGGATGGTGCAATAAGGGTCAGGATGTTGGGAAGCGGGCTGAGGCCAGCAGCGGGACTGTGGAGAGGCATTCTTTCGCGATGCTGTGGCCGTGGATGCACATGCAGCTGGAAGGATGAGGATCAGAGTGAGAGAGAGAGGAGGGCTGGAGGTCAGGAGTGGTAGCAGGTGCACACGGCGCTGCAGGCAGGCGCTGGATGACTGACAGCAGGATCAAAGTGGACATGCTGTTGTTGGAGCGGTGATGAGGAGGGGTTCCAGGGGTGAGACGTTGACGTGACTCAGCCCTCGCAGCCACTTCCTCTGGCATCTTCAGGATGGATGGATGAAAGGAGGCGAGGCAGCGACTCATCATGCGGTCAGCTGACTCACCATATAGGAACGGATACTGGGAAAAGGAAGCACGTGCTGCAGGGTGATGGGCTCATGCATGCATGTGTGCGAGCGCCTTTAGTGTTTGACAGAGGCACAATTATTCCATTTCCCGTCACAGCAGAGGAATGCAGTGTGAGATTCCTGCTCTGTGAGTCGTGCCCTCTCACCTGCCACCACCATGCGGATACTATTTCATCCTTCCCTTTCCCCCCCTCGGCCGGGGAATTCCCCAGATTGTGTGTTTTTTTTTTACTCAAGGAGGAAGTTACAGAGTCTGTATAGGCTCCGTTGTTCTGGTAATAAATGCGACACAAGTTCCAGCTTCAGTTGTGTTCCTGTTTTCTCTCATTTAAATGAGCGGAAACTGAGAAAAATGCTGCTAATTTCACAGCTTCTTAGAGCTGGTTTGCTTACAAGCGTGGACGAAATAAATCAGCAGGATCATGTGGATAAAAGTGTGTAAATGGAGTAAACTGGTTGTTTGCGTTGGCGAGAGTGAGGATGCTTTGTCATGCTGGGTGTGTAATGATTGTGTGTGAGAGAGGGGGAGCTTTTATACTGTGTTTTTTAACTTCCTGAATCATCTCATTTTATCATGTTTATTAGGCTTAAAACACATCTTCTGTTTACATCTTTATAAAATACTGTCATTATAGATTTAAAAACAGTGTAGATTATCTGTGTGTGTGTGTGTGTGTGTGTGTGTGTGTGTGTGTGTGTGTGTGTGTGTGGGAGCCTGTGTTGACTCACAGTTACAATAATGACTCTGGCAGAGCAGTTGGATGAACAGCTCACGCTGACTGTAAAGAGCAGAGAGAAAGAGAGGGAGAGAGGGAGAGCGAGAGAGAGGAGAGGGGGCTGTGCTCTCCCTGGCATCTCCATCTCATAACTCCTCTGCCGCTCAGTGTGTTCATACACACACACACACACACTCACACACAGAAAAACACACACATTCATACAGCCTGAAGACAACCCGGAGGACAACAGCTCCTATAGTTTAATCTGATTCACTTCAGTCGGAGTGTGACAGCGTCTCCAGGGAGGAAATCGTCCATCGTGTGGTAGGTGGCAGATCATTTGCAACAGGTTAGTGTGTGTGTGTGTGCGTTTATGTATTTTTTTGCTCTTCTGAAAAAAATACTTTTTACTGACCTTCCTAAAGCTTCACAATGTGTATTAAAGGGTATTTTTATGGGGCGTTACAGAAAGTGACGTAGCAGTTTCACTTTCAGTCTATTTTTGAACTGCAGTCAGTCACCTGTAGCCATGCTGAGTGACTGCTTTCTATCATCTATCGTCTCCAAAAACTCTAAATGGGTTTTTTTTTAATGCATTTTCTGGAAGAAAAAAAAAAAAAAAAAGTCAGCAACTGTGCCAGTGACCAAGATGTCGATTGTGGGAGGAAATAAATAATTTTAATGTTTCTAGGAAGAGATCCAGCCAAGAGGTTTCTTCTCCAAGTTACTATCTAGTGATCTCAAATGCAAGACTCAAACTATTAGATGTAGTCCTGCTGTCTCTTCTCAGAGAAACACTTTCTCCCTGTCCCTGCACTCTCACAAAGACGTGATGCCACTTGGTGAGTCTGTGAGATTGATTTTCAAGGCTCAACATCCTTCCTTTATACCTAATAATCTGTGTTTGTGCAGAACTCTGTCTTTATTCTGTTCTCATAAGAAAGTGATGCTTATGTGAATGCCAGGTGACCACACCTGGATCCTGTCCTACATATGTTGCAGGTATATATATAGCTGCAGTACACATTCCCTGCAAACCTCATTCTGTCATTTAAATCCTGCATTTGATGAAGTCTTTTTTTTTTTTTTGCCTGCGCAGTCACTGATCTCAGGCAAAGCGATAAAGGTCCAGACTAATTAACGACAGACTGGCAGGTCTCTAAAATCACCTGGTTACTCATCCTCCAACATCAAATACGATGGCACTCATTACCATATTTTGACAAAAGTAATTCAGCTCCTTCCTCTCTTATGGCCTAATACATAATCATCACTGGCATCAAGACAGATATATGATTTTATAAACTGCAGGGTGTCCGCCGTGCCTCTTCAAAAGACTAGGAAATATTTTCTATGACTCATCTGTCATAAGGTTCATTGCTTTAATAAGTAAAGGATGCACAGTTGTTGGCACATGATGTACTGCTCAGTTTAAGTGTTGACATCATAGACTGCATGTGGGCAAGGAGGTGGAATGACTATTCATCAGTTCAGTTTCTGGTTAGTGTGAGACAACTGCTTTAAAGGCCCCAAAACACCAGACCAACATTAAAGTAGAGCAGCAGCAAAGGCCAACTGTAGCAAGAGAAAACCACTCTTACTATGAGCACTTTTGTAAAACTGCTCGTTCTCAATGATAAATGAGGTGAGAGGAGATGAAATTGTCTCAAGTGATGTGCTTTCTTTTGGCACTTTTGTTTCTCTTCTTGTGAACAGTCAATCAATGTAATCTCTCTTACTGATGAGCTCTGCCGCCGATTCAACATGAATGATCGGCCAAAAAGTTGCCAGGGAGAGCCAAAAACGCTGCCAACAGCAAAAGATGCACTGCGAAAGCAAGGGAAACAGATGCTTGACAGTAGCCCAGCATTTGTGTGTCATGCTTTAAATAACTAGCTGAAGTCACCCAAAGTTGTGGCTAAAACCTGCTCCCCTTACTTCCTAGACTGTTTTCTTGAATAGTTTGTAGTAATTCCTGCAAAAAATAATGCACAGATTTTCCTAGCTGCCTCACAAAATTGTATCTGTTTGTGTATCTTACAGATAGCGGACGCATTCAAGTCCCATTGAAAACTTCTTTACTTATGTTCTACGTCACCAGCATGCCTAGTTCAGTTCCTGTTTCCCGACCTTGTAGAATTTTGTTTCCTCCTAACCGTAAAGGGATAGTTCAAGATGTTGCATGTTATATGGCAGTACTGTTGTGGATGCAAAATATGAGTTTCCGTTGGAGTTCTGGTCGATTCTGATCATTGAATCAATCATTCTGGCAAGCTGGCAGGGTCACGAAACCACAAAATTACGCGTGCCCTATATGGTCACCAATTTCACCAAAATGCATGAACGCTGTACCAGCTGTAATGGTAATATAACTACATGTTTTCATTTTAGTTACTGGATTTTTCAAGAAACATTGTTTTGGCAGTCAGAACCAGAATCAGATGTACTTTATTGATTACTGGGAGGGAAATGCTTTCGTATAAGAATATAATAAAAAGTACTTTATAATAAAATAAAGTTTAAAAAAAAAAACAGCATACAACACTAAATATACAAAAAGATCTACAAATAGAAATATGATGTAGTGTCTAAAGCCCCAAACTCTCCCTTTAAGTAGTACCTTATCACAATGTAACCAGTGTGTTTAAAAGAGTGACTGCTCTTTCGTAAGATGTCATATGAACTGCGTTGCATAAGGTTTGGTTAATAAATCCAGTGAAGCCATTCATGAGAATACGATGCCCTGCTGAACCTGAAACTGATCAGATTAGTCAGTAGTCAACACTTCAGGAACCTTAACATTACTTCAGCTTCCCTTGGGTCAACATGCCTCCGTGTTCATGTCAGGATGAAGAGGAAACCTTCCCCCTATCCCCATGTCTCTGCCTCACGAGCACACGATTGCACATATTCATGGGGTTATACCTTCCGCCATTAAGGATAATTGCTCTGCTTGCCCTGGGCGTGAACTCACTTAAGCATGCTGAGTAGCATTCAGTCCGATCTGAACATGAAGCTGCAGCGAGAGACGCACCACCTTCAGGAGGAGCTCAGAGGAACAATACGTCACAAACATCATATCCTCTCCTCCGTGAGTCTCCACTGACTTCTGCTCCTCATATCCGACTGACTCACTCCCGCTCTGAATTCTTGGACGCTTGATGACTCCAGACAAAAATATTGAGTGATGAGAGATAAATTGATGACTACATTTTCTTTGGCTCCCTCCTGGCGTCTCACTCATTTAGCTGCGGCTCAGTCATTGTCCCAGTTTGGTGATGCAGAGCATTTACCATCAAACCCAGGGGAGTGGAGTTTTAATTTTCTTTCACTTAACCCACCACATATTGTTTTTGTGTGGCAAAGATTTTACGACGCGACAAACCTCCTCCTTGGATGGAAACATGTTTTATCTTGTATCTTTTTGCTTCTGCGTGTCCTTTTTTATTATTTAGATGGGAATTGGCCCATGAATGTGGTAGAAAGGAAGGGGAAGAGGAGGTGTGATGAACAGTGTGTCAAATGATAAACCTTCATCTCCTGCTCAAACGAAGCCATCTGGGAACAAACATGAGTCATTGCATTATTATTAGACCTGCCTGACCTGATACCTTTATGGTGCACATTTAATGTCAGCAGTGTTTCTATAACTCAGACCTGATTATACAACCATACTGCATGATTTTATACATGTCTAATGCAGTTTTTCCTGCTGTTTTTAATATTATGGCAGTCATTTTGATTTTTAACCATTACTGTAATGCCATAGCACCTTGTAATCTTATTTGACTCATAGCACTGAGGTGTCCATACCTTCCAACTGTTTTATTAAGTGTGCCAAAAAAAGGTTTAGTATGTTCCAATACATGTTATGTCAAATGCAGAATGACAAAAGTATCAAGAAGTCCTACGAGCTACAGTTGCAAGCTGCAGTATGCAAGTCAGTTTGCTTTTCTGACCGTTCTCCTCCTCCTGTTTTTGAGAGAGAAGGTCAAAGTTCAAGGTGCCATGTTATGATGAAGTATAATGCCCTAATTGTATTTACCTCCATGCTTCACTACTTCTGTGGGCAGATCCGGTACACACTAAAGAGAAAATAGAAAATCTATAGGATTTGGAACACAGCTTCTGTTTTCCTCTTTTTTTTATGCATCTTCTGTTCTCTGGGAAAAATGGCTGTTTTCTTTTGTCCAATAGTCAAAGGGGACGATCAATAGCCTAGCATAAAGACTTGATGAAGGAGAAGCAGCGAGCTTGACTTCCAGCACCTGTCAAGTTAGTTAATGAGTATTTTATATATCTTTTGTTTAATCCATGCTTACTTGAAGTGTAAACATGACAAATTGTGTTTTTAGGGAGCTTTAGAGGTGCTAGTGAGGGAATATTGATACCATAAGACAGAGACAGGCTTTCTGTTTCACCCGCTTCCTGTCTTTAAACTGATAGGAATATTACACCATAGGTAGTTAACCAAAGTACAGAGATCCAGTTAACCCAGAGCTGTCACCGGCAGTCTGTCTGAAGCATGTCCTTTAAAGCCAAAGCTACTGTGAGCTTTTGAGTTTCTTTTTGCAAAATTCTCAGAGAACATCTGGGGGCACTCTGGTGTACAGTTATGCAATGTCCGGGCTTGTATTGTGAAAGGTGGGAATGGAAGGAGTGGGACTGGCATTCATTTTCTTTGTCAAGCTGGAAGGGGATAGTAAAATATACCTTCTCGGTTAGTTTTGACGAGAATGAACATCTGCACTTTACACAATGTGATTGGTTGTTGCCTTTATTTAAATACAATGGCAAATTTAGAATATATTAATCCTGGTTGTAAAATAAAATGTTGATTTTTGCTGCATAATATACCCTGTTTGTGTGAAAATTGTCATGACAAAAACAAGTGCTTAAAAAATTGATGCCAAGAAAAAGACGCCCTCGGTGTGTTTAAAGGCCTTTAATGCTAAGCTAACTAGCTGCTGGCTGTAGCATGAGTCATGCCATTTTTCAAGAAACAAAGTTAGCACATTTCTCAAAATTTCAATCTTTTATTTTGAAATGAGCTCCACCAGTGCAAAAATATCACTACAATCAACATTACTTTTTCCTAGAAATATTCTGATATACAAAACCATGTTGGTCTGAAACTTGATATGATTGTTTGAACTGTAAATGTTTGTGTGTTGAGTTTGGTCGCTTTAGGTGGAGTACCGGGAGACACACGGGGGTTTCCTCCATGCTTGTCTCTACAAAAACATCCCTTTGAACCTCATGAGGTTCACTTAAAAGTTTCCTGCACCACCAGTGTGCTGGTTTGGCTCTGGCTTTTTAATGTAACTACACCCTCTGCTGTTCATTTGCAGAACCGTGCAGCGAGAGGAGCAAACACAGGACAGCCTCCATCTTCAAACAACCTTTGGCCTACATCTGTGTCCAGTTAGCAGCGCGAGGCTCGCCAGTCCGTATTACACAATATCAAGGACCTTTTTTCTTTTTTTAACAGCATATCTCAAACACTGTCAGTAACGTCAGACGACTGCACTCAGAAACTGATTTCATTTGGTGACGTAGATGTTTGTACCCAGTCTCTAGCACCATATGAAATCAGTGTTCTGGGAGGTGGACCATCAACATGTACAAACACTGTACATGAATAAACTGAAATATGAGATGTTTTTATAATACCACAAAGTAGGTCACATGTGTGTAAATTACGGCTCCATCCACTAACCGATCACAGCTGCTGTCCTGCTATCCTTTGTTGTTTGATGTTTGTTGGATTTTCAAGCCACGCTATGTAATTTTTTCTGAACTGTGGCCTTACTAGGAATTTAGAGTGGATGATAAATGAAAAAAACAGTTAAGCAACACTTTAAACACAATTTACCTTTTTGAATCAAGTTTTTTTGTTCGAAGCAGGACATACTACAAGCAAGCTGAAACAATACAAGAAGCCAGTGATGGGAAGTAGCAAACTACATGTAATGAAACCAATATTTGAACTTTATTTTGATTCAGTGTACTGGTAATCCAGCTACATTCATATTTGCATAGTGAACAAATAAATAATAAATTGCCTTTTGGATATGATCTTATATAGCTTACTACTGAAACTATTGATCATTCAGGGCCGAAAAGGTAACAAAATTATTTTTAATTTGAATGTGACTTTCACCTTTTTGTTGTGCCTCTATGTGCAAATGTGTGAGCTTTGCTTTGGGTTCAAACAACCTCAGCGTCATCATGGATAAACTTTCCAAATCTCATCCTGAGGGAAGTCATGCTTTCCATCCCATTACTTAGTCTTATCTAGTATTTTTCTTTTTTATCTGATTCATAAATTTACTAATTAGATTTAAATGATTAGAATCAAAGGTTGTCTTATATATTTATAAAATACTTCAATTGTATTTTTTGGCAATAAAATTGTAAAATAGAATTTCGGTGTTGTGTACTTAATTCTCACAGGATGTCCTGTCACTGATAATAAATTACAATAAATCTTTTCAGCGCAGCTAATGGTGCATCTGCCCCCAGTTATACTCATCTTTCAGCTGCAGATAACTGCTTTATTTCTTTGGGAGCTCTCAAGATTTTCTAGCTTTGGCTCAAATCACTGAAAAGGGCTGGATTTTTTCTCTTCCCCTTAAATGACCATACTCAATTGCTGAAAATATATTTCATACGAAATGTTTAAAAGCCTCTTTAATCACCTCTTTAATGAAAAAAATGCATCCAACCTTCGACTGAATGTTCCTTCAGGACCTTGGAGAGTCCATTTAGCGGCTGTTTTTGAGCTTTTAATCACAACCTGAGTGCCCACTTGTCATGGAATGGGAGATGTTCAGATAGCTGCACTTTTCATCTCAGCAGTCATGCTGGGACACAAGGTAAGATTAACTGTACACTGAAAACTTGGGAACAGCGACTGAATGGCTCTTGTGGTGATTGTTTTGTCAAATACGGTTTCTATGTTCAATTTACCTTTATTCTCTATTTTTCCGTCAAGACAAGAAGTGCTCAATCTTAGTAAGAGTCTCCGTAATACTATTAGATGCCGTTGAAAGCTGGAGAACAACTCTGAATGGACCTTGAGATTAGATTTTTCTGTCAAATATATCTTAATGTTTGTGGGACTTAAAACACACCCTCCTGCAGATGGTGTGGTTTCTGTACAGCACCTTGACTTTATGAAGACGCTACAGCAGCAGTGATGTCAGGCACTATATTTCACAAGACTGACATGCATGCTGATTAAAGTGGATAGGATGGCTGCACTGAGGTAATAATATGCTCATGAAGGACAGAGCTGTAGGGTCAAGCAGCTTGCTGCGTCCTGTTTGACTGATGGTCGATTTTTTGGAGAGGGGACAGTCCTGCAGGCTCACTGAGAATCTTTAAGGTCAAATCCTTATATCGAGGTAACCAGAAGGTTTACTGCATCACTAAGCTCACCTTGAGAACTCATAAAAAATATTAACAATCTCATACAAAACAATTTTATTCTAAAAAAAAATAGCAAATTCTGTATTTAATATAAAAATAATATTGTTTCTGTTTTCCCCTGCTGGTGAGACTGTGTTATATTTAAGATCCTTCTGGCCCCTCCCACCTCATAGAACCCGCTCCTGATTGGTCCATTTCCAAGAATCCGCCATATTCAAACTTCCGCCGTGGTGTGTGTTCTGTTGTCATCGATCTCTTGCTTTCTTTGTACACATCGGTCCACTTTTGATACGTCTGGGCATTTTCTTTGTTTACTTAGCTATAAGCGCACCCCTGGGAAACTAGTATCAAAACTAAACCTACACTAAAATGGAAGAAAACGAAGAAGTTTGCGGACGAACGGTGGGAAAAAAGCAGAAACTTCGCAGGATGTCATCGAGGACGTCAACCACCAGTATTATCAGCGCCGCGGAGCCGTCTCCGAAAACACTGAGGAGAAACAACTCCAAAAAGTGAGTAGATCACCAAAAAACGACATAATATTAGTATATGCATTGTATATTTATTTATTCTCAAGACCTGTAATGTAATATGCACGTAGAGTATTTCGAGCTGAAGTTATTTGGTTAGCCAGCTGAGACAGTAGGGCTGTTGTTGTAACTGGCACAGGTTGCTTTCAAGTGCACCTCGGAAGCCGTAGTTTCAGATACTGTCAGTACGATTTACAATGCTTTAAACTGCGTGGAGTGTAACTAGATGTAAAACAGAAACCAAATATAACCAGTGGTGGAAAAACTTTTGTTAAGTTACTTACTTAAGTATTACATAAATACCTTACTGTGAAATACCTCAACTAAAAATAAAAGCCCTGCTTTCAGAACTTAACCTTAAGTATGAATACAAAAGTACGAGCAGCAAACGTACATAAAGTATCATAAGTAAAAAGAAACAGAATAGACCCACTCCGATGGTTACATACTTCAGATATATTATTGGATTATTGTTACTAATGCATTTTTTTTTAGTAAGAACAACTACTGAATGTAAGGTTTCGTTTAAAAAAAATCTAATGACGTTAAGAGATAATGTTTTGTCATGTTGACCCCAAAAGTATTGGAAGAATAATAGGAAATAGTTGAGTCATTAGTTGACCTTGAATATATATTTTAATCCCAGAATATAGTATTTAATTTATGTTTACTAAGTCTCTATTATTCTCTTTACAAAATGCATTTTAAGCTTGTGTTAATACTCTGTTTACACATTAAAGTACCTGCCTTGCAGACAATTGCAACCAACCAGTTATTTTTCATTACATTCTTTGTTCTTTTACTCTCCAATTTTAATTCCGTTATTTCTAACTTGACTTCAAGGCAAGATAAAAAGGAGTATGTTGTGTAGTGGTGTGTTCAGCTGACTTTGGCCTTGACAGCTCCCTGAGGCTGAAACTCACTAACAAGAAGACATTGTAACTCTCTGTAGCTACACTGCTTTGTCACCATAACTGATTTTTTTTCCAGCAGCAGAGATCCGTTCAGTACCTTATATGGTTTTAAATATTAACGTCGCTGAGTTATCGTCATCCTCAGTGTTTGACATATTTGAAACACAGTGGTTACTGGAGCAAAAATGGCGCACAGGAGGCATCCATCTTTTTAAGAGAGCTGAAATGCCTTCCTTATGAAAACAAAGATTCACTTCAGTCGGGTGCCTTGATTTGATGGTGGTGTGATCCAGTCACCAGTGTTTTCACATATGACGAGATTCTGTGCATATTTATCAGGAGAAGACAAAGAAACGTCCTCAGCAGAGCAGTAGACTGACAGTGTTGTTCTTGTGCTTTACCGTTACTTATCTGTGTCATTTCCTGCAGACCTCCACTGCAGAGAGGCAGCTCCTTCACCTTTCTCACCCCTGGGACTCCATGGGACTTCAGTCTAGTGAGTTATCATTGAAAACACTATCATATTAAGACTATGCATTACTGAAAATAACCGGTCGTGTTGTTTTGTTGCTGCAGAAGAGAAAGCGCAAAGAGAAGGATGATGACACAGTCAGTCTGTCCAGCTTCGACCTCAAGGTGAGAGTCAGGGCAGCTGCTCGTCTGTCCGTTGGGCGCCAGTCTGGCGTACCAGCCTTGAACGTGTCCTCACAACAAACTTTAATCCCTCTGCATGAGTCAGGAACACGCCATAGACTGCCATGACTGCTCTCATGTGTTATGAGCTCAGGATAATCCTACTATCCCAGAGAGTGGCACACAAGTGTCCGTCTGAGGAAATGACAGAAATGATCGCAGTCTCTTGGCTCTGTTAAAGTGGTTTGTTCACTTTTAGTACAACATCAATAACGCACATTATCCTTATAATATTGTAACTTTAAGCATAAATACAGGTCAGGTTTTCTTGATGCATTTATAGTCGTTCCTCAGCACTATTAACAACTCCAGTCAAAAGCATTGCTTCATAATAAGTCATAATAAACGCAACAAATCTAAGTCAATATATTATTGTATGTTGTAAACAAGAAAACAACATGGTTGGTAATTGCAATACTTCCAGTTATTTTAGTCAATATTAAAATCCTGATTATATAAGGTGATTATTCACCGACTCACATAATAAATTTATCGATCTTAAAAAAATGTGTCTTGGATTTTTTTTAATGTTAAACATTTTAAATATAAGTCTACTCACAATAAGAAAAGATAAATTCTTCATATAAGATAATACAAACTAAATAAAAAATTACTTAATAACATTAAAATATGAAATAGAAATAAATTGTAAAAAAATTAAACAAAACAATTTGCCACAACCTACAGAAGAGAAATGCCTTTGAATAATATCACAAGACAAATCCAAAGTTATTTTGTCTTTTCCACATATAGAATGTGTAATTAAGAACCTTGCATTAAACTTCACCATAGTATTCAGTGTGTTGTTGCTTCATTGCATTCTGCATCTCAATACAATTAAGTAAAACTTAAGATGATTTATCTTCTTGATCTGCAGGAACCCAGTAACAAGCGTGTCCGTCCTCTGGCCAAGGTTTCCTCCCTCGTCAACTTGATATCCCCATCAAAGAATGGAGCCGTGCGACGCTTCGGCCAGACCATCCAGGTGAATGTTAGATTCATGTGATGCCATAATTTAATGGACATATATATTTGAGTATTTGGCTGTAAAAAAAAAAAAAAAACCCTTTTCTCCTAGTCAATGTCATTACGAGGTGACAGCAAGTCTCCAGGGATGTCCCTGAAAGCTGGCAGCAAGGCAGCAGGTCCCACTCCCACTAAACGCAGAAACAGCACGCTGTGGTCAGAGACGCTGGACGTCCATCAGAAGAGCACGTTCTCCACCAAAGAGATCAAGAGACAAGAGGTTCTTTAGTTTAAAGTCTACAACACAGTCCTGCTAAAAGAGGAATGGGCAGGAAAAGTGACTTCTCCTGTTTTGCTTTCTTTTTTTTCTCGTCTTCAGGCTATTTATGAGCTTTACAGGGGAGAGCAGGATCTCATTGAAGACCTCCAACTTGCAAGAAAGGTTGGACTATTTTACATGCAATGTAATGCAAGAAATTAAAAGAATTTTTGCACCCTTTTTTCCTCACACTGCTGCTTTCCTCACATCCAGGCATATCATGATCCCATGCTTAAACTCTCCATCATGACAGAGGAGGAGCTGACTCACATATTTGGGGACCTGGATGCTTACATCCCTTTACATGAGGGTAAATCACCACAAACCGTTGTACTGACAGGGTAGACCTATTTTCCCTTTGCAATGAAAAAACAAATCCTAAACATCATTTTAATTAGAAATGTTCTCGATCTGGCAAACTAATGAGAAACATTTACAAAATAATGAGTTTGTGTCTTAAAATAATGAGAAACTGGTTCAAAAGATACCAAGTCATTATTTTGGGAAACTATCTCATATTGACATACAGGATCTTTTTCCCCCATTACATTGACAGAAATATTCCATAAATTGATGCTAAAATGTTTATGACCATATGTGTGTGTGTGTGTGTGTGTGTG
>JAOWBC010000049.1:5858786-5957947 GCA_028566105.1 Hypoplectrus providencianus | reverse complement strand
ATACAGAAGGGCCCGGCCCTGGATTCGAACTCACGACCCTCGGCACCAAGCACTCTTGCTGTAAGGCAAGAGTGCTTGGTGCCGAGAAAACATTAAGTCTGTAATATTGTGCACCTGTTGATGGACCTACTTAGTTTCTGATCTTATCTTAGCAACATAAACACATGACTTGTTGTTTGGTGTCAATGTTTTTCTTTAGCTAGAGGGCGGAAATAGCAGAAATACATAATTTGACCCCAAGATATTGTGATATTTAATTTTACCCAGCTCCATTGTGCAGAAGAGAAACTCACCTGCATTGAGGAGAACTTTGGCGCAGTCAAAATGTTGCCTTGCACAGGCCACATGAAGCGGTGTGCCATAGTGGCAGTCATGGGCCTCCATGAAAGCTCCTTGATCAATCATGAGCTGAACACATTCTGAATTACCTATTGTTAGGGAAAAGAACAAAAACATGTCTGTTTAGAAGAAAATGCTCTGCAGCAGAGCTGCTTTCCATGCACTATGAGGAAATAAAATTGCTTCACCTCATATACTGCTTTTTCTGAGTATCCAACACTCATTACCTTCTGTATATTCGTCCTTAAAAGAAGTGATTGTTCAACATGAACAGAGTTACTTCCAGTGGCCTTAGCCTTGTCTCACAGTTTTTATTGAAAATTGAGGAATTGGGTTTCTGTTACTGGCTACATCTTTTAATTAATCATCAAGAGTCAAGAGCTCTGGTGTTGCATTTTGCTGATTTGTCATTGTGTTGCCTCTGGAAGAAAACAGATTATTATTAAAATTAGCCATTAACAAAATGTGTTCCCTGCACTGTTAAGGAAGAACACCAAGTACCTTTGTGCAGTTAAGGCCTGCATTGATGATTAATTTATCTACTTTTTCCAACAAAGAAAACAAGTTTTCCTGCTTTGACCTGAATTGAAGCAGTACAAACACAAAAACTTGCAATGCATGACACACATTTGGTGGACATGACTACACATGACAGACATTCCTACAGTATGTCGTGTGGAACAAGACACACCTCCCATGCAAGCTTCATGAAGAGGTGAGAAGGTAAACAGAGGAGGATTAACTGTCGCCCCATACTCCAACAGCAGCTTGACACATTCAAGACTGCCTGCTGCACAGGCATCACACAGCGGAGTGCTGCCATCGATGTTACGAGCATCCACCTGGAGGGCACAGACCCAGAATAAGAGTCAAATACAAATAATGCTGATAAGGGAAGCCATCACTGACACAATCTCACCTGTGCACCAGCATCCAGCAGCAGTCTGACACACTGAGTCTGTCCCTGTATACATGCCTCGTGCAGGGGTGTGATCGAGTCAACTGCCACGATATTAACTGCAGCACCTCCTTCGATCAGCTGCTGCAGCTGGAGGGCCCTGCCCTGTGCAGCAGCCTCGTGCACTGCTGACCGGTCTGTCCAAAATCCAAGACCATGAGCTGCAAAAAAATGAAGCCAAACTATGCTGAGCCATTCTATTCATGACGTTTATTTTGTTTTATGTGAACACATGTTGAATTATGATTATCCAAATCTCTTCAAGTTTATTTATTTATTTTTTCCATTCCAACAATCGAAATACAACTGAAGTATTTCAAAAGTTGTCCATTTAGACTCAAGTACAAATTAGAGAAAAAGATCCACAGTAAGATTTTCTTACAATTCCCAATTAAACCTATCATAAAAATGCAAATATTGTTCCTGTAATCAAAATATTTCAACTTCAAGTTTGAATCTACATTAACAGGCACAGTCAGGGGCTCAATGCAATTTGATTGAACAATGGGTCCCCCCCCCCCTTTAACTGTTCACACATCCTTTAAGGATATGAGTCAATTCACTGACACTACTTTGGATCTGCACATATTTTTATTTGTCCTTGTTTCACATGCGACTACTGTATTGTGTTGTATTACATTGTAAGTTGTGTGTTATTAGGCCAAGTGACCTACATTTTCTCACATCTGATCTTGTACAAGTGTGTCACATTTGCTGTGACAGGGCAAAGCTAACTATACTTCAGTGGCTGCTGGCCTCACCAACAAGCTAACAGCCATGCTCTGAAACTAACAGCTACTTTAAGAAAGCATGCTAGCTGATGCCAACCTAGCTGTCAGACAATGAAAACTACCCCACGCGAAATTAAAGCTAATAAAAGCTAGTTATTGCAGCTATCAGACCCACCCGGTCAATCTCTTAGCAATCTCAGCTGCATTGGGTTACTGTTGGTCACCAACTGTAAGCTACTTACCGATTTCTCCATACAAGGACGGTCTGGCCCGAGTGATCTCCATTTCATGTTACCGTTTTCCTTCCCCGGTAACTTCGTCGATTCAGCCAAACGTGTATTTCATTTTGAAGCAGAACAATAAATACCAAAGGGGCTGCATTTCCATAAAACAGGCCGGAGCTCCTGGATGCGCAGTGGGATCCGCTCTGGATCAGTCCAAATAAACAATAGCTTGGAATTCTGGGAAATGTAGGCGACTGACCAACAACGCGGGAGTCCAAACCAGATGAGGCTGCCTACTTATTGACGAAGCATAGACACAGTAAATAATATAATTATGAATAAAAATAAATAATAAAGGTGTATTGATATGATGATATAACAATGCAGAATAAAAAAGGGAAAGTGACGTCATTAATTAATCCATGGTTTCCCAGTATATGGATGTGGAAACTGCTAATTTTAGCTGACACTATTAGCTTTGCTGGGTTTTTTTTTAAACTAGTTTACAACTTAATCAATAAAGAATGCTTTTAAATGAAACAACATGATACTTAACTGTACAGATAGATTTTCATTTGCAATAGTAGGAATGCTTTTGCTTGTGTGTGTAGGTTTTTTGTGTTAAGGTAACAGCTAACTTCGGGAAGACGGCAATTTGACGTCGAAACATGTCAGGTAAAAAACCTTTAACTAGATGTTTGATAAAAAAAAAGAAAAACTAATCATATCAGAAACTCATTAAGGTAACTCAAAAGTATTGTTCAGGAGCGTTATAATACATTATGGGATGGATAGCCTCAAATTTTCGTTAATTAGCTTTGCAAATTAGCTAGTCCAGACTCATGATCTCTAACTCCCCTTCGGCTTGGGACAGATTGTTTTTCCAAATTTTATCAAAGCTTCAAATTATCCACACAGTAGACAACAAAAGGTACCTTTAATGGGTCACTGCATGTGTTAGCTAAATACATTTAAGTGTAGCCACAGATGGCCTCAAAAATTCTTGGAGTCCCCCTTTGGTAAACCACTTGGGCAGGTACATTCAGGCTTTGTGTTCTTACTGCTCTGACATGGCATGAGTTTAATTTTAGAGCAATTACTGAAATTAATAAATTGTGCAGTTCTTTAACATTAGATAAACTCTTGGCCCCTATTTTCTAAAGCATGTGGCAGGTCAATTAAGTAAATACTCAACAGCACTGTCTATCCAGCATCACCTCCTATATGCAATAGGTGAATATTGTACGATAAGTAAATGTAAGCAATTTAGCTTTGTGTTGGCTCATAACTCAACTTCAATAGATAATTTTACAAATTTCTCATCGTCAGCCCTTTTATTTTCAGCCTATGTCTGGCATCCCTATTTTCAAGCCATCCCTGGTCACTCTTCGCCAACCATAAAACAAAATATATGTGAGTAAAACATTTATATGCAATACAATCCTACATTTATTTTCTTACGCCATGTGTTGACCTTTTGCAGTCTTTCTAAGCTGAGGGGGATGTTCAGGTTAATTTTGTCAGGCAGAATAATAATTTTTCTGAACTGCAAATCTATTTAATGTCAATATGGAAAAAAAAATGAATGTAGCTTTAAATAATCATTTAGTTTATACCCGGTTAGCAGGCACCTATTGCAAATAACTTGCAAAATGGTCTTCATTTCTGTCAGAAACTATGTTTTATCTTAACTCAAATTAGCTCCTTCACTTTAAACAATGACACAAGCAGAAATAAAACTAGAGCTAAAGTTTGCTGCTGCCTCATGGGTGTTGGCAAAAATGTGTGTTAGCATTTATCCAAACTTCCCCCACAATCTCTTGTTTGACTTAGTTATACCATGTTGTAGAATCCACGCTATAACCTTAAAGTTCTAGTCTAGAAACGTCACTTATTTCAATGTCATGTCGTTTACTGTTTGCAATCATTAATTTTTTACTGGAAAGAGGAAAAACAGTCATGCAGAAGAAGTGGACCGCAGGCGCAGACTGGCTTCAACAAACTGCCTCACCATCACAGTTTGGTGTAGACTTTCAAGATGGATGCTGTCGCCTCGATAGGTTTCTGTTTCTTTTTCGAAACGGACTCTACATGCGACACCACCCCTGCATGAAGACCGAGGGTCTTTCGTAATTAAACGGGTTTACAGCCCGTGAAACGACAAAAAGTGGATTTACGTGGATATTTTTGCTTCTACATTTCCGGGCTGTGGCTTATTTTTGTAACTTCCTGGTTGTCGAATTAACATGTCTGTTGAAACTGCGGCGAAAGCTCAAGTTACTTTAAAAGGTTCAGTGGATACCACATACATGGGACTTTATAATTTTGTTGTGATGGTTAAAACAAGAGAGGACTGTTTTCAACGAAGGGCAAAGAGAGAAAGACAGATTTCATAAGTGCTCAGCAATGGAAAGTGGGAATGGTGGTGCCTCGAGTAAAGGTGATGAGCTCTCTTTTCTCCTCGTGTCAACTTTCACTTTAGAGTGAACAAAACACGAGGATAGGAAATGTGTTTCTTGCAATTATACTTGCGATATAAACCTACTGTTGCTGTTGTAATGGGAGAAAAAGGACGCCTAGACAAGGTGCCGTGTCTCAGTACACACAGTTCCAGATTGTGAAATAACTCGGAAACTTAAAAAAAAAAAAAAAAAAAAAAAAAGCAAATACGCAATGTGCTGTTATTTCGCAATATCTCTTGTTGACTTAAGCCTACTGTGTTAATAATTGTATTTTTTTGTTCCACTCTTAGGTGTTTTAGTGCCTGTTTCAGAAAGTTCTGTCGTCTTCCAAAACAGTATCTTGGCACCACTTAAAAGTGCGTACTTGTACGAGGAGTCGAAGCAGTCCTTTAAATACAAGTCCGCTTTCTTGGTGCAGAATCAAGCTCTGGAGGAAAAGGTTAGTCCTAAGTCGTATGCCTAACATGTCCCAACATTTAGTTGTCATTAAACATTAAACCACAGGTAATGGTTAACTCTAAATCAATTCACATTTCATACGCATAAAATATGTGATTAAAAATATCCTTTACACTACTGTAATGTGACCATTACTAGTTCATACTATAACAGAAGACATAATTTTGTCAATTAAATCCTTTATTTCAGAAAACAACAGAGTTTTAAGTTAATGGTTAAACGTGAGCTGCCATTGAATGCTGAGGGTGACCTGAAATGCCAGCTTTTAAACTGACTTAATTTCTCCTCTGTTATATCAGTATCATGTTTTCCGAGCAAAGAGAAAAGAAGCAGGATATTCAGAGGAGGAACTGAAGGAATCTTATGGATTTCTTCTGTTTGATGATGTCAATGAGGTAAAATTCTTGAAACTCTCTTGCACACATGAGAAGAAAACATACTCAAACAAATCTTTCGATCCCACTGATCGCTATCTCAATTTTTTAAAGGCTTACGCTCTGGGAGAAACAGGTGTGCTCACTGGGAACAGCACATGCACAACTCTGGGAGATCCTTCGAACGGTAACTTGATGATTATGTTTGTTCCCCTGTCATACTGCCACCGTGTCAACTAGCAGTGAGATCACAGTGACATTGTTGCATTGAATGCTCAGCCACAACATAACAAGAAGACAAATTACTATGCAGACAACACAAAGTCAATATTTGATGACAATGTTTCTGCAACATATATATAAACGTTCTTTTTACTTACTTGGTGGAGAAATGCAAAAAAAAAAAATAAAATACACTGATCCTTTCTCAGCCATTTTATGTATTTTACCCCAAGTTATAACCTTAATGCAGGAAGCCTGTCCAGAATATCTGTAGCAAGGAATAGTCCATGTAGATTGTCTGACGTGTCCGTGCATTTGAAAGTGAAAGCAGACTAAAAAGGAGCCTCATACCTAGGAATGTATAAAAATGAAAGTGGAAGAATTTCTGTAGTGAAAGAGAAACTGTACGTTGCTGCTGAGAAGTTGAAGCTCTGAGGTGTGTTGACAGAAGAAACAAAACTAATTTAGCATTTATTGTTTTTGTAAGTGTACTTTTTAACATGGCTGTCATTTGACTACAGCATGAATTCTCTTATCACCTATTCTTCTTTTTAACTTCACATTTGATTTTTTTTCTGTTCCCCTCCACCTACTCTGGGCTGTGATAAGTGTGGATGTTATCAAGTATGGACATGGTCAAAGTCCTTGTTTTTCTGTAAACTGAGCTACAGCGGCATGCTACATTTAAACAAGAGCTCCACTGGGTCACATGTAATTTAATATAGCAGCACTGAACATCCTTGCCTCTTTTGATCTGTTTTTATTACAGTAAAGGAAAAAAGCTTTCAACAAATATGCATCCAGTTTTCTACATTATGACTGCATTTCATAATAGCCAAGGAGACATTTTTAAAGGGTTTTCCAGTCGTATGTTGTAACTTTCTTCACTGTAACAACACACTTCCTGCGGGGGCGTATAAAGGACACACCACACCCACCAAACCGGTTACTGGCTCTTTGTTTATTAGGCCTAGTACAGATTTTCAACCTGAGAGAGCTTACCTGAATGTCACTAATTTTCATGTCTCATATTCATCATAATAATATAATCATATTTCAATGCATTGTAATAATTTAATTATACTTTAATGTTTTAATTACATGGGGCCATTGCAGAATTTTTTTATACTCCCAGTCCTAGTCACTCATAGGTTGGTGACTTAGACACAGCTTAAGAAACATCTGAAGAATGGGTGAATGTGTCTTTATGGAAAGTAAGCAAGTAAATAACATAAGACCAAATTAATCCTTGCCCTACTGATAAAAATTCAACTTGTTTCCCAAAAAGGCACTCATCTCCCTTCAGAAAATACACTTTGATGTAAGACACAGGCCTATAAATGTGTCCTTTAGTGAAAAAGCAGCAACACCCAGCGCATATTCTTCAATCAACTTATTCTACCATGTCAATGCATTTTTTTCTAATCCTCACAAATACACACAAGAAGAAGTGAGAGTAACTTTTAAGATTGTAGTGTCTGGTGACCATTAGAGTTTCAGTTTTTTCCACCATTAGAGAGTTGCTTGGAGACTACACTTTCTCCTTCCTTGTATAATCAATAAAGTGTATTGATTTGCTTTGTGGAAACAAAGACCTAAGTGCTTGATTTAGTGAAAAAAAGGGAGAAAGTATATGCCATCTTCGCCCCTTTTGGACAATTATATCATAAAATCCATTGTTATATGGGTTTTTAAAAGAATTTTACAAATAACAATGTGACATTGTTTTGTGTTTATTCAGAACATTCAGATATTTGTTAAAAGAGTGGCGTGTCCTTGACAGCAGAGAAACATTCATCTGTCAAGGTGTGGTTCTGTTTCTTTAAGAGTGACAGTTGTTTGGAAAGCAATTTAAAGTTTTCAGTTAGCCATTGTAGTTTTTTATGATGTCCTCAAATCTTGAAAAGTGATTTTTAACAGGAAAAAAAATAAGAGAATATTTTCTGTTTTATTATTATTACTTGTTTTTTTTGTTTTTTTTAACACAGGTGCTTACATATCAATGTACTCTGACTGTCTGGATCTGAATCGCTGGTACCATGGGAAATCTGGTTACATTGCCATCATCAGGCTGACAAAGGTATTGAAAAGAGGAAATTGGGAAATATTTGTCTGGGGCATCTTGTTTTCATTCAAAGAAAACATTTACTAAGCAACATCACTGCCTTTTTTCTTTCCAACAGGGTAAAGTTAAGAAGGTTTTAGAGAACTACACCCAGAATTTCACTGCACCTACTGTGGGTTTTGACTGTCATGTGTCTGAGCAGCTGCCTTCAGTATCTGCCAAAACCAGCTCCTTTCTTGCCTTTGAGAGAACCCAGGTAAGAACAGGAATGTGACTGCTGAAGAAAATCATACAGCACATCTTTCCATTATCCCCCTTCTTCAAAATAGTCATACGAATGCGCATACATTGCACATTTTTTTATTTCACTGAAGGGGTACAAATGAGTTGTGTTCTGTTTGTGTGTACATTTTTACGAGCACAACACTGTTGAGTACCATACTACATAAGTGTATGTAATCATTTAAATATTGCAGAGACACAAGAGCTCAGGTGCATCTTATTTTGTCCTTGCAGTATTACATGTATGAACGTCTAGATGATGGAAGCAATGCAACAACTGAATCTCCCAGTGCAGCCTATCCTTTTGCCATTGTGTCATTTTCATATACGGATACCAAAGCAACACTTTTAGCACCGCAGGAAAAAAGGTACTGTATCACTACAACAATGCACATAATCTGCCCCGAGATTTATAAACCTGTCATATTACATACTGTACAATATACCATTTCATACGAACTGAGAATATTTAAGTAATATTAATCAATTGTTTCCTGATCTCTTTTTTTCAGTAAAGATAAAAAGCTTGGTAAGTGACATTTAACTTTCATCATTTTAGGGTTTCTCCATACATATTGCTGTTTGAACAATGTTATTGTAACTCATGCACAGCTACAGAACAATAAATATTTTAAACCTGTATCTGTAAACCTTACTAAAAATTAGGTTGAAATAACATGTAGTTTGTTTTGTTTTTTTCAAATAATAGTTGGATTTAATCTTTTTCCAGTTTGTCATTACTTTCCATGGAAGGGTCAGCTTCAATTAGGAACCCAGTGCTATGATGTCAGGCTGAGGTTGACATCAGGGGCCTTAATGCCTGCAGAACTGTAAGTTAAATGTGCACATAGAAAAATATGCAGGTTTTTATATTCATAAATTCTTTTATACTTAAGATCATATAATACCTTTTCTGTGTCTTTTTTTCCCACTCAAGGCCACCAGTGGTGAAAATTGACCGAGCTATTTCCATGCAAGATCTGCGACAGCTGCTACCAAGGGCTGCCTTTGAAACCTGCTTCACTGGTGAAGGTGGGCAGCTTTATTAGAAATATTCGTAAAAATTATGAAAAAGGGGTTAGATTTTCAAATAAAAATTTCAACACAATACTCATTTTAATTTGCTCCTTTTTCTCAGCCTTTCTGGATGGCTTATACTGCAGTTTGTGTGAGTTGGTTTCCTCTGAGGCGGACCAGACCAACTCACTGTCTCCACTTTTGCAGGAGATCAAGGAGAAAGAGCTTGTGAGTTTCAAATATACACTGATTTAAAATGCAGAAAACCAAGCAAACTCACACATTTTAACAATTGATGTATTATTTTAAAATTGATGTCTAACATCAGTTGGTCTGCTGTTTATATCAGTTTGCACCTGCCGGTAATATTTCTGTTAGCCTAAATTTAACTTGCTATCCAACATCCAAAAGATGTTCCTGACTAACTTGCTCATTCATACACAGGCTCTCACTATTCCGCTGAACGATGGTGGTTTTCTTAATTTGTTGCACTCCTCCCATTTCCTCACATATGATGGTAAGATATGAAAATAATCCAAGTATTGTGTTGACAGTGTCACAACAAAAGTTGCTGAGTTCTGTCTGAATTTAAATTTCTATGAGTCACATACATTATCTTGATTTGTTTTCCAGACACTGGGTCAAGTGCCAATGATGTCCTGCAGGGCATATTTGTGTTTCCAGTCTCACAAGTCATTCAGAGAGGTGACCTCAGCTAGTGTTTCAACACTGCATTTAGGGCTGGGCAATTAAAAAAAAAATGTTATCACAATATTTTTTTCCATATTGATTGATCTTGATTCTTCTCACGATATGCAGTTTTAACAGATGTTGCCAGTTTTAGGGGCGTCCTGATAGTTGAAGAAACAAGAGATTTGCTGAAACTTTACAATATAATTTATTGATATAAAAAAATAATAATATGTCTTCTCATAATGAGCACAAATGTCTTTGGGGAAGTCGTCATGCTGAGAAAGGATTCACATTTCACTCTCTTGAGCCCGCTCAGTCAAACTCTGTGTAATCACTCGGATGGTGCCGACTCAGGTTTTTGAAAAGATCTGCGGTTTTTCCCGCCCTGGCTGGTACTGACTGCTGATATATTTTGCAGACCGGCTTTGTCTGCTTATCAAAACCACATCACCAAAACCCCTTTCTCTTGACAATGTTTGGGTGCTTATGTCGCTTTTACCTTTGGCATTTTCGCTGTCCCCAAATTCTGTTTCATTCATTCTTTCTCCTTTTCCAACTACTTTCTCTCTGTTTTCTGGAACCACTCTGCTCACAGTGAGAAGTGGGCGTGTCCTACCTGCAGCTGATATACTCTGATACTGTTGTTGGCATACTTTTGCCATGTGAGATCGTATACATGTGCCAAGCAGATAATTGAGATCAATCAAAAAATTTCTGCGATTCCAAAACAAGGTCGAAAAAAATCGCCCTGTCCTAATTGCATCATTTCTTTTGACATGTTGTCATAAACACAAAATCAGGGATTAATTAAGTATTCTTGATTTTTCACAGAAACAAAATCGGGACAAAGAAAGCCTGCCTTGTCATCTGAAATCCTGCGGGTACTACCAATACTAAGTTATGCAGAAGGCGAAGTTGAGAAAATACCCATACACCAAGGGGAAGAACTGGATGAAGTCTTAGTGCAGCATATGCAGCATTACGCAGCACTGATTAATCCTGGGTTGGAATTAAGTCCATCTAAAGAAGTCAGCATCTTTCCAGATCAGTATGATGTGCCGGATGCTCACAAACATCTCTACTCATCCCCGGAGTGGTCTAACAGGGCTTGGCAGAGTGTCAGGTCGTACCTGAGCAAACCAGTCTCTTATCAACTGCCGGTCTCCAAGGCTTCAGAAATCCTGGCCGCTGGGCAAGTGGAACAAATGGAAGACCTTGATGATGACGTCTACATCTGCCTGTCATCTCCTGAGGAGGAACCATCTGATCCTGTTAGCATGGAGTCAGCGGACCAGTCAACAGGCCAGATATCTACTATAAAGGTTAAAATGTCTGTGGACAGGAGTATACCAAATGCTGAAGCACAAGTCAACTTAACAGCTTTGCCTCAGAATGTTGAACCAGATGAACTGCAAGCTGGAGATATTCCTAAAGACACTGGCAAATCTGATCTAACTGTGGTGATCAAACATGATGCTGGGGCAAAAAATCTCTTGACTCCCTGTACATCAGATGAACTTCCTGCTGAGCTGATTGTCAGCATCACTTCGGCAGAGCGAACTGTCACAGATGCGAGCTTAAGTATGATCAGTACTGTGTCTGCAACAAAAGATAAGGAATTTCAGCTTTCTGGTTTTCCAACAGCCAAATTACAAACAGCAGGAGTGAACTCTCTGGGTGATGACACAGTTGCTACCAAAACATTTTTGGATTGCCCTGCAGTCACTCATCTCACAAAACCGAAACGCAGAAAACTACGCAGGGGATATTCTAAGGTTAGGAAGAAGGTATCTAAAGCTTGCATTAAAACTCCAAGTGTACAAATGCCAGTGGAGGATGAAAACGTGAAGAGTCAGAAGGATGACCAGGCCAAGGAATCATTAGACCAACCCCTCTTAACAAAACCTACAAATATTGATCAAAGGAAAGCTAGAGGGCGAAAGCGCAATTTTAGGAAAATATCAACAAATGAAATGGTGGGGTCTGTTTCTGTTGGATTAGCAGTACCAGATGATAAAAAAGCAGGCCCCATTCAGCAGACCTTGGAAAGCACTATTTTAATGGAACTTGAAACTGGCCCTCTGAGAAAGAAAACAGAGCGCTGGGACTTAAAGCCAGTCATCAGTGAATGTGGAAGAATCTTGGTTCCACATGGCTCTTTGGATATTGCTGAACAAATTAAGTCTTTAAAGAATAGGTGTCAATCTACAAAGGATGAACAGTCCCCCGAAAGAAAGTTGGTTGATACTTTTCTGAATGTGCATGATACAGTTGAAATGGTGCAAGAGCCTACCACTGATCCAGAGAAGGCAGTGGACAAAACTGATGCCACAACATCCAATGATGGAGAGAACCATCTTCAAAACACTGTAGTCAGTGAAGTTAATCCTGAATATAGTGTTTTGAGACCGTCAGATGATGGCAACAGTTTATTGACTAGGAAGCAAGAAAGTAATGTGCATTTTTCAAACACTGATGACACAGCAACTTCTCCCTCAGAAGCAGTTAAAGAGAAGAACACTAATACCCTCTCCCCAGGAAAGATTGCTACAAAGGGTGAATTTCTGTTGAGTAAATTAAAAACGGTTCTCCTCAGAGGGAAGAGAAAAACAGATCTCCTTGTGTCAGAGGAAACTACTGCAGATACTGAACAGGACGCTGAGCCCTGCCTGAAGAAGGGCAGAGTTGACTTAGGCACTGAGATGCTGAAGAGTAATTATTCAATTACAAGTGTCCAGGACCCTGCTGCGCCTGTGAAAGAAGTTCCAACGTTGCTGTCAGTTGACCCTCTTTTTGCATATGCCCTAGGCTTGACCCCTAAAGAAACACAGAGTAAAGAACAGAAGAATGAGGGCCAGGATGCTCAAAAAAGGACAGACTTATCAGAGACTACAGATCAAACCATTATGGAAAAACAAACTCAAATCATACAAAGACCTTCATCAATCTTTCCAAGAAGGGGAAGGATAAAAATGCTCAAAAAGCATCAGGGCATCTCAACAGAATACGTAAAAAAGAAATGTAAGTCATATTTCAAAATTCTAAAATTTGGAATGCTTTTTTGTGCATGGTGTGTAACACTACTTAGTATTGTACATGACATTAAAACTGAGTGACCCTTTCCTTGGATCTGTCACCTCTGTAACTGTCCTCATGCTATCACTGCTCTTTGCTTAGTATATACTAGTTCCTAGTTTGCTTTTGCTCCTCTTTTGCTTGTCTGCATTTTGCCTGTCCAATGCATCTGCACCCAAACATGGTATGACTGGCTCAATAAACCAATCCATTTGTTTCAAACAACGACCTGGTTAACAATTTGGTGACAGGTTCCTAATAGTAATACATTGGTATTTTTCAAATGCTTTCAATGTGCTACTCTTTTTTCATGCGGTTTCTCTTTTTTCTTCTCTGTTTATCTTCACAGGGTGGTTGCATTTTCAAACCCCAGCTTGTTTTGCAGCTGAAAAACTCAAATACAAAGAGTTTACTAGGGATAATTCTGTCAGGAAGACTGTTAAGGAAAAAGTGAACAGTGCTTGCTCATCTACAGATGCTTTGAACTTACTTGCTGACTTGGCACTCAGTGTCAGTAATGACCAGGTTCCGACGCAACCAGACCCAGCACTTGAGAGAAAACCTGAGACAAGTTTGAAGAAGTGTGACCTTACAAAAGATGTTACCAGTGCTGAACAAGAGTCAGTTCTTCATACTCTGCTTAGACAGCCTGCTGGTAGACCCATGCAGCCTCTTGAGTCTTCTTCACCAAGCCATCTTGTGGAGGGCAGTGAATTGGTTAGTTTGGTATCTAAAGAACATGCTTACTCATTGCCCCCGTCTTCCTCTCTACTGTTGGGTTTACCAGGTACACCCTTCCAGGTATCCCCTTTAAGGGGTTCTACCAGGCTGCTGCACCATCACCAGACAATGTATGGCAATGGAAATGAAACACTACAACCCTCTGTTGGCCAGGAAGACAGAAGAGACCAAAACAACAGGACTCCAGAATACCTGAAAAAACACATGGTGCGCCGAAAAAAGTTCAGACACTCCCGCACCTTTGTGGACAAGGATGGATCTATTCAAGTCACAAAGCAATGGAAAGAAAACTATGACTTCAATCTAGACAGCAGGTTTTCAAGTGACTTAAAGGATAGAGCTGTCGTCCGAGCCTTACATGGGTATGTACTTTGTATTACTTATCTGACAAGGATTTCAAATAAATTAATTTTAAATAATTTAAGAGCAATACAAATGTTGGCAATATGCAGTTAAAGTTAATTTTTAAGATACATAATTATCAATTACACAGCTGAGATAGCTAATTTTTGTACACATCTTTGATAGACCGTGGGACTTCTCCATGCAAGACACCAGTGAAGAGGTCCGGCTCATCGTCCATATGTGGATAGGTCTGTTCTACAGCAGGTCAACAGCCAGGTTCTTTCATATTGACTCATACCCATGTTTAGAAAAGAGTCATTCTTTGGAAAAGTCCAGTGGAATGTTATCCTCGGCTCAGTCTGAGGGCCAATTAGCCAAAACCAATTCCTTTGCTGCTTACCCGAGGGAAACAGACACTTCAGACTCAGCTTTGGACCTCAGCAAAAAAGAAGAGTCAGTGTTGGACCAAGGACCTGGGATTTTAGACTTGTCTCTAAAAAAGTCCAATGCAGAGATTGTCACTTCAGATCAACAAGTCAGCGGAAAAGGCACTTCTGTGACCACTGATCAGAAAGATGTTAGTGAAACATTGAAAACACCAAAGTTGTCCATGAAACTTCAGGAGTCAAGCACAATTCAGGTTTGGTTCAAATTTTTACTTTAATAATTTAATGTTTTTCTTAGGACTTTCAGATGGACTTTTGATCATAAAACAATTAGATAATCTAATTGTTGTGTTTATAATTTAGTAATATACATACAATCATCTGAATAATTAAGGGACTACTGATAAAGAACTTCTGAAGGTTGTGGGGTAGGTTGGGAGCTTAAGTTCCTTCCCAGATGTGACAATCCATATACTCATTGCTATTTTCAGTAGCTGTTTGCAATGCTTGCAACTTAGCATTCTGCCTTACAAATCACCAGACCCTATGTTCTGTTCTCTTTTGGTGGTATCCCTCAAACAGAAAAAAGCCCTGCCTTCTTTGTCTGGGATGAGACTAGCCAAGCCATATTTTTGACATGCAAAAGCTACTAGGGGATATTGTGTGGATATCTGTCCTAGGCTTGGCCTCAAGAGTGGACCACTTTTTTATATTCCAAAAAGGTTGGGTATGTGTTGGCCTCCTTGTAAGGATGTTTGAATCACTTATTTTCTAGATTATAAACATGCAAAACCATATAAGAACTTTTGTCCCTGATGACCCAACTCCCATGAGAACCTTTGAATCATTGATGCATTATCTTGGTACATCAGGAATAGATTGTCTCCAGTTGAAATAGGGGGAAGCTTGAGATATTATCAATCACATCAGCCAATTTTGTCCCTTTTAACCTTTCTCAATGGGTAGTCTAATGGAAATCAACCCCAACTTCCTGAAGATGCTTCCTTGTGCTCCAAAAGGTTTGCACTGTATAAATGAAATACAAGAAGATGTATTATTATGTTTTATGTAGTTGTGTACTTATTTCCAAGGGCCTTGTCCAGTGTCTTTCATGCCAATACTTTCAGTTTCACACTCTGTCAGACAAATTTGGACATGATAGACTGTCATATGCACATTCCCTAGATGGACGGCACATACTATGCTGCTGACGTACTGTATGATTAATTACAAAAAATGGTAATTTGGAGAGAGAGACTTGTGTTGTAGATAACATGTTGTTCTTATTCTGTTTTTTTTCCAGTGTTCTAAAAACATGGTACAGTCCAAAGAGATTATCAATGAGGTGAATGATGGCGGGAACATTAATGGCCCTTTGCAAAATGCTGAGAGCCCAGAGCACAACGAGTTATCATCTGCTAAAGGTAATGGAACAACAACTCATGGTCAAGAAGAGATGGAAAGTGTGTCTGACCCACAAGAAATTAAGCCGACTGCTTCTGTAATTGGCCATGTGTTAACTGGATGTAATAATGAGATGACCAATATGAAAGATGGCATTGAAAATTGGAAGGGTACAGAGTTGACTTTAGAGCAAAAACATGAAAGGGATTCATCTAAATCTGTGGCGAACCAAGAGGCAGGCAATGTGGAACGTACAGTTGGGCATGATGAAACCAAATCCAAAGATGGGAAAAACTGGATTGTAAAAGTAAAATCATACCAAGAAGGCTTTGCAGAACATTCTCCAGAAGTAATATATACAGACCATGACTCCACAAAGAAAGTATCAAGTGTGATCTGCAATGAAAGTCTTTTAGAAAGCAAAAAACAGTCATCTGGAGAGGAGTCTGAAGCAGTCTTTTCTGGCAAGGCTGAAAATGCAAATGAGGATGTGGTTAGTTGTACAGTACACATTGGCAAAGCCATTGAAGATAAACATCACTTTGGAAGAGAAGATCAAATTGATGAGAAAGATGGTTGCATTTCAACTTTGGAAGCTGACAAGGATTTGAGTGATCTGCTAGTACCTATGCAGTGTGAAGATCAACTTGAAGAGAAAGAAAGTTGCATTTCAGGTGTGCAGGCTGACAGGGGTCCCAGTGAGCAGCCAGTACTTATGCTCTGTGATGACCCAGACCCTAAAAAGAAGGATTGCATCACAGAGAGCAACCACAAACTTGCACTGGATGAACCGCCACCTCATGCTGACAACAAACAAGATGCTTGCCATGATTTGCAGTTGAGAAAGCTGTGTCCAAATGGCAATGTGTTGACCAATGAACATGCAATTTCAGAAAAATATCAGACTTCATCAGAAACGGTGCTTATTTCTAGAGAGGCTACAATTGAAGACAATTCTGAAAATGGCAGTGTGTTGATGGATGAACATGCCATTTCAAAGAAATTTGACACTTCATCAGAAATGGAGCTTAATTCTAGAGAGCCAGTCAAAAATTCAGAAAATGAAATTTGTCCTGTAGGTAAGGCACATTATCAGAAGATGGCAAAACCCACATCTGATTGGAACAACTGTTTATTAGATGAGTCTTGTGCAGAAATGACGATTCCCCAGACAAATGACAGTGTTGACATAGAAAGCCAAAATGAAGTAATTGCAAACTTCAATGAAAGTAATGATTTTCATGAAGATGTGGAGGCTCAATCAGTGGCAGGAGAGCACAAGGATGACACCACAACTGAAAAAGAACAGTTTCATTGTCAGACTCATTTACCTAAGTGTGAAGGTGAATTGACTAAAGAAACCGATCAAAAACAGATTGACATAGAAAATGAGGCTTTGGAAAAGATCTATAGTGGGATTGTAATTCCATTTATTGGAATAGACACCTCAGGAGAGGATACAGTACAACCACACAAGTCACACTCAAAAGACAAGGTTGACGAAGTTGGACGGGAAGAAATACCATTTATCAGTGATAGAGCCTACCCTGAAACTGTTCTACCCAAAGGATTTTGCAAAACATCTCACATGAACAGTAAAAAGGCAGAACTGTCTGCAGGCAAAATATCCCTTCCATTTGTAAGTGAAATGAACCAGCCAGTGCTCCTGGGAAGTGAGTCTGACGACCGGTGTCCCACCCCAACAATGGATGAGAAACCATACGAGTACCTAACTTGCTTGGGCCCTAATCGTACTACTACTTCTACCTTTAGTGGCAGTGAAACATCTAAAAACATGACTGACAAAAGCCTTGTCAGAGGCCTAGAGATTCCTCACAAGTCTGCAATTAACACCGATGCCAACAGCACTTATCATAGTCTCCCTTCTGATCTTGAAATAAGGACTTTAAGAGTTTTAAAAAGTATAGACGAGTTCCTCTCCACATCACACCTCACTGGCACACCCAGCCAAATTGAAAAGACTGATATGAAGCATTGTCTCGATCAAACCCCTAACCCCAGCAGAAAGTCCCTCCTTTCTTGCTTTGCCCCATGCCACACTGACATTAAGGAAGAAAATATAAATACAGAGCTAGCAGTGGTTTTAGCCTCTACCTCACAAGAGCCAGCTATTAAACCAAAAACTGACCAAGATAGACAAAAAACAACACCAGAGACCAATTTAAGTCATGAACCACGTTTATATACTCAGCGTCCCATCATGGCAGTGAAACCATCGAAGAGTGATGAAAATGAAGCAGATGGCTTCTCCAAAGACAGACAAATAGAAAATGATGTGATGCTGCATTATTCCAAAAATAAAGAGACTAAAACACCCAAAGTCACTCACACCACACCGGCTACCCTGCTCTTGGAGAAAAAAACAGACAGTTTTAAGAAAACTTCTGAAGAACCAACTGATGTTAAGCCAGAGTCTAGCGAGCTTTCCATAAAGAGCAGTTGGCTGTCAAATATCAGTGACAGTAAATCGGATAAAGCTAAATTTGCACAAGTAGATCCCCTACATCAGCACCAAGGATGGGACAATTCCAAATTCAACATGTTTCCTTCATCACGTGTCCCCATGCTGTCTTTTGAATCTCCAAAAAGTTTCTCTGGAGTTGTTGATGGAAACCAAGGCTTCATGAAACATTGTTTGGTTGAGAAAGTTGGGAAATCAGCAAAAGAGAGCATTGAGATGGATCACAAAGACTGCTCAGAGGCATCAAGCTCACATTTGGATTACAAAGATTGTGGCATAATAGATGACAGTCTTTTCTTGGGACCTGAAAGCTCACTCATGTGTACAGTTTATAACACTGGCCAGAAGAGATGTCGTTCTTTTTTGGAGCAGGTTTCGCAGAGGTGCCTACAAGATGACCTTACTGAGGCTTCAATGGAACAGGAGTGCCTTATCTTCTCAGAACAAATGAAACAGCTTTTGAAAAAGAGTAAGAGGGGGCCCGTCTGTCAACAGGACACACATGACAGACGGACTATGTCTTGCTCTAGCCCTGTGACTGTGCACTTTTGCAATCTAGAGGAAGAGGAGGATTCAGTTGATAAACTGAATGTACATATGGACCTAATCTCACTTGTTGGACAAAAAATCAAGGTTGACATGTCTGAAAGAAAAAACTTGTCGGACAACAAAGGGGAGGTAAAGACATTGCAACTTCAAAAATTGTCTCACGGAACAGGGAACCCAATTGAACATGCTGGAATTGCTGTTGTGACTTCGGAGTCTGCCAGTTTGTATGAGGCCATGATGAGTGATGTTTGTGCTGTCAAAAAGGGCCCATCCAGACCTAAACACTTCAGGATGGAAAGATGCAACACAAAGACTGAACCAAGTAGTCATTTTGACTTCTGTGATCAAATGAAGAAAGAGATGGATGAAAGTTTTCGCAGTCAACTGAATTTGGTTGTGAAAAAATCCTGTAAAACAAAGTACAGATTCTACATACTTGTGACGTCAGATGATGCCTTTTTTGGGGAAACCAAGGTAAGACAAGTTTTCAGCAAACTTAAAATACAGTATTTCTATTACATATATATTTAAAGATATACTATACTAAAGCTGATTTCCTGTCTGAAAGGTTCCAGCACAAATATGTTGTTTGTGCCTTAATGGATATCAGATAGATAGATTGTAGTTTGCATGAATTCAGGTTTGAACAGCAGAAACACCATTGCAGTATATCCACGATTGGAATACCTAATTTAATGTCTCCCAGCAGTCATTCTGTCACTTAAATGGCACTGTTGCACTAATGCAAATAGCACTTCTTGTGTCATTGAAAGTTTGCTTATTAGCTACTAATTGAGCATTTCACAACCAACAAATCTTTATAATAAATTATTAAAAGGCAGTGTCTTCACCCTAATTTTGGTGAAAGTCAAATTGGAGAGAAAGGACACAATGCCTAATTTAATATTTAATATAATATCTCACTGCAGTTTTTTTTTTTTCATTTTTTATATACCAGATCTAGTATTGGTTCATATCGTCACGATATGACAAATTTTAATGGTAAGGCAACATAAGATTTAGCAATGCTAAATGGTGTTTAAAGTTTGGGTTATTCCTCCTTGATTCTCAAAAGGTACAGTTAGAGGCAGAGGGCCATACTGCTGTACAGCCATCCGAGTTCTTCCCTGATCAGGATAATTCTTCACCTCTACTCATCATCCTCAGGAATGAAGACATTGCAGAGCACATTTGTGAGGTAATTGATCAGCTACCGACAAAACATTGAAAGGATTTACTCTATAGGCAAACAAAACTTAATTATTATTCTTCTGTCAATCCCAGGTCCAGCATTTACTCAAGCTAAAAAAATCACCACATGTGCAGTTCGTTGGGATTGACGAACCTGATGATGTTGTGAATCTCACACATCAAGAGCTCTTCATGAGGGGTGGCTTCATCATGTTTGATAGAGCAGCGCTTGAGCCCCTCAGTCTTTGTATGTACACTTAAAAACTAGATACTAGCCTTTTTTGTGGTTTGGATCTAATGTAAGCAGCCAGCACAACTCATGATATTCACCTTATTTATGAATTGTTAAAGGTCACATGAAAAGACTGAAAGAAATCTTGCAAGAGCTAAGCAGAAAGGGGAAGTGGAAATGGATGCTTCACTACAGAGACAGCCGGCGGCTGAAAGAAAATGCAAGGTAGGGGTCAGTTTGAAAATAGCGACAAACTCATGCATGTTTCTCACTTCCCTTCAAAGCAGGTAAAAATGTTCTAAGCATCTGTTTTTTATTTATTTTTTTGGTAATTCAGAGTCTTGTTTTTGCCAACAGACCTCCTCTCCTTTATATTTCTACAATTTTTAGGGCCCTATTGAAATCCTAGGAATTACCATTACAAAATAAATCTCTAATTTGGATCCTTTATCATATTCAAAAACTCATCACTAAGACCAAGAATGTCGTAGAGACATGTAATTTAGTAGGTGAAAGGTTTGAAAGGTGCACCATAAAGTCTGTGGAAGCCATCGCTGTATACTTGCAGGAAGTCGCCCATCTTGAATCAAATGCTGCGTTTTTGCCATTTCCACACCTTGTATTTTAACAAACTCCTCCTAGGGATTTCACTCAATCAACTCCAAACTTGGTCAGTACCATCATAAGGCCTTTGGGATCAAAACTTATCAAATGTACAGCAAATCGTTACACTATGTATGTGTGGCATGGCGGCAAAATATGACGTTTTGCTGAAAAACTTCTACATAACAATATTTCATAAAGCCCCATCCCTTATGCTTAAACTTCACACCCATTCATAACTAAAGAACTGTTTGTTGTCTAGACATGTATGAGGTGTCATTGCACTCGGTAGAGATACCATGTTTAATTAATGACTGATTACCACGCCCCTTATGATAAACCACGCCCCTTTTATAAATAATTAACCGTTTTTCGTACAGACATGTATGAGGTGTCATTACACTCAGCAGTCCACATTTAAACGCCCCCTTTTTAACTAATGATTCTTTTGTCGTAGAATATTGAGTGTGGTATTGTTGAACTCAGCAGAGACTTACTGATGTGTCAGTGATGTGTCTCCGCCCCCTGAGCAACGTCCCCCGAGATACCCGGTTTGCGCCAGCTCCCCTGAGGTCCCCTTGCCCGCATGGGCCCCTTTCAACGCTGCTTGCAGCTTTAATCATTCAGTGTTTTCAATCAGTTTATGAAAGAGTTTGTGCACTTAATAAATCTTTTTGTGTTAAAATGTAGCCTGCTTGAACATTGTACCCTCCCCTCATACCCAGGTTAAGTCCAGATGCAAAAGAGAAAAAGCACTTCCTACACTTGTGCCAAGAAGATGGAATATTGGATGTCTTGCCTTACCATGAGTGTGACCTCATGTCAAGAGAGCAGCCCGACTATCTCACATGTTTGGTCCGTTTACAGGTCCAGAATATATCGGCCCGTTACCCTGTTTTTATAACTGGTAAGGCACAATTCATTTGACACAAACATTACCCATATGTTCAACAAGCCCCGTTATATTGGGGTTTTATTTTAAAGAAGTTGTTTCCAAGATTTTATAAACATTTCTAGTACTTAATGAGAAGCAACTTCCTCCATGCTTCATTACCATCCATGTTAGATAGACATTAAAAATATTTCCGGTCACATATTGCTGGATAACTTTCTGCTTTATGTCTTGGTTTCACCTGTAAATGTTTTAGTTATTGTACAGTTGAAAAAGGAGTGACGTGTGCTTCATATTCTTGCAGATGCAACAGCAGACAGCACATTTGGAAAGAACGGCATTTTAACAATGACCTTTGACGCTTTCCTGGCGTATTCTCAAAGCGAAACATTTAAAGCTTGAACTGAAAAAAGTCAGCTGGACACACTAAAGTTGTTCTTATTCAAGGACACAACAAAAAACCCAATGGATGGGAGGAGAAACCAGTAATTTACCATTTTATGGTAATTTTAAATGTACTACTTTCAATATTTTCTTGAATGTTAAATATTCAATCAGTTCAACTCTTTGTATCGAGCAATAACTTTTGATTTTACATGTTTGTTTGTTTTTGTTTTCGCTAACTAAGTTATCATTCTGTTAATGAATAGAGTTACAATAATACCAATATGCAGGCATGTTTTCTGTATATAGTGTATGCAATTTCTTTGTGTTTTCATTGTAAAATGCTTTTTTAACAGTGTATATTTCATTTTCTTTATAAGCTTAAGTTTATACATTTGAGGTACAATCATTATAAGTGTTTGTAGATCAAAACTGATAAAACTGCAAACAAAGCTAAGTTAGGCTGTTCTCAAATAATGTATATTTTATATATTTAAGTAAACGACTGCACATTATTAAAGTTGCTGACAGTGATTCTTAGCTTTTGACGGTGGAATTTTTGGATTACAACAATTGAACATTATCACTTAGTGCTTTATATTTCATTACTCTGTACAGAGAAACTTGACTGAGAATAAAGATGCGTCTGTAATTGTTTTTTTTTTTTTGTTGTTCTAAAAAAACAACAAGAAAAACATCAATTTCAAATCTACACCTCTGTCCTGACCATTCCCCTGACAAGTTCCCACTCACACACCATCCTCATAGATATAAGGTCCACAATGCTTACAATTGAAAGGATCAGGTGGCCTCTATCTTGTGGTAGAGGGAACATTATCAAATAACTTACTGAGCTGTCTTTACTCAGGATATTTTTTTGAGTGTAGATGAAATGATAAATCAAGCAGTGGAACATTATGAGAGAACTGTAGCCAGGAGAGGGTCTCAATGAGAAGAAAAATCTCTGACAGGAATGTTCAGCACCACATCAAAGTTAAGACTTGTAATACTGAATCACACCGAATATGATGGGAAGATATCAGAGAGATGATAAAATAACCCAATATAATGCTATAAAAAGAAAATGTTAAGAGGCTTCTTCAAAATAAATCCATTAAATTAATTTAAAAAACAACAACACTGCAACCAAATGAAATTAACAGCACATCTTTCCAAAGATTTGGGATGTTAAACTGAGGGATAAATAGCTTCAATTTAGTGTGTATTCAAGTGTGGGTCATACTAGAAATAAGTGGGTGTCATAAAAAGTTATTTTGAGTTCTTATGTTACGTCTCTTAATAAAGTTTTAGCTTGGGCAACTGAATGGTGAATAGGAACAACTGTGTGAATTTGTTATGTCTTGCTCCTTGTGCCTTTGGGAATACTTGGGAACAGAAATATCAGTATAAAGACCTGGAATAAATAGAAAGTCATAACAAATGGTGACCAGAGCTTTAAGGATAATACAAACTATATGGGGTGCTATTCACAGAAAATATAACTGTTTGCTGAAAAATGTCTGAGATTTGTCCACCTATACTCAATTTTTAAAGAAATTCATCTAACCATGAGACTTTTGGGATGTCACTTTAAGTTGAGTCATCTGTAACTATTATTCATCACTAAAACATCAATTCAAAGTTCTTCAACTTTTGAGGTACGTTTACCTGCCAGTTTTAGTTACTTTGCAGGTAAGCTTAAACATAAATACATGGTTAATTTAAAGTGACCTTTTCTTTTTTTATAAGATTAAACCTCCATACAATATTGAGTAGGAAAATTGAGCCCCATATTGCTATTTGAATAAATGTATCAATAGTTAAAATCTAATGATATATTTAAGTTATTTTCAGTACATGCTAATGCAGTACCTTTGTACTTTTGCTCAAGTAACTTTTGAAGGTGGTGTTGTAGGGACCAGTCTTACAGAGAGAACAACTGTTTCTACACACTAATATGTTTTTTCAAGTCTGAACCAAAAGTCGTTGGCTCCCTGCAACTTTATTGTGATACAGCGGATGTGAACCGAGAACCGAAACTGATCGTCGGTGTATTTTGAACGTTATAAACTACTTCTGAGCAAATCCCCAGTAAATCACTCCTCTTCAGCCATGACTGCCCTTAACATCTGAGCGGTCAAAGAAACAAACTGCAGGGGTTTGTACTACATTTTAACTAGGCTAAATTTCGGCCAACTGCCCTGGTTTGACTAATGGCGTCCCTTCCTGCGCATATCCAGAGGTTGGTGAACCGCTCGAACACAGCAGATCCGTGTAGGCAGACGTTGATTTGTGCGCATGCGCGAAGTTGATTTCGGGGATGGGTCTATCGATGGAATCAAGATGGCGACTCTGGCGAAAGCGCCAATATATTTACTGAAGTAGATGTCCAAAATCAACCGCTGTAGCGGGTTTAGCCAAGCCCCCAAGGGGTTTCGTGAAACATGAAGACCGGGAGCATGTTTTGGAAGAGGAACTGACCGGGGATTAATACCGTAACGAAGTCAGCGAGATGTGCGAGAGCTATGCCCGCTCGCTGCTGCGTGTTTCGGTGGCGCAGATCTGCCAGGCTCTGGGTTGGGATGCGATTCAGCTCACAGCTTGCGATCAGCTGTCCGATGTGCTGCATCGATATATCCAGCAGTTGGCCAGGGTCTGCCATCGGTACTCTGAGCTCTGTAAGTGCTTCATTCCCTACCACGATTACTTTTTTAAGCCGTAAACCTGAAGTAGTCGATCACGTTGTTGTTGAGTGGGTCTGTGGGTGGCGCCCCCTAGCAAAGGTGGATGTGTCAAAAAGTACAGTAGCTACATGGCTAAACAGCTTATGTGTGCTTGTATTATTGAGGTTATGATGCATTCCAGTGTCGATCACCAAAATATATATGTCGATGTCATGGATTAGCTTCCTATACTGTTAATTGTTAATTCATTCACCTGTTGAGCATTGCTTCCTACTTCAGTTTTAATGTCAACATCAGTCAGGCAACGTCCTTGCATGGGCATCACAGTCACTCGCATGTAGTCACACTTTAATCCTAGGATATTAACTCTAGTATACCTTAATGTTCAAGAGGCATGTAGACAATGTGTACTAATGGCTTGTTGTGATGCTGCATTTTTAGATGGAAGAACGGATCCAGTCCTTGATGATGTCAGCCAGGCATTCAGACTCCTGGGGGTGAGTCTGAGTGAACTGGAGGACTACGTCCACAACCTGGAGCCTGTGGCATTCGCCCAACAAACGCCACTCTTTCCTGTCAGCAAAAACAACGTCCTGCAGTTTCCACAGCCCGGAGCCCGAGATGCAGAGGAAAGGAAGGATTACATTCCAGATCATTTGCCACCCCTGGTCTCCTTACAAGAAGGTCAGTTCACATAATATCATGACTAAATGCATATCTTTAAGTAAGTGTTTTTCACAGAGTTTAGTTTGGGTAGAAAACATGTTTTTCATTTGGATAGAATATATGTACATAAAAAAATACTATAAACTTGTTTTCAGAACTGCAAGTTTATGATGATTATATTAAACATATTTTTCTCCAATATTTTATCCACTGTAATTGTCATTAAGGGTGAACTAGATATTACAGACACCTCTCAGCATAAAAAAGTTCAATTCAGTGGCATGCTGTAAACAACCTCTTTAAAAATGATCAAGTAGTTCAACTTACACATTTCTTGAGAGTTTTATGAGAAAGCTGGAAGTTATAAATTGGTTGGTTTTATTGGATGCTTCCAAACAGACATTGTAGTTTAAAACATGGAACTTGTTGTCTATCATTTGTTCTGTCAATTGCTGTCACAAGCATAATTTTGGTTCTTTTTAGCAAAATAACAGTAAAGCGTAATTTTACAAATAAGTGAAATAGTATATACTTTATGTACTGCATATAGCATCCGATGGTATTAAAGCATCATTGAGTTGTGGCTAATATGTGTAATTAGTTTCCTTTAGTTGCCTATATGTATGTTGAAACAGGTGTTGTGATTATGAGAATCACTGGAGATGAACTGAAAACAATGCACAGCTAATTTTGTTGTTTATTTCCTCTGTAGAAGAGGAGGAGGAGGAGGTCCTGGCTGACATGGGCACCTCAGCAGAAGCTATGCAGGTGGCACTGGAAGAGGACGAGGATGAGATGGACGAAGATGAGACCGTCAACGATGAGAACCACCCACTGAAGAGGCACCTGGACAGTCCTGATGCAGCTTTGGGCATGATGCCTACCTCCAAGAGACCACGCATGTACCCTGGCCTCAGCCCAGAATGGGGGGTTGAGCCCAGGGAGCCCCTTACCTCTCTCAATCCTCAACGTGTTCCCCCAGGCATGCTGCCTTCTCATGATAGCCTTGACGCTCTGTCGCCTGAAACCCCTTCAGGGCCCCTGCCTTCCTTCAGACCTCAGCCGGTAGTACCAAAACACTCTGATCAAAAGGGCCTCACCACTCCAGGAAGAAAGCCTAAGGTCTCATCTCCTGGCAGACAACGGACTAAGTCCCCTAAAGGGGTCATTCCTGTTCCAGTGGGTGGTAGTCCCATTCATTCTCCAAAACCTTCTAAGGAAAAGAAGAAATCACCAGGAAGGACGAAGAGTCCAAAAAGCCCCAAGAGCCCAAAAATGGGTTCAGCCAAAGCTTCCCAGCCGCAGAGCAAGACAGATGTCGTACATAAGCTACCGCTGTCTGCGCTGAGCGAGAGGATGGGCAAAGAGAACATCCATATGCGTCAAAATATAGAGGACAGGGAGCTGGCTGAGGGCTTCAAAAAACTGGAGCCTGATAATGCAGCCATTGATGACTCCATTGATGCTGTTATTGCCAGAGCGTGTGCCGAGCGGGAGCCTGATCCTTTCGCTTTCTCCTCTGGCTCCGATTCGGACAGCAATGGATTCTCCAGCCCCAGGAGGCTGACCATCATGGAGCCATCAACGCCTAAACTCTCGATTGGAGCCGGCATCTCTATAAAAGACACGTCAACACCACTTCACCTACAGCCACACACCGGGTTAGGAAATTGGACAATGGATGATTCAATCAACGAGGTGATCCGAAAGGTCAACCAGGGGGGTCCATCTGCACCCCCACCAAACCAAGGGGACTATGTCTCATCAGGATCAGCCTCACCACCTACTCCTGAACCTTTACTCAAGGTGTTTGAGGAGAAAAACAAGATTGTGTCATCAGTAGATGTCAAGAAAAAGCTGAAGAAGGAGCTTAAAACTAAAATGAAAAAGAAGGAGAAAGACAAGCCGAAAGACAAAGATCGGGAAAAGGACAAGGGCAAGCTGAAAGAGAAGAACAAGGATAAGAACAGGGATAAAAACAAAGACTTTTCCAAGGATGGCAAGATGCCCTGGAAGGAGTTTGGAGTGAAGGAGGATGAGCACTTCCTTCAGCGAGACTTTACTCTGCCCGAGGGCTCCATCAAGATAAAAACCAGAGATGGAGATGGCCCTAAGAAGGAGAAGGAGAAACACAAAGACAAAAAGAAGGATAAAGAAAAAACTAAAAAGGACAAAGATAAGAAGGACAAGAGCAAAGACAGGAGTAAAGAGGACAGACAGAAACAATCGGCGTTAGCCCCCTTCGCTCTGGGTGAAATCCCACCACTGTTCAGCCCCTCGGCCTGCCTGCGCATCCCCTCCATGCTTCCTCCTTTGGCCCCGATCCTCCAGGATAAGGACATCAAGAGCAAGGAGAAGGACAAGAAGAAAGACAAGAAGGAAAAGAAGAAAAAGAAAGACAAGGAGAAGGATAAGGAGCGCGAGAAGGCCAAAGAAAAGGAGAGGGAGAAAGAAGAGAAGAGGAAAGAAAAGGAAAGGGAAAAGGAAAAACGAGAGAAGGAGAAAGAGAAAGAAAAAGAGAGAATTCGATTGGAGAAGGTAACACTTTTCTTTTTTGTTTGCTATGTCATGATGTGGCTATGTTGGTGTGTCATGGATATTTACTCCTCCTTCTGTGGTCCTGTGTCCTCAGGTTAAAGTAGAGACTCCAGCAGCTCTGCCATCTCCAGTCATCCCCAGACTGACGCTCAGAGTGGGAGCAGGCCAGGACAAAATGTAAGCACTGAGACACTGTTTCTAGTGAGATTCATGGTAATATTTACTCCATCCCCTCTTTGCATATTTTGCAGTGTTTTCTTATTTAAAAAAAAACAAAAACTAATCTGTTTATTTATGCAGCAGTATTGTTATGATACGAGTAACATATATAATATGTCAACCTTCTTCAAAACTTTTTGTTATTGTAACGGTGAAGCAAACTACTTAAGGTTTCTATTTAATGACTTAATTATATTTAAGGTCTCATTTACTTCATTATATAATAGACGTTTTGAAATAAAGTTACAATTTTAACCAAAATGTAACCAGTTATAAACTATTTATACGGCAGAGTTCTTGGACTTAACATTTGTAAAGGTTTGACTTGAAAAAAGGGGTTTTGTTTGAAAAAAAAATCTGTTTCTTTCACTCAGTATTTAAAAAAATATAATGTTTTGGTATCTATATCATGGTATGGATGGGTAATCTTTAAAAAAAAAAAAATTAATGTAAGATGTGTTGTATCATGCAAGTCAGACCTGAGCACATGAAAAACATAAAATCTATAAGAAAGCACAATAATACACACAACAATACAAAAAGGAACTATACAAAGTAGTGGAAATACACTGTAAATAGCACCTGCTATCCCTCAGGTAAAATAAACATGTTCCCAAGGATGTAATTACTCCATATTTAATTAACTTAGTGTTTTAGTGTATTTTAAATTATTCAGATTTTTATTTTTTACCACTCCCAACCTACCAAAGACAATTATCTCTGTACCTTATGTGGTATATCCAATATGGAGATAATAAGGTCTCCTGTTTGTGTTAAGTTGTGTTCGTCTCTTTCTGTCACCAGCGTTATCAGCAAGGTGGTTCCTAACTCAGAGCCCAAGACGCCAGCACCCAAGACCCCCGCTGCCAAGTCTGGGCCGGGGAATCGCCCTCGGACGCCGCCACCGCCCCCAGTACTCGCCCCGGTCATCCCCACCCTGCCCCCACCTCCCGCTCCACTTCCACCTTCTCCTGCGCCGACGTCATTGCTCTCCGCTGGCCAGATGCTCTCTCCCACCACATCCTTCAAAACACCGGTCCGCAGCGTGGTAACTGAGACCGTCAGTACCTACGTGGTGAGTTATACTACTCAGGTTGTGTTTCATGATATTTGGTTCAGAAATAATTAAGCACATTCATTGTTTTCTCAGTCTAGGCAAACATTAAATTATATCTGAGATAAAAATAAGCTGCATGATCATTTATAATGTCTCTTGTACTGTTTATTTTAAAACTGGGTTTTCACTGAGCAGTGTGTCACCGATGCTTTCTGTTATTTACTTTAGATCCGAGATGAATGGGGAAACCAGATCTGGATTTGTCCTGGATGCAACAAACCGGATGATGGCAGTCCCATGATAGGGTGTGATGACTGTGATGATTGGTATCATTGGTAAGAGATGTATTCCCTTTTCTGACCCAGTGACTCTTTTAACCATGGTGTGTTTTAAAATAAGATTATAGTTTAGCATTGTTAAAAATGTTACCATCAATTACAGTTTATTCATCATTTTCAACAGATATCCTCTGGTCTGACACAAAAACACACAAAAACACTGAATCTCAGCATGGTAGTGTTTTAATTAGTGTTGCGCCCAATACTTAGGTTTATTTAGGTGTATTTTTAGGCATTTTTAAGCTTTTAAGTACTTCTTCTGTTGAGAGCCGATGCAACAACTTTTCACTAAATTGTGTTTTGTTGATGTTTAGATTGACTGATGATAAGTCTATCTAAGTCCAGAACCTAGCCTGTTTCAGAACTGAGCGACAATTATCAGTGTTACATTCCCTTCACCGTTCATGCTTGTTGCATATTACTCAGCAAATTAAAAGCCTCAGTACGCAAGCAAAAAGGGGATTAACTATACATAGAATACCGGTCCAATAGACAGATTGGGGAAATGTGGCGTCAATCAACTATTAAACTTACTTGAGCAGTTTAGACAGCGGACACTCAACTGTCCTTCTGTTTTTGTAGACATGTGAAATCACAGCTCATTTCTAGCTGTGTGTCACTGAAGAATTAATGTAAAGGAAAAACTTTGGCGGATATAAGCTGCTATTATTGGCATTTTTCTTTTTGGACTTGTGAAAACACTGATGGTTCATTGTTTCATCGTATTGTCATTAAAAAACTAAACTTTTTCATCAGCGAGTACAAATCTGGTTCCCAGTCATGGAAAAAAATATTTAAAAAAAAAACAATCATTCAAGGTCAATGCTTCAGTCAGAACAAGTATTCTGCTATTTGACAGTAATAATGGCATTAACCCAGCATACCAAGTCTCAAATGGAATAATGTCTTGTTTTACTCATTGTACAAGTAAAATAGCTGCTTCCTCTGCATGCATCCACTAACCTGCGCCCTCCTCTCCTGTTGTCTGCTCAGGCCTTGTGTTGGGATCCTGACAGCCCCTCCGGAGGACCAGCAGTGGTTCTGTGTTAAATGTTCCAGCAAGAAGAAGGATAAAAAACACAAGAAGAGGAAACACAAACCACATTGAGACTATGCAAAAAGCACATATTTTGGACTGTTTTTGGACTTGAAGCCATCACTGAACACTCGTGGCACTGCTGTAAAATATATTAAAAAAAAAAAAGAAAGTTTAAAACTGTGGCTGATACTAACATCTGATGATTTTTTTAATGACGTCAGCTACGATGAATTGTGAGTTGGTAAGACAAAAAGGCTTTAACCAGCACATATCCAGCCTTAGTTCTCACGTGGTTTTCCCTTTTTCACCTGTAAATTGTTTGCTCGTTGTTTTGGATGTCCAGTCGTAGGAGATCATGACAATTATGTTTGTAAAAGGAGACCATGAGAGTTTGTCACAATGAGAGCACCGGAGAACAACTAACATCCATCGTCTTTATTTCTGTTTTCCTTTGTGTTTCCCCAAAAAGGAATGGCCGCCAAGTCAACCCTTTCCCCAGTTTTCTGCAGTATAATTAAATTGTCATGTATATAAAGATGATGATGGCAACAGGTGTGTATAAATGTGTCAATACCAACCTCCAAGCCAAGTGCATTTTGTTCTTAGGTTTCTGACATGTTAAATCCATTTTCAGACATTGGTTTTTAACTCGAATGATTTTCTGTAATTTCTGTACATTTTTTAAATTTAAAGTTTGTATTTTTATTTTTTTTTCTTCAAATGGATTTGTCCTGGAGTTAATACTGTAGCTGTGCTTGTAATGTAATTCATTTCGCTGATATTTCAATATTAAAGATGAACGGTCTGTGTGCTCACAGACTTTAAGATGTAAATCTTATCACCATGAAAATTGTACCCTTAATTTTCTGCCAAACCCTTTCCTTTGAATCCTTATTCATGTTTAACCCTAAACAGACATCTCTAAAAAGGTTTTCAGTAGCTGACTATTTGCATTTGCTTGATAAATAGAATAGATTGCAAATATTTTAGCAAACTGAGTTTCAGATGTTCAATTTTGTTCCTGCACATTTCAGACTTGATGACAAAAGTATTTTGTCTCAGCAGTTGGTTACAGATCAAATCCAGGACCTTTCCTTGCAGCAGTCTGTGCGATGCATTAGCCTAGATTCAGGGCTGTTCTGCTGAGTTGTCCTCCTGCGCTTCACCTACATGAGATATGTGGGAGAGAACTTGGCAGCAGTATGCACAGGGTGGCGTTTCTTAAAGATTCACTGGATTGTGAGTAACAGTTTTCTCTCTTCTTCAGAAGCAAGTCTGACAGTGGTCCTCGAATAATGACTAACATACACAAACTTTCTTTGAATGCACCATTTGTGCTTAGTTTGTATGTCTGCCCACTGATTTCCAGTGTTCGCCAGTGTTTTCATATTTTTACTTTTCACTTCTGACAGACAAAATTTTACAAGGGATAAGACAAAGAGACTGGTTTTCATGGTACTGCAAGGAAAGATAAATAGATTTAATCCTGTTTAAATTTGAGAAACAGGAAAAGCATGGATACCATATAATCAGATTATTTATTCATTTCTTTATTAGATACTTTAGCTGGCTTTTTCATTTTCCTGTAATTCCAATACTGCCACATGCTGATTTGCTTATTTAACAGAAGACCAATTTTACTGCTACTTAAGTTGCTCTTCTTGCAGCCTTTTTCAGTGGCGCTTTTCCAGTTGTTGGGCATGTGCCAGAGTATCTGCACAAAGCCAAACACCTGGCCTTTTATAGTGTTTGGGGCTGTTACTTGTTAACAAATTTGGTCAAGTGGGATTCATCAATCAGCACAGTTGGGTGATAGCAGGTTGGGCTGGTTGGTGCACCTGGAGATGACTTGTCTTATGATTTCTCTCGAAGGAAATATTGCAGCATGCCTCCAGTGAGTTGTTTTTGCTTTTCCCTCAATGACCACACGGTGTCATTCTTCATGCACAGACACTGAAGCATGCCAGACATGTACAGACAGCCCAGCAGTCCGTACCACATCATGAATGTAAAAAATGTGACAGGTGTCTCTTCGTTGATGTATGTGGAATCCTGTTCTTGCTAATAAAACCAGCTCCAGAAGTGCCATGCTTCACGAGGGGACCTATAGATCAGAGGTTCTCAAGTGCCTTACAGCCCAGGGCCCCTTACAGGATAGAGATTATAGAGGAGATATGTGTATCTTTAAATAGATTGACTGCACTTATTTTCCTGTTTATGTCAAAGAAAATCATGAGAGAAAGATATTTAACCTGTTAAAAATATATTTTTTTTAACATCCCATCAGACAGTACCCATAACAAAACCATTAGCTGCAAATAACATTTCATTGTATTACGAAATAGCTGATTTGAAGTTTTAGAATTTCAGAACCCACATTTTAATGGAGCAAAATCAAGTTGTTTGTTCTTGGTGCAAAAATGAGTGAACTTATAGATCCTGGTTATGCATTTGAAACAATGCACTCTTTGTTTGATTTGAACTAGAGCCTGTCCAAAATGGGATTTCAGAGTCTGATACTGATGGGGAAAATTCCCTGATTACCAAAATGGTGGCCATTTTTGTTTGGACTTTTTGTTGAAATAAAAATAGACCTTTTCTTTATTGATTTTGCAACAATCTTGCACCAAAAATAATTTAAAGGTTACTAGAGGGGTAATTTCTTCTACAAAGAAATTTGAATTTGATTATATTACACATACAGAAATTGTATTAATAAATGTGATAACAAAAATCAGAACAGACTGATTTTTGCTTTTTTAATAAACATAAAATATAAAAACTTACATCATGATAAATAGGGTATCAGAAAAAACAAATGATCATCATCATATACTATGTATAGTTCATAAATTAAACAAGTAAATCTATTTTTTTTTCAAATGAATAAACATGTAGAAATATCACAACAGCTAAAGTCATTCCACCTATTTGACAAAACACTACATTGTGTTACATTGTCAACCAATATAGAAAAGATTTTGGATATTAACAATGTAAATAAATGAATCTGAAAGCTTTTTACTGGCCCCCCTGACAGAGAATCACAGCCATATATGACTGGGACTGGAAATAGCATTTACAGCCACTCATAATCTATAAAGACTCAGAAATCTACAGAAGAGAATGTGAGATAGTAAAGTGTGTGTCCCTGCTTATCAGCGGACTCTGCTTTTTTTATGACACAGGATTTGCGTGTGATCTAATTTTTTCCATTCTTTGAAGTCAAATGCTGTTTTGCAGCTGCTGTATCTATAGCAGAAGGTTTTATTAGCAGTCAAGCTCGACTTCACATCCTGAACTCTGAAAGGTCGAGATGTTTATCAGATTCTCTGCGCTTCTATTTATTTCTGGGAACAATCAGCAGGGCTGGCTGGACATCAGAAGTTGTACTCGGTTGATATTATAGCGTATCGGAATCTATTTGTTGCAAAACCATTTAATGATTTATGAACAGCAGCAGTACTTTAAAATCAATTATTTGACAGAGTGGCGTGATGTGCAGAGCAACATTGCTCTGAATGAGCTGTCAGAGAGCTTTTAGGAAAACCTGAGAAAAGCCCATTAAAGTCATTCAACCTACTAAGGCTAAAAGCATGGATTAGTTTAATTAAATCTCGTTTCAGACATTACTTCTCTAATTCTGCTGTATTTTTCAGGCTCCTTTTTGTCTTGACTGCTGTTAAAAATTTAGGTTCAGGATGCCTTTCAGTCTTTCTACTAAAAATTGATTATTTCAGTTTTATCCTCACTGAACCGAAGGGAATCGCAGCACACCCAGTCACTGACTTTTTTGGTGAGTGCAGTCGCACACAACAGTCATAGTTTAGTAATAAACAGGATTAAACCTCAGGCCTGCTGATAGCTTGAATATATATGGATGCTGCACATTATGTAGAGCTGGAAAGCACACCTGACTCATTCACTTTTCAACGTTGAACTGTTCATTTTACTTATTCACCCCTCTCGCTCTGTTTGACAGTGTTACTCCCTCAGATAGCCCTGATGGAAACATACTCAGTGTCTTCCGGTAACACTTAATCAAAGGGGAAGTGGAAAAAATGATGTGGGCCGAAGTAAAAGGGGAAGTTAAATGACTTCTGCCTATGCAAAACAAGCTGACATTTCAATGTGGTGTTGCTTTTTTTTTTTTTTTTTTTAGATGAGATGCAGTCACTCATGCAAGACTGCATGAAGAGTCATTTAACACACAGTTAGAGGGGAGAAATACAGTATATTAATTAATAAATGTATAGTAAAGCACTTAACTATTTGCAAATAGGTCAAGTTTGAACCAAAAGGTTATTGTATGAATTAAAATGTCAAGAAGGTCAAAAGATAACAGTGTCTTCTAGTGCTTAAATGCTAACTCCACTCATAGTTGCAGCTCCCCCTTCAACCACACATGCTGGTGTCAGGTCTCATACAGTCAAAGCTTGCTGCAAGCATCTGTTGGATCATAAATTTTACTGACCAGTGTCGGTAAAGATAGGGCTCTGCCACGTCTGCCACGAAAAGGATTAAGTCTTATTAGGTAAAAAATGTTTTCACCTTGTCCAGATGCTTATAGGCTGCCACTTTAACAGGATAGAGTTCTGCTGCAACACGCAATATGAATTCAGTGTAAAAACTCACATGTGCAGCGCTGTCCATTCGTACATGCTGCAGAACACAATGTGCATCGAACTGTAAAGGTTTCAGTTTTAATCCACAAAAACACAGACGGTACTTGTTTGTGCAATCAGTCCCAAGAGAGGCCAAAAGTGTTAAAAAGGGAAAGCTGATGGCAGCTTTCACTCATCAGGAGGCCACCTGCAGCACCGTAAACATGTGCTGTTATTTGACTTATCACATGACAGGCATGAATGGCTCTCAGTAACACCTCCTTTCTCTGCACTGAGGATGTGAACAGGATGTGGTTGTTTTCTGAAGCAGTTTTGCTGCAGCTTTCACGAATGCATGTAATCCAGTATTCATGTGCCATTTTGTGTTGTATTGATTGTCTTCTGCAATCTTTTTGAATGACGTTTGATCTGGAAAGCATTAGTGCACACAGCATGTTCATATTGAGCTTTTTTTTTTCTGTTCTCTTGCATGTTTTAGATCAGAGCGTTCTGAGGTTCTGTGCTCTACATGACGCCTGTGGCTCTGACAGTCATACTAAGCAGCAACACATCATAAAGAACTGGATTTCAACATCGGTGTTTTAAAATATTCATGTCAGCAGAAAAGAGCAGGGACTGAAATGAAGAGGGGTTTGTGGCATGATCAGAGGAAGTGGAGCTCCTTCATGCTGGTCTACTCTGCTACGATACCAGCACACACTGACATGACCCTGTTTCAGATGACTTTCCTGCTTAATGTCACGTTACTCTTAACAGGACACAACACCTATGGGAGAATGAGACCTAGATTTAATTTCCCCTGGGATTTGTGCAAAGAATATTGTGACAAATTGCTTTCAAATTTTTTAATCAGATGGCATCGTGAAACCATTAAAGGCAGGCTTTTAGTGTGTTAGTTATGAATATGTGTACTGCAGCTTGAAAGACCAGTTTACGATATGACTCCAAACATAGGAAAACGATTTCCCACCAATGCAAATTAACATGCAAGTAGTTTTTTCATAACCCTCTGTAGTTCAGTCTCTGCAGTATGACACCAGTTAATGATTTGGGCTTCCAGTAATTTAACTGTAATGTGGAGAATGATTTCCTTTCCTGGGTCATTTTGCAGAATAGCTTGCTGTCATTATGCTGTGGGAAACTGTGATTCGGCCCATAGGTGGGCCTGTAACAGAGTTACATAATTTGCAGGTAGTTCTGTGTTAGCATTAGGGATGTACAGGAAAATATTTTGGGGGAAAACTAACAAAGGACAAAATGGAACTGAAACCTCTTCTCTCCAGAGATAGAAGTGATTTTTGATTCCCATGGTATTATTCATGGGAATTTGATTAGGATGTCGAAGTGATGAAGAGTATCGCATGAGAATGCAGAAATGCATGTCATTATTTATAATATTTGCAAAAATGACATCACCAACACTCATTGCATGAGAAAATATATAATATTTGCCTGCTTAAACACAACTTATAGCATAAACCACACCAGGACAGATACAGGAACAGTCACAGTTAATGATGTCTCTGCAGGGATAGGAGTTGAGAACCGGTTGCAGTTGAACCAGCAGCATCTGTAAAATAATAATTTCAAGTAAAAGTGGAAACACCACAAACATGACCTTAAATTCCAGGGATGCTAAGTATGTGAAACTTGATGCAAGCAAAGGTGCCTTTAATTCCTCGTTTTCAATCTTAGGTTTTTACCTAGGACCTAATGCATAAATCCAGATCAAACTCTTGTTCAAAAACAGTTGTGTTCATGTTTGAAACCTGCGTAGGCCTTCTTTATTTCATGCTGGGAAATTGATCGAGTCAGTAAATGATATCGAACAGGAATCTGACTAATAAGCAGAATCGGTAATGCCATTGGTATCGATGAAGTCTAATCAATTCCCATCCCCACTTCAGTGAAAGATTGTGTGCACTGTGAAACGGTGAACAGTGGGTGCTGTACTGTCATCTGTCCTTATTTAACAAGTATTCATGCTGACTACAATGTATGCTGATATTCTAGCAGGCTATCTTTATCCTTATCCACTCCAGAATAATAATGACATGAGGTTGTCAGCTCTCACCTCTCTACCTGTCAGCCTCTGGTTTATCATCAGCCAGCTCACAGAGGGGCAGTGACATGTACATCCCGACAGGAGCTCAACAGAGAATTGTTGTACTACTTACCTACAACATGTGCATGTAGTCATTGGTGAGCAGGATGTTTGATGTAAAAAAAAAAATAGTTATAATTTGCACAGATAAGATAAACACAAAAGCGAAGACGGGAATGTCTTGCCTTGGCCTTTATCTGGAGCACTGATTCATACATGCCAACATGCACAGAAGCGTGCCACAAAACCAGGACTTGTGGATGAGATCTTGTGGCAACTGTGTCGATGTTTCCTCTAATTTCCCCCAATCTGACAGAGGGAATAAATCACCCATGTCCAATTTACCGAAGTTTTCCTAATATGGGTGTCAATTAGTGCAAGAGTGCTACTGTGGACACAGCTTTACAGCCTGCAAACTGGGCTGCCGCAGGCAGCACAATGCATTAGCGCACGATGAGCTGTCAGAGAGGATTATTTCAGCCACGCCAGTCAGCGAAGGGGGTGGGCGCCGCTCTGCTGCACTAAACCGAGGAGAAAGAGTGGGCGGGAGACAGAGAAAGGGAGAGAAACACATAGAGGAAAGAGGGAAAGAGAAGAAAGTGTCCATTACACCGGGTGGATTTTTCCAGAGCACCGATGTTGGAACACTCTTCTGAGCTGGCCCTGGTGCAGAGTTTGTATGCCAACAGCATGCGCTGTCCCCCCTCTGCGGCCGGGATCTCTGTCAGGAATGAGGACCTGCCTATGAGGTACGTTGGGGTTGGCCCCTCATTCAAATCTGGGATAGCTTTTGTGAAGCAGCCCGTATTTGGACTGCTTCTTTGTCTGGGCTGAATATTGTCATAGGATGTATTGTTTCCAGTTGAGGCGTTCTCCCATGCTGTGACTGTGTGTCTGTGGGCTGGGTGGTGTTCCTCTGTTTTTTTTTTCCCTTCTAGAATCCCAGAAACCATGAATTTGTATCTAATAATGAATTTGGCTGTTTATGTCAATCTCATCTCCCTGAGACAAAAGGGATTCAATCAGTAGTAAATTTGTTTTAAATGATATCATAATAGAAAAATCTATACCCTAAAGCATCCTCATGTTGTTTCAATTGCCCCTCATCTCTTTTCAAAGTTCCACAATGGCTCAAATACTTATATGAACCATAAATAAAGAAAGAGAGACGAATGTGGCAGTGATGCAGGTGTTTATCTCTGAAATATAGAAGACAAGAAGACACCAGTGTGATTACATATCTACAGAGACCAACCCAGGCCTTAGTGTAGTCCCTGAGTCAAAATGAGAAAAGATATGATATGACTATAAAAAACGATGAGAACATGCACATACATATTGGAATTTGCATGAATTTAGAGGAACTGGTGCCTGATAATGCGGTGTTATCATGTGGATTTAGTACATCTTGGCCCAGTAGATTTCCCTTCAGAAAGCACGATAAGATGAAGTTCTGTCTCTCCATTTTGAGAGCCCTTTAGTTGGTCGCCATTCTGCAAATGCTTTCACGAAAGGGAGAGCTGAGAGAAGAAAAAAAAGTGCCTCCAAGTTTGAGGCGATGTGTTCAAAGAGAGATGATGTGACCCATTTGGGATTGAAGCTGGCCTATTTTTAAACCCTGCAGTTTGTCACGAATGGGTGAAAATTTGAAATTTAAATGCTGGGATGATGATGATGAAGATGATGATGATGAGGGGCAAGAAGAGCATGAGGGGAAAACATTTGATGTAAACAACAAAAGCATGGTACGTGTGGAGGATTATGATAGGATTACAGTAGTGATAATCTGAGATTAAGAATAGTAGGCTAGTATTAGAAGGTGCTAGCAACTAGGAACCTGCCTCTGGAATCCACTCTAACAAACATCTCTAAGAAATGACAAGGAGATGCTTGAACTGGTGCGATGGCATGATGAAATGCACAGCAAACTGCGCTGTATGCCTCGCACATAACCCACAAGAGAAACACAAGATGCTGTTTACAAGAATCCTGCTCCTTTTATAACAAATCTATTCAATAAGATCCCCTGAGATCTAATTGAGTCAAAGGAAATATGTGGATGCTGCAGATGGGATCACATTATTGTATTTTTCCTCCATTTTAATGAAACCTGATTCTCCAGAGGGGTTTAGGCTAGCTTTTTATAGCAGCCCCCCCAGCTTAATGGTAATGCATGTTGCATAGTGGGCTTGTCTGCATGTATGGCAAAATAGGTCGCATATCACATTATGCATACAAACCTCTTTTAGGCACTGTTTAATAGAGCATGCTCTGCACTGGTGCCAAGTTGCCTTGAAATTGCTATGGATACAAGGATTAAATAGGATTTCATGAATAGGATGTTTATAAGACTTGCTATGAATAATATTTGTGGATTGTGCAGCTGCTGGAGTAATAATGAATGATTTGATAATTAGGCTATAGCCCCCCCGCCTTTCTGCTATGGCAAGCAGTACTTGACAACTGCCCCCCTACTTTTACCCCCCCCAAAGTGAAGAGGCCTCGCCCTGCAAGTCCAGCACAACAAAAGAAGATAAGCCTCCCCTCCCCCAGGGAAACACAACAGCCCAGCACAAAGAGGAACATGACCTATGACCCTGAGGAAAGCAAGTCTGAAGTCAGCAAGAAAAACTACATTTTAACCATCCCTTGTTCTAATTGGAAGATATTTATGACATTACGATGGAAATGATCCAATTAAATGAAACAAAACAGGTGCCTAATTTAGACTCCTGATAAAATATGGGAACAGAAGCACCATTATTTATCTTGATGATAATGACCTGGGTTCTATATTTAAACATTTTAAATGGCTTTCTAATCAGGATCATTATCCCACTGAATCATTCGAAGACAGCTGGACAGTATCCTATAATGTTCCATTGTTTTCTGAAAAAGGCTGCAGAATATAAGGTCTTATAGGGATATAAATAGGGATGCCACAGCAGATAAAACATCATAAACTACAAATAGGTCACTAAACTCTCCATTGAAGCCCACGTGCCAGTCCCTATAGGGACATTACAGTAATTTTACATCGGGGTAGAGGCGCTGTGAGGCTTGCTGAGCAGCAGCAGCAGCATGGTTTCAGACTTTTTGTTGAAAAGGCCACGCCTCTGCTTTGCTGCAGCTCGGTGTGCAGTGTGACAGCGGCTTGCCTGAATTTATTTCAGTCGCGCACGAGAGCGAGAGAAATAAGGAGGAAGGAATAAGGCGGATACCGGTTCCCTCTCTCTCATGCAGTTTTGAAGAAGACGCCCCCTCCCTGCACCTGTTCTGCTTCGTCTTGTTGCCGTCTCGCAGGAGTTGAGCCTCTTGCGAGTGAGCGGACGCCTCATTGTTAGATAAACGTTGTTTTGAGTATGACTTCGGCGTACAACCTGGATTTCCACCCTTTGACCGAAAGTCGGTTAATGACTTCAAGCGACACAATGTAAGTAACCCAACTATCGATCTGCGTTTCGGTACCGTCTCCCTGTGTCAACAACGCGTTAATTTATTAGTGTTTTAAGAGAGAAACAACACCAGTTCAGGGCGAGTTGGGAGTTAGCTACCGTTAGCTTAACTGCCAACTGGGGATGCTAACGTTGCTAATCATACGAACGGTGACGGTACCCTCACCTGGAGTTTAAGTAGTTGGTTTAACTTGTACCAAAAGAGAAGTAACACAAGCAGAAGTCGGTCAAGTAAGCGTAACACGACTCCTAACTACGCCTGAGCTTTTATTGTTTGGGCTAACGGCATATTAATCGATGTGACTGGAAGAAAACGCAGTTTGCTAGCAACGGTATCGAGAGACTCGGCGCGCTACAATAGTCAAGTGACATGTGCTTCCGGAGATCACACGTTTCGGTATCAGGTCCAGAAAAACAGCATTAATTATCTGTTTAAAAACAGCAACCCGAGGAGAAGGATTGTATCACTTTAGTAGAACAAACACAGCACCACCTTGTTTGTTACTCAACCCAGTTGAACAAGTTGTGGTCGATCGAAACGGTTGGTGTTTAAACAGTCAGTTTATCTGCGGGTTAAAGGGAAGTGCGTTGAGTAGAGATACTTTGTTAAGTGGACGTAAAGTCTGCTTAATATCGAATAATTGTGTCGACTTAATATCAGGCTGTTAATTAGTTTAATAGGCCAATGCCGAATTGCGGAATTGGGGCTTGTTTGTAGGCTGCACACGGGGCTGTTAGCTCGGCTTGTCTGGCACACTCCCAGTCCCTCCCAATGCTAGCTAAAGAGCTAGCTCACATCATTAGCTGCACTTCAGTGGTGTCCCCGTCCATGTTGAGTGTAGAGTGCTTACTTAACGCCAGAAAACACGTGGTTTGCTACATTATTGAGCCATTAATGGAAATCTTGTGACAGGACATGTACACAAGGGGAGCAGAGATATTTACCAACCACACAGGTTCATATTATAACCGTGTCCTCTCCACATAACGCCAGCTAATCTTGTTTGACAAAACATTAACAGATCCGCTACCTGCTCTTACAAGTGTGTTTACAAATTAAATATTTGCTTTGACAGGAGCGCTATTTTTGATTTTTGCAGTAAAATAGACTTGGTCCTTTTTTACTCTCTTGATTAAGGGACTATCACAACCAAGCTCATCTTGTAACAGTATTACCTCAAAATATGCTTTTAGTTTTGTCATCAAACTCTTTTCAGTTTGGTTTATATTAATGGCTGCAAGGTCAGTTGTTTATTTATATTTTTCGATCCTTTACCCTTTATTTTATTCTGCTGCTTATTCAAATCAGTCAAATAACCGAAATATTATTTACAAGTAGTTCGTATTTTTTTCAGTCTACATAACCTAGGAAGGACTTGTAAAATATAAGAATTTTTTATGCAGGTGAGTGTAAATTTTCTTAGGTATGGAAAATGCTTATTTTTTTTACTCTTGCTAACCCTAAAAATATGGCATTCAAATGTAGCCTACTCATTGTAAAATGCTTGATTTTCATCATAATCTGTTGTTCATTAACACAGTCAAACAGGCAGACCTAAAATCTTTACTTTTAAGAATGTCATCATAGTGTATAAATTATGCTTTGTTTTCAAGATAAAGGCTTTGAGAACCTAAAAATGCTTGTTTTAAGGTACCTTTTAAGGAACCTTAAAAGGGCTTAAGAAGTGCTTGAAATATCCTGTTAAATAGCTGTGTGAATCCTGTTTGCTGCTTTTCTTTATCTAATGCGACAGCACACTAAATATCTTATAGGTTCATGAATTTTTGTCTGACGAAACAAGTAATATCAATAAATAACTTTGAAAGAAAATTTCAAGCACAGCTATTACTGTGACATTGAGTTGATAAAATGAGAAAGAGCAGGCCAATGAATTGTTCATGATAACTTTGTTAGCGCCTCACCTTCTGTCGATACTCCAAAATCTAGGAAAGCTCTAGAAAATTTTTCGACGCTTATGTAGACTAGTTGATTTTCTTTTGTTCTATAATAATTTATACTTTTACAGGATACTCTTTAAAGAGGATCTCATCTGTTGGACTTGGAGATAGTGAGCTGGTGATTAGATCTTTTCCCAGCAGCCTTTAATTGATTTATCCCCCTGGTTGTCGACAGAGAGAGTGACTATGAGAGCTTAAGCAGGATCCTTTGGCAGCTCTCACAGCCATACTGCTATATCAGTAAGCTAAGCGTCACAGAGATCCCTTTTGTTGTGGCCGGGGAGCTGTTGATCTGTGCAAAGTGTAGGATCTTGGCACAGGGTCTGGGGGCTGCCCAGGCCAGCTGTTCTGCTCAGCGTGAGGGTGGCGGCATCAACGGTGGTGGGAGAGTGCCATGCAGCCAGATGTTGAAGGCCAAGAATAGGAGGGCTCTGATCTGGCCTGTCACCTGTTTCTCTGCTCCTGCTGCTAGCTTGGCGCTGCAATAATTACACGACTGGCTGTCCTGGAGCAACATGTACAGCCTTGGAACGCTTATAATCACGTCCCCTATGTGGGGCGGTGTGACCGAAGGTTGAGCAAATTCCTCTGTGAGCTTTGCAGACAGCAGATATAGTGGGACAGGGTTACATAACACCAGATGCACCAGTGTCCATGGAATTGTCATGGACTGTGTCGCTGTTTAGTTATTAACAAAATCTTCAGTATAGGCATGTTAAGTCAGCAAAATAAGCTATGTGATGTCTGTGCTTTTGATTCTAAAATTGGATATCAATTAACATAATGTTTCCAAGCATTTGTTCTGTTTCATTCAGCTTGCTTATGACCTAGAAGTCTGTGACTGCAGTCCACATGAAGTCACATAAAGCGCTTCTTGAGTGGAAGTCAGGAGCAGAGAAGTATTGGATTGAAAGGATGTGACAACAGAGAACCTCCCTTTTGGGTTGATGGCTATGTGAAGCAGAAAGCTCAAGTAATCCTCTACTGTACAGTTTAAATGTCCACCATTTTATTTTGTGTGGATCTGATGCATTATATATTGCCCTAAAAAATACCAGCAATGGGAGGAAGAAAGCAGAATTCATAGCTTGGATAATACTTCATTCTTGCAGCCCCACAGTACTATTTACACGAAAGGATGATTAAAATCTTGCACTATAGTTTGCAAGTAAAATATGAGTCTGTATTGAGGGAATAAGAGAATGTGGGTAAGGATTTTAGACACACAAAAAAGTGTAGTATTTGATGGCATAAACTAAGAGCAAAATATATGCATGTTTCAGTAAGGGGAGATTGGTATTAATTTAAGATGTTGTCTTGCCCATCACAGGTTAGCATAATGGATGACTAAGTCAGGTCAGTAAGCACACTCTGTCAAAGTAATCAAGTCTAATTGCTGCTTTTAGTGAGCTGTTTGTCTCTTCATTTGAGATGCTTTAGTAAAGCTGATGCCTGTTCCAGTGAGCTCCACCTGAAGCTTTAAATTCATGCTTCACTTGACACCAATAGATGTGAGCGGAGTTTATGTAGTTGGATGTGTGACTGTTTGTTCACGAGCTTCGCTTTAGCAACGTCATCTATAACCGCCAGGGATGCTCGGTGTGATTATGGAGCTAATGGGGCGGGCCTTGTCATCAGATGCTGGCCGTCTGTTAACATGCAGCCCATTCAGAGGCTGATTGAACATGTCTGTCTTCATCAGGGGAAATGCAACAATAAAATCAGGCCATATTGAACTGAATTGGAGTTAATGCCAGGAGGAAAATATCTTAATAACTTCTCATCAGAACCACAATGTGTTGATTGGAATGGAAATCAAATAACACAAACAGCCGTCCTGTTTCTGTTTTCTGCCTCAAGCGACATCCATCCTTGGTCGTCATTTGTTCTTTCAAACCTGGGCCACGAGTTTGAGTGATTCTTCCTTGGGGGTCCAACAGAAAATGTTATGTAAATCCTGCTGCTGTTTTCTGTGACCAGTTTTTAAGTTACAACTCCAAGCCTGTCAGGAGTATATTTTTATGCCAAGCTTGTGAAACCTCATTCAACCTGTCAAAAAATATTTTGCCTCTTTTTGTAGTAGTGGAGAAAATAGATGGAGCTAGAAGAGAGAGCCTTAATGTTCTGCTTGACAGCTGTCAAAGATATTACTAAGGCATTAGAGGCATTCTGTGTCTCGTTGAATCAGCTTATAAGGCCACTGGTTTCCTGAAAGAAAAAGCAACTCATGATTTTTTTGAGGGTATTACTAGTAAACAGCTGTTTCAGTCAACTGATTTTCCTCTTTTCTCAGAAGCATTACGTGCGTCCATGTGATCTTTGACTCTTTTTTTTTTTTTTGTTATCCCAATAAAGCATGACAGCAGTGTGCTGCTGGTTGCCAAAACAGCCCAAGGCAACGGAGTTTAAGTGCATTACTCAAAACAGGAAGAGACCCAGCTTTATGTGTAATGTTGCCCTAGCAAGACTTGTTAGCTCAATATTTTTAATTAAAACAACATTGTGATAGTTTAATTGAGTAGAACATCATTTATAAATGGTGTGTAATGATAAAAATACAATTAAGCAAGAGCGCTATAATAAAGTGAGTAAGCACAAATATTGCTTTCCATCATCAGTCGAGACTAAACAAAGCCATGTGACATGTGTTGCTGCTGTGACCCCTGATGGTTTAGGGATGAGTAATGGCCAAGCCCACAACGCTGAGCTTTCAAAATCTTGTGCATTACCAGGCAAATTGGCTGGCTTTCTATTATGGGCACAGCAAAGGTGTCGCTGGCATACTTGTGCGGTCAGAGCTCACCAACAGGACGGACACATGGTCCAGATAAATCACCTGTTTTTATGGGTGGTGCGGCAGTAAGCATGCAACTGTCGTAGCTCTGGCTCTGAATGACTTGTCAGCTGCTGCAGAGCGTCTTGGAGCTCGATGAGCTGCCACATCGCAGGGCTGTTTGTCGAAGCTCAGTATAAGACTTCATCACTCCTGTCTGGGAGTACTTGCTGGGCAGTATTGACAGGATCAATTTTGAGGGAGTATTATCCTTGTGATGAGACATGTCTTATTTGTATATCTGTACTTTTAATATCACTTACCTCAAGTAGGGGTAACTGAACGGATCAGTTAGGAGAGAAAGTTACTTATGAAACTTAAGATAAGCACAGGTTGGTCTTGGTGGTGGTCTTCACTAGAACAATTTTTAATTGTAAGATACTATTAATCATCTGAAATAAAGTCTTTGTGTAAAAAAAACAAAACAAAACAAAAAAACAATGGGGTTGGTAGCATTGCTGACATCTCCTCACGTTTTAAAATTCAGCATTTGTCTTGAGACTTCTGGTGACACTTTAATCCAAGAGACATTCATGAAATTTCAATTGTGGTGCTCAAGTCAAACAGCACCAGCAATATTATTTCTTCACTGAAACAGTCAGTCCTGGTCAGTCTATCATTGTTGAACTAACTGTAAGAGTTTTGATCGAAACAAATTGGCACAGAAGAAATAACTCCTTTGAAAACTGTTGACAGTGTTGTTTAAGGCGTACACCAGCAGCTTGTGTATTGGCATAAGGACACTGCTGTATTGACATAACATTATGCAGCTTTCACATCTTGACACTCCAGTTCCAGTGATAGATACTACTTAATGTCAGCAGGTGTCACTTAAAACTGATACTGGCAGATACTGATCCTTCTAGGCAGCTGTCACCTTATGGAAGGAAAGCAATCAGGGATAGTCGGTGTTAACTACGATCTCATTTAAAAAATGGTTCAACATTTTGGGGCCTATAATTTATGGTTTTATATTGAGTGTGATAAGGATCTGGACTATTTCTTGGCATGGGTTTATAGAGATGCTGATGGATGGATTTTGTAACCTTTAGACACTGCCAGACTCACTATTTCCTCATATTTACAGTCTTTCTGTTAAGCTAACTGGCACTTGAGTCATCTTGATATTTATCCTCCAGATAAGAAAGTGGAAAGTCTTCTCATCTACAGATGCAGTGATGAGTACACTGTTCCATAAGTTGATCAACAAAATCATTTCCAATTTTGATAATTAACATTTCTGATGCAAAAACGACGGAAGATGCTATTTTCAGCCTCACAAATATGTACATTTCATGTCTTTCTGTGTTTTACATTATATCAAACAGATATCTTTTGTTTTGGGACTGATAAAAGAACATACTTTTTTCTTGCAGAGAAAGAGAGGCATATTTTCTTAAATGTCAAACTATTTGTTTGGCCTAAAGCAGTATGGATGCTTTTTAACTTAAAATGCTCCAGCTTATATAGTCTCTTTTTTTCACCTTCCTGCTCTTTTCTCTTTCCTCCAGCTTCAGCTCAAGCGGTCAATACAGCTCTGAGTGTGACAGTGCTTACTGTGTCTACCATGCACTCGTCCACTTTACAATAATGATGTAACTCAAACACTTTGAGGCAGACAATTTGAATAGAAGTTTTTTTTATTACTTGGATATAACGAATGTGTGATATATAGACAGTTTTGCGGTGATTAAAACTGTCCTTTTAGTGGGGGTGTGTGGCAAGGGCCAAATAATTAATTACTGCATTTACATTTCACTTCAGCAGTCTGTTAAACTGAAGAGACAATGCACAGCTGCAGGGAGCATTTGTGTTTAGTGAATGTCAAGTATACACTGTCAGGGATTTGATTTTGAGCTGAAGTTTGCTTTTTATGCAGCAAAATTTCATCAAAGGGCCCTCAGCAAAATGGCGTTGGGAGTGCCACTGGTAAAACTGGATAAATGGTGTCACCCACCAGTGCCGTGGCCTTAGCAGACGTAGCCTTCGATGTGTTCCAAAGCATCTCTCTGACTTGGCCCATTGTGCTGTGGAGGAACGGTGAATAGTATTCTCCAGCATGGGCGAACAATATGTGATTGTTCCCCTGCTGTGGTGAAGAAGCTGTAGGTTACTCTCTGTACCATCGCCAAAGCGCCTGAGGAGGAGATGTACCGCAAAATCTCTGTCTGCTAACCAGCTATTCTTGTAGGTTTAGAGCTCTGCAGTACTGTTTTCCTTTAGCTGTTGGAGCTGGTGGGAGGGGGGCACTCACCCCTTTTTGGTGGAGAGAGGCTTTGTTTCACTGGAGCCTTTTTTTTTTCTTTTTTGCTGTTTGCATCATTCTAATGTATTGACTGCCTCAAGGAAAAACCAGTCATACTAAGGTGTGAAGTTGGATTTCAAAAGAAGAACTGAAGTGTGATTTGTTAGCATGTCATTTCGGTCCCTCAAGGAGTTTGGTGTTTCTGCGGAGCGGCTGGGCTCAATTTGTAAGAGATGGATGGCTCGGGTCCAAAGGTCTGTGTTTGATATTGTTTTAAGTATGTCTTTTTTGTCTCACTGTTACAGTGTTGTTTTAAAAATGTTAGTATTGTGTGTCTGTGTGCGTGTGTGCCAGACAGACATCATTTTTAACAAAGTCTTCACCTACCGTGTTGCCCATTCTGATCCTCTGTGGTCCTACATTGTGTATTTGGAGTGATAGTTTGTGCCTAACATGATTCCTCAGCTTCAACATCCGTTGACGGCTGTAGGTCCGACCTCATTTGGTTTCCAGCAGTTCTACACCAGTCAGGAAATGTTTGTGTGCTTGATTTTGTGTCGGAGTGAGACAAAGGTGCTGTAGTCAAAGGTACACTGGTGGGTATTGATTCTCTGTCCCTAAGGCTTGCCTCAAAGGAAAATGGCACAATTTAGTATTTCATTCATCTCCATCAATGCTCTACTACCCCATAACACCCAGATTGTTACTCGATATGTTGTTGACTATGCAATTCAGAGTTGTTGCACCATTTATTATGGTAAACAAAAGATTGTTTCAGTATCTACTTTGGTCTATACATACATACATACATACATACATGAATAGTCACTCTGGAAAAGATTTACTGCTCTATAAGACATTCAACTCCTTGACAGTACAATTTTAAAACGGACAAGACTATAAAAGCACATTAACATTATTCATGAAAATCAAAAGTGAAAATTGTCCTGATTTCAAGATGTTTCACATATACAGTCAACCTGCACATCACAGTGACCGATTAGGAACAGATCTCAATATAATTGTCCCTAATATATAAGGAAGGTTGCAAAAGCATCTTGGAAGTATTTAGTTAGAAGAAGTTGGATTTTGCAAACGATCATGTGGAGTCATTATTTATCAATAAATTATGTAATTCCTTTAACTGATATGTACATAAGTAAAAAAAAAATGAATAGTTACTTATTGGTACTATTCTTACCACCTGCTGTCAATCCAGTCACAATGAACCCCTTGCTAAGCACCTCCTTACAATGGCCACTATTAGATTCTTTATGAGCAACCTTAACTAGACACAGGAGGCAGTTTGGCTAAATAGTGAAACTGGATTTGCAACACAAAATGCCAAAACAGTGTTCAAATGAAGCATAAAGTTTCTTAGCATTGCTATTGTAGCTGACTAGGATGTGCTCCACGGCTTCATTTTTCTGTTTGCCATAGTATGACTGATTTGCAGGTTGACATGTTTTATTCACCGCAGCACATGTTGCTTATGATGGACAGCTAAATATGGCAGGGTACAGGAAATCTACACATTTGCTTGAAAAAACAACAATATATTGACCTACCCTGATGTGCAAGAACATTATTTTCCCCTTATATATATATTTTTTTTTATCTTCTCTGAATTGTGAAGATTTGGGGGATAGGTGAGCTTTTCCCTTGATTTGAATATCCTCTTCTTCACAATACTCCACTGACAAATATTGTAAATGCTTATTGCTCTGAAGAGGTACAAGGAGTGGGGATTTTTTGGATGGCTTGTTGTGGGATTGGTGGCACTTGTACGGTTTTGTTCTGCTTTTGTGTCAATAAGAAATTATTTAAATCAATAAATAACCCCAACTAGTCAATTGGTCTAGGATGTTTCTGGAACTGCCTTCACAGACTGCTTGTTTCAATGTAATGCATTTGCTTTCAAAAGGTTTTGTAAATCTCTGACAGTAATTTCCTAACAGCATGTCACTATCAAAGTTTTTGACAGTTGAGTGTTTTGCAGCAACTATACAGTTGAACTGGTGGTTTATTAAAAGGGGAGAACTTTGCAAATTTTCTTTAGACCCTTGTAAATCAATAACAGATTTTTTTTTCTTTTAGCAACGGAAACGGCAGCAAGATGAACGGGTCGCTGGAGCAATTGGACCAACCAGACCCAGACTCAATCAAGATGTTTGTGGGCCAGATCCCACGTTCCTGGTCAGAAACAGAATTAAAAGAGCTTTTTGAGCCCTTTGGAGCTGTGCATCAGATCAACATCCTCCGTGATCGCACCCAGAATCCCCCTCAGAGCAAAGGTACTGTCCAACCACAAAATTATGTCTATAGTGTTTAGGGATTTGGCCTTATAACTGATTAACATCAAATTCACTGAATACAATTGATAACCTGTTTTACAGTTTCATGCCTCCTAACATTTCATGTTATAGAAATATGTTTTGCAATTTAAGACATTACAGTGTCTAGTAACTTGGCTTGGAATGTTTATATTTTTGCTGGTAGAGCCATTGTCCTCTACCTGTATTTGCCCGTCTTTTAGTGGTCAAGCGATATATACACAAAATCTTGTTATTGCCACGTCATCTACCATCACATTTCAGCACAATCGCCTTAGGCAGTGCACAGCATGGCTTGTCTGCACACGCAATGCAGCTGTGTTTGTACTTACAGATGAGATGATTCAACTGCCTTTTGTTTCAGGGTTAAAAAGTAGCACCTGTATTCATAACCCTGCATTATAAGAATTTTTTTTCTTTTACTTTGCCGTGCTGGCTGAAAAGCAGCATTGTATGAAGGAAGTGTTACTCAACTGCAATTTTCCATTAAGACATCTATCGATGCGCTCACCTTAGAAATGGTGCTCGAGTTGAGCGATTCAGTTTAGGTTCCAATTAGAGGAGACGGTGAAGTGGAAGCCTGCTGTCTGCGGAGAGCTGCAAAGTACCACTGAAAGTGCTCAGTCTCCCGTAACTAACTGCAGGTGAATAAAGCAAACAACAGTTTCCCTGATGTAACTGTCCTTTTTACGACATTCCCCAAATTTCAATTCCCTTGATGGTTGAATGACTCAGTATGGCGAAAGGCACTAATCCACTCCCTGGTTTATTTGTGGTGGGACCTTGTTTGATGCTGGTTACTGCATGAAAATGCAGCCTGTTCTGGACTACCACCGGTTTCATGGCCTTGACATTGCAAACTGTACCAGACCATTCATAGCTGTTTGACTGCGATTAAAGAGCACTGGCCAAGTGCTTCCCATAATTTTTGAGGTGTGTCCAGAATCATTGACATTATTCAACCCTTATAAGCTGTCATTCTGCTCATTGAGTCTGTATAATCATTGTTGAAGGAGTCTGAGACAGTCTCTGACTGACTGTTTAATAGGGCTGAACTGCATGTCTTTTTTTTAACATACAGAGCTTGTACTGAGGTTTTTGAATGAATCTATCATATATCATTTGTCTATATATATGTATATATCTCACCTCAGAAAAAAACCCTAAACAAACTCCTTAACTGATGTTTGCCATAACATTAAAATTAACTTTGCAATATATGATTTTCTATCTTTTCACTGTTGAAAACAGGTAAAAAATTGGTTGCAGTGTTTGAGCAACTAACTTAAGGTCCATCTCTACAGCTGCTTTCCGCTTTCCCCCTAGTCTAGAAGTCTCATAGAGGCAGAGATAAAGACAAATTACAAAAGTTGGAAACAATTCGGGACAACCACCACTGGAATCTAATTCTACTAGTATTAAAATACTAACATTAGTTTAGCCTAATTCTTTTTCCTGCTACTGTGCATAAATACTGGTTTTAAACAGAATAGACAGACATGGAAAACAAAAAAGCCAGTCTTATATACAAGGCTGGTGAATTGGTGATTTTAACCATTTAGTGCAGTCTATTCATATCTTTTGCCACTAACCCTTTCTCCTTTTATAAGTGATGGACATGCTGACAACAACGTTACTCCCTGGACATAGCTTTCTTTTTGTCTATTTTTAAAGCATTCATTTAAACATTAGTCATGCAGCTTTAGTTCATAATATGATGACTGAGATGCAAATAAATCTGATGCCATTTTAACTAATTAGCAGTATAATTTTACTAATCCTCATGGAATGTGCATTAAGATCTTGATGTAGTTCCTAAAGCTACTCACTTGAGTGTGACTATTTGGTCAAAAAAGAGCTTCAGTGTGTTAGACCCCTAATGGCAACACACCATGTGACAGCACAGCACTAGATTCACATGATCCTTTAAGATAAACACCCATCTAACGTGACCAAATAATCCTAAGTGTGTTCAAAGGTGTACCAGAAAATCTCTGGGGTGCTTAATATTCTGCGTGTATATAGATATACAACCAACACTGAACAGTTCATTGGGAGGCTGAAGAGTTCAAAGCCCCCTTTTTTTTCATAGAGCCTGCCCCTGTTCTATGTGGAGTGTCAGCTGTGATGGCCTATTGACATGTTAATGCAATGTTAATGTATTCTAATAGATAATCTCGCCTGATCACAGTGGTCTTTGGCTCACTCAGCCTGTGTGAGGTGAATATGTTGCAGCAGCACCCACACGCCCATTAATTTCACTGTTGTCCTCCTTTCCCAGTAGTCCTGCTCCTACTGGGAGAAGTGGGGGCAGCTTTATCAAAACACAACGGCCTGATGATATCAGGCTTATGTTTATTTGCATGGCAGATAATGCACCCGTCACTCCCTTGTCCTGTCATCAATCTTGCTTTTGTTTGATTGTCCATTGAAATTGCTGTAATCCCACTTCCATTTTGGTTGTTTACTTTAGCCTCTGCTCTTTTCAGGAGCTATCTGATTTGCTGTGTTTTTTAGGCCACGTCTACCGCAGGTCATGAAAAAATCATCTGATAACTATCACGCCTCTCTGGATGGTTTATTTAGCTCCAGTAAATTGGAGGCAGGGCTAAGCAGCAGAGAAAAAGAGAGCTCAGCTGGTTGTGAGAGAGAAGAGAGCTGCACGACGCATATTAGAGTTCAACAGCCCTCCCCGCGGCCTGGGAGCTCCAGTAACAGCATAATACACACTATGTAGGTCAGAGACGCTGCAGTGCTCCACTTCCCCAGCCCAGTGAAACTGACAGGCTGGAACGCCACTGGCGGTCTGCTGGGACGGAAGGATGAGAGGCTTTTTTTCCCTCCCTCCCCCGCTCTTCTTTCCTTCATCCCCCTCCCCCACCTCCTCTCTCCTCCCATGATTCCTCTTCCTTGCTCTCACTTCTGCTCCCTCTTGTCTCTGTGTGCTGTTTTTGTGCCTCCTGTATATATGTTTGTATGTGATTGGATTCTTATGTAACCAGGCACCACTCTCTCTGATGTGTTGACGTGTTGATGCTGCGCCCTGGCATGCCCGTTCAGTGTTGACCTGCGGACCGTGCATCAGTGCCTCCTGACAGCTATCTAACCTTGTGGTCATCTCTATGGCCATGTCACAAAAACAGCCTCCAACTATCTCATTACTCCAGTGTCCTCGCTGCAAGCTCCTACATGAGCTATGTGCACCATCTAACAGTTGGCGCTAAGAATATCCTGTCACATGTTTCTAACATGTGATATGTAGAGAACATACACTCATCCGTTTAGCTTCTTTCCTGCTCTGCAGCAGTTGTGATAATGCATTTACTGTCTGTATGCATTGCGTTTTTAATGCTGTTTCTGTCTTTTCCCCTCCCCGCCCATTGTTGTCCCTATTTTTCTCTCTCTGCAGGATGCTGTTTTGTAACTTTTTATACAAGAAAAGCTGCACTGGAGGCCCAGAATGCACTGCACAACATAAAGACTTTAAGTGGGGTGAGTAAGCACAGTATGGGCTGCTTTTAGCTGCTTGAGCCCCTCTACATCCCTGGTGCAGGCTGTGAGCTGCGCGCTGGCCGATAATGAGCTCTCGGCTCACTGAATGCCTGTCTGGCCTGAAAAATATCTCAGCCCCCACTATGCACTAACATCACACTGAGGACTGCCCTGAATCTCAACACACTAAATTGATAAGGCCAGCTGACCCTGCACACAGACAGGCGCGCACACATGCAGGTATCAGGTAGAATGTGCTTGACCAGGCAGTAGGTTATTCACTGAGGCACAGGACCTGATCGCCACAAAGTGGAACAAATTATTAATGCTTGTCTTCATGAATCATTGATGCACATCTACATTTTTATTTCCCAAAGTTGGAGGTATAAAAGGAGGCAAGTTGATTTTTTTTTTTTTTTTAAACAATGAAGCTTGCTGAGAGTGTGGTCTCTTAATTCCTTACCTGATTTATCTAGAGATTAAAGCCCAGTCAACTGGAATAAGTGCAGTTGCTTGTTAAACCTCCACAAATCTGCCCTGCCTATACAGCGTTCTAAATTACTCTCTTCCAATCCATTAAATCTATAACAAACAACTCCAGCCGTCGATTAAATCAATAGCAGAGTCTATTGGAAATGGAGCCACTGTCAGGGAGGTTACAGGTAAATATTGAACCGGGTTGATAAATGAATGTAGCGGGCTGAGTATACAGGCCTAGCTCTCTTCAGTGGAGGACTATCAATCAACCAGACATTTCAAATAAAGTGTGGTCCAACAGCACAGCCCTCGAATCCCAGTCCCTGATCATACTGTTACTGGCATTGACTGCAGGTGACTGAGCCTGGTTTGCGTGACCAGTAGAAAAGCTTGTTTCTGTTCCCGTTTTCTCTCCCTTCTGTGCCTCGCTCTCCTTGGTCAGTGACGCTAGCCAGTACCCATACTGAGCAGGCCATCTGTCCGCTTCTCTTTAGTGCTTGTCAAAAACAAACCCACCACTTTTCATAAGTACAACCTGCTCAGGCATCTCGCAGATTCATTTATTTCTTCTCTTTTATGTGACATGATGGGTATAATGTGCTAAAAATATATTCACTTGAAGTTCTGTGCATTGCCTTGGACAAATGTGTTCATTAAAAGGCATGAAATGACGGATCCAAAACCCCTTCTTCTCATAATGAACACAGCTTTCGAAAAAGTGTCATCTTCAGAGATGTTAGGCTGACTCAAATAAGATTTTTCACAGCTTAGATTTGCCACAGTTTTTTCTGCTTGTATGTGTATAATAAATAACTTAAAAACTCACTGTACATTTGAAAGCAATAACAGAGCTGGCTTGCTTGTCAACCACCTCTGTAAAATTGTTCTAAAGAAGATGAAGGATGTTGACAGAAAGAATCGATAAGTTCAATCACAAGTCCACACTAAAGCGAGAAGTGAAATTGGATACTGGAGAATTTGATCCCTGCCATCAACTCATGGACACTTCCTCCTGAATCTGGCGGGGGTGAGGGATGAAGGCGTTTTGAATGAGAGAGCAAAACGGGGCAGGGAGGAATGCTTGAAGATGGAGGGGATGTGCTTGAAGATATGAGACTCTTGTTATAAAAGATAACAAGACCAAACACCTGCATAGTTTATAATGCTAACAGGTGTGCTGATAACAGTTTCTCTACCCCGTTTTTCCTTCAGATGCATCATCCTATCCAGATGAAACCCGCTGACAGTGAGAAAACAAGTGGTAAGTGGATTAATTTGAAATGTAGGGTGGCAAAGGGCGGGTGGGTACCAAAATAATGTCTGTTGAGGAAAATCTTTTGTAGATGTAGCCAACGCGAATGGGGTATGAGATATTTTAAAGAAGGCAGGGGGTGGATTGTGACTCTGTTTAATGCCAAAATGAAGGCCGGAAAAGGACTTAGTTCAGGGAATGTGCAGCAATACACAATTTCTATATATTGTCAGGGGTTATGAGGATTATGGGCTTTAAAAGGCACCAAGGGGGAGAAGAGTAGTGCAGGTACAGAGGATCTGGCCAAGAGGACAAATGGATGATATAGTCATCCGTCTTGAAGTAGACACTGAGGAAAACAAAGCTGCAAGTTGGAGAGATTTGTACAAAAAGGCTGGCACCTTGAGTGAGAGGCAAAAAATGTGGCAGCATGACAAGGAGAGAGCTTGAAAAGGAGAAGTGCAAGATTTAACGCCTGATGTAACTGCTGCTTTCATAGCTCCATAATTGTTTGTCTGAATTGCATTCTTCTTTTCATCCCTCTGCAGCGGTGGAAGACAGAAAACTCTTCATCGGAATGGTTTCAAAGAAATATGGAGAGAACGAGATCAGAATGATGTTCTCGTCTTTCGGACAGATCGAAGAGTGCCGAATTCTCCGGGGACCAGATGGTCAGAGCAGAGGTAGGAGTGCTTTCAGCGTAGGCACAGTTTTCTTTGCCTCAAAGCCGCCACCTTCAGTGTAGCAAAGTACATTTTCTCATCAAGTATTTATACAGGCCCCTCCCCTCTCCATATCGTCCCCCTCCACCCCCAAAATCAAGTGTTATTCACCTCCAGTGGCACCCATTCCATCCCCATAGTCTACCCTCCCGTCACTGTTGCACTCAGCCTCCACATCTCACAGCTAAGGGCCGCTGCACTTGCTGTCCAGCACAATGGCCCGTCGCCTTGGCAACCACTGGCTGCTGGTCTTCGTGGGCTCAGCTGGCAGGCGGCTCAGCTCAGCTCAGCTCCTCCTTTACCGCCTCCTTCATCACACTCTACAAAGGCTGGAATTAGCTTGTCGTCACATCTCCTACATAGCTCTCAACTGCATAAAGCCTCAGATAGCAGGCAGCACGAGGCTCTTATGTTGATGTATAGGATAAAACCTTGCAGCATAGACAGTTGGCCATGAATTTTTAGATTTTTTTTTATTTAAGTAAATGTATAAATGTAACCGCAATTTGAAATGGATTTTAAAATACCCTTTGATGTTTGCAGATCTTAAACATTTAAGCAAATCAAAGCCTTTCAATGTGTATTTATGTGTGCATTTTATGTGTTTATAATCACCATGACTGTTTCACCATGACACCATGTAGTCGAGCCTCTTTGGGTGGCAATTTAATCTGTCAATCACTGTGCTCATGTGACACGTGTTACTGTTCTCCTTGTTGTGTTCTTTCTCTGTGTGCTAACCAGTGAGGGTGGTTCTGTGTGCTTGGGAGTTGCCATTCTTTGTACTGTACTGTGTTTTTTGGGGTTCATAACGAGTTGTCCAAACCTTTTGTCTTGTTTTGTTTCTTCTTGTCCCTCCCTCCCNNNNCCCCTCTCCTATTGTTCCCCCCCTACAGGCTGTGCGTTTGTCACATTTGCTACCAGGGCAATGGCACAGAATGCAATCAAAACCATGCATCACTCTCAGACTATGGAGGTACTGTACCCCTTAGCACCTATTTCTCATTTCCCCCCTTCCCCCTCATACATTCTGCTGCCCCCTTGTGTTGGAAAGATGAAGTACCTGTCCAAGCAGATGGCGTCCATTCATCACAGAGCATGAGTCATTTCCAGAACCACTCTTGCTAATTACAAAATTACATTGTCGTCTGCAAAATAATTTAACAAAACCTGAAACGTTACCTCTCATATAGCTTCTGAATCTGGAGCTAACAAGACACAACGAGAACTGCCGTCATCTCTAATTTTGGGCTGAACTAAATGCATCTCATTTATTGATAATATTTTAGCCTAGCCACCAGAGTCTGCCATAATCAATCTATATTTTGGACCACAGGGAAAAGAGCTTACACCATCAAATATAGGTTATCAAAAAATTAACCCAGAATCGAGCAGCTACCCTATTAGATTTCTTGAAAAACTGGGTCCATGTCATCTTGTAGCCAATGGTATCTTTTGTGGAAGTGGAGCAGCAGTAATTTGACAGCTAGCAGGTCAGAGGCTCCCCAGTGAAGCAGCAGACCAAGTCTAATTAGGAGCCCAACCAAACATAACACTCCTCCTACCAGATTAAACGCAGGCCCCAGTGGTGCTGCCACCTACTTCCCCGCATATCACAACCTCCCCAGTTCTCAGCTGCTACGGGAGGTGCTGCTGGTGCAAGAGCCATTTTCCCTGTCCAGCCTGGTCCCTGTCCGGCTCTCAACTCTCAAAATACTTTAGCATCGCATGCCTCGTGTCCATGCGTCCGTCTGAACAGTATGGGACTGTCTGTTTGTGAGATTGTTTGTACTGTAATGCATTTTTCTTGTAAATGTCTGCTGACATATCCTTGTTTGAATGTCTGTTTTTTAAGTGTTGTCTCCATCTGTTGTCTGCTTGTCTGTGGACTTAAATCAGCCCTTCATAGTGTTAAAAATACTCACTGTCTGCAGCATTGTCCTATGCCCCTTTTTGGAATGTGGCCTGGCTCAGCTATGCATGGCAGATGTCCTCTGTGTGTTAACTTTGATATCAATGCAACAGGCATAAAAAATGCCTTGAGGAATAGATGATACACCCCTATTTAAAAAAGAAATCCTTGCAATGACTGTGTCCTTGCATTGTTGGATTAACAGTGGATTCTTCTGAATCGTTCTAATGTCTCTGACCTCTTCACTGCTTCAGGGTTGTTCCTCACCTTTGGTGGTGAAGTTTGCAGACACACAGAGAGATAAGGAGCAGCGGCGCCTGCAGCAGCAGCTAGTACAGCAGATCCAGCAGCTCAACAGCGCCTCCACCTGGGGAAACCTTGCCGGCCTGGGGACCCTCACACCGCAGTACCTGGCAGTAAGTGTTGCTCATACATGCAACCCACAGAGCTGCACAGTTACCAGTGTTTTATCACATGGCATGGTTTGAGTTTCTAAATGTATTAATAGTTTAGCCATATGTTTACCATATGGGCCACTTGACTTGAAAAGTGTAGGAAAAAAAACAACCAACCGTGAAGGTAATTTTACTAAAGGCAACAACAGGCATTTAGTGTTTGTAATAAATGAATATGCATTAAGAGCATCAGTACAGAGGGTGCATGTTGTGGTGGTGTAGTGGTTGTGATACTGTGCGGTGTTCATGTTCTTGTTTGAAAATACTTTGCACTGGAAAGGTAGCAGCTATTTTGTGCACATTATGGACTTCCTCGTTGGCCTCGCCCCTTTGAAAAAACAAGGTTGAAATTATTAAGATATCAAAAAGAGGCCTTTGTGAACCTCATTCAGGTGGAAAGAGTACAATGACAAAATAGTGGAAAACATTTTTTGTGAACCTTATTTTGATGCATTTTTGGTATTATCTATGTTTTGCACAGCATCAAAGCTTTCTGAGACACTTGACAGTTGCAAGTGTAAATGGGGTCTAAATTACAATGAATCCTTTTAATCAATAATCAGACAGAACTAAGATAAATACAAAAGAGTGACTTCATCTGATCTTCAACCTCACATTTACTGCATAGTGGTAACACTTATATTCATAGAATAATCATTTTTGTTCATAAATTCAACAAAACAAGGATTATACCGTCGGAAATTGTGTTTGATTCTTTATCTCTGTTTTTCTTTCCTTGTCTTCAACAGCTGCTCCAGCAGGCCACATCTACCAGTAACCAAGGCAGTTTCAATAATATTCAGAGGCTAGGAGGTGAGTTCTCTCTCTCTGATGTTCTTAAGTTGTCCTCTGTAACTAAACAAGCCAACACTTTTAATGTCAACAACCTTCGACTCAGTGCCTGACACTAATTAATGACACAGTCCCTAAATCAAAAATCTTAAACTATTCTCTGTTTAGTTGCATGTATTCTTAAGAAGTCTATTCCCTGCAAGACATTTGGAAAGCCGTGTGTCTGCAAGAACTTCGGCATAACTTTTGGAAGTCTTTGAAAATCCCCTCTGTTTCTTTGATCTAGCAGCAGGTGTGAACCCCCTTCAGCTCCAGAACTTGGCCACATTAGCTGCTGCGGCGGCTGCAGCTCAGAGTTCTGGCAGCCCGACTTCCACCAGCACCCTGTCTGCAAACAATGCAGCCCTTGGAGCCCTGGCCAGTCCAGGTAATTTAACACCTTCACAAGCTGAACTATATGCAGGGCCTATATATACAGTATTAATCAGTCAGGGTGAGCTAACCTCTATTCATGGCTAGTATAGTTCAGTTTGATTACTTGTTTATGAATGCCCTGGAGTTTGTGGACCTGCTTGCTTAACTCACATACTATCTTTAGTTTAGTTTATCTGTACACCACCCACCTAGATGAACATACATGTTCACAGATCGCTCCCTTGCTGCTGCGATAGTATCAACCAACTGCTCTGCAAAACCTCCTTCCTCTGCTATTTGCCTAACGGCCCTCAGCCATTCCTCATTTATTTTATGGGAGTTAATCAGCCACATATAAAATTTTATGAGAGCCCCCATTTCCCTTTAATCTGTGTAAATATACATTGGCTCCATCTGTCTGAGTTGAGCATATTGCTGCTACGGTAATGACCTCTCCTCGTTAAGAGACAGATTTTTAACTGCCCCTCGCTGTTGTCTCATCCTCTCATAACAATTTGCGGTAAGGACTCCAGACGTTGAGAGTGATATGAGGTGTTATGAGCATGAGCTTGCCAACCCTTTAATTGTGTCTTTGAACAGCAGGTTCAACAGCATCTAGTGCGGGTGCTGCCATGAACACCTTGGCATCTCTGGGCACCCTGCAGGGTCTCACTGGGACCTCTGTGGGCCTCAACCTTAACGCTCTCACCAACAGTGTCAGTGGTAAGAATAATCTTTCTTTTTATCTTTTGTTTTTAAAGACTGAATAAAAGATGCTAGGGCCGGGCAATATGACCAAAATCAATAGCGCACTCAATCGAACATTTTTACCTCATGCCTTCCGAATGATGATTTGGTTTTTATCTGCCCTAATAGTTATTTTCATAAATATATTTGTGATTTTTAAATAAATACTTTTTTAATATTTCAAACTGAAATGAAACCATCCCTTGAAATGATAACAAGACATTTTAGTTTTAAAGTAGAAATCAACTTATTTTAAAACGGTAGAAATAAATAACTTGCTTTTCTGGCAGGCAGTTTTTCTCTGGTGCTTACATTTGTCTTCTTTTTGTTCAGTGTCATCTTCCCTAAAGCCAAATGTGGCCATACGACAGTCATGATATTTTTCTTGGGTACTAGTTACTCAAATTGTTTTATTGACTTAGTGTTTGAATTTTCCATGTTGTGGATCAAAAATAAGTGAAATAATTAAAAAAAAAAGACCAATTCTGAAACACACTTAATCATTTGTCAGAAACGTAATCATTTGGACAAAACAGTGGTTCAGTACTTCCTTGAGGTTTTGGACCCAACTCCTGTAAAAAAAAAAAAAAATCAACTCACTGACCAACTGCTGTAAGGTACATCCACTTCGATCCAGACTTCATTCTACAACCATGATTACATAGAAGATACTTTGACAAACTAAAAAAAAACACAAAAGACAATTGTCAAACTTTGCAGTTAATAAAAATTAAGTCTTTGTAAATATTGTAATTAAATATGTCAAATAGTAAGCAAAGTATCACATTCTTGTTTATTTACAATTTAAACAATGTCACAACTTTTTTGCAATTGGTATATTTCAAATTTATGAGGTATAGTGCATCCGGAAAGTATTCATACCACTTCACTTTTTCCACATTTTGTTATGTTACAGCCTTATTCCAAAATTGATTTAATTCCTTTTTTCCCTCTAAAAACTCTACTCAAAATACCCCATAATGACAAAGTGAAAAACTTTTTTGGAATACTTTGCAAATTTATTAAAAATAAGACACTCAAACATTGCATATCCACAGGTATTCACACCAGTGTTTCCCATACATAGACCATTGTGTGGCGCTGCGCCACAAATTGAAGACCAAGTGGCACAAATTGGCCGGAGCCAATTTGTCCCCCGGAGCACGGGAAAAAACAAGAGCCGCAAATTGTCAAGCAACGGATGTGTCCGCAAAGCACTCTTGTTTACAAAGTCAAACAGACAAGTAAAAACGAAACTCTTCGTCCCCTAAGAGCACCCTAACCGCTCGCACGAGAAAAACGACGCCACGCCCCCACGACTCACACGCGAAATACCATGAGAAAAAAAAGAGCACCGCGAATACAGTCCAGTCCTGTGGGAAACACTCATTCACATCCTTTGCTATAAAACTCAAAATTGAGCTCAGCTGCAGCCTGTTTCCACTGACCAACCTTGAAATGTTCCTCCAACTTGATTGCAGTCCACTTGTGGCAAATTCAGTTGATGGGACATTATTTGGAAAGCCACACCTGTCTGTATAAGATCCCATAGCTGACAGAGCACATGCAAACATGAGAGTTTTAGAAACACATTTCAATGTAATGCAGTCTCATACACAACCACTAAAAACCTCAGGAATAAACACACAGTTAAGTGAATGCTTGTTCGTGGGTTTGAACAAAAATCAAACACAAGTTTGTAATGGTCGAATATGTATGATTAAGCTTCACCTAATGAAGTGACCAGACACTCTAATTTGAAAAGTGAAAGCCTGTTTTTCCTGCCCCCTGGTGGTCAAAAACATCCAATTCCTGACATTTTCTGCAAGTTGCAGTATTTTTTTTATAGTGTAGAACCCATTTATTTATTTGTGTGTTGCAGGTATGGGGGCCATGAATGGAGGCCTGGGAGCCTCAATGGCCAATGGGTCAGCAGCCAGCTCCATGGATGCTCTGACCCAGGCCTACTCAGGGATGCAGCAGTACACAGCCTCAGCCCTGCCCTCCCTCTATGGCCAGTCTCTCCTGCAGCAGAGCATGGCAGGCAGCCAGAAGGAAGGTGGGCAAATATCCTGATTAATTCAGCCTGTTCTATCATTTTATTAGCATTTCTAATGTCTTTTCTAAATAAGATAAACTTGATGTTTCACAAACTAAGTAATTGTCCGTGTGTGTATCTCAACACTCATCTAACTTGAGGTTGTCATCTATTCACCAAATGGAGTAGGGCCAGAAGGAGCCAATCTGTTCATCTACCACCTGCCGCAGGAGTTTGGGGACCAGGATCTTCTGCAGATGTTTATGCCTTTTGGAAATGTGGTCTCTGCCAAAGTCTTCATTGACAAGCAGACCAATCTGAGCAAGTGCTTTGGTAAGTGTGTGGGCCCCACTGAAGGCCTCTTTATGATGATCAATGCACCTGCTATGTTGTGTGGTGGATATTGAAATAAAGCTGAACCATTACTGATCTGTTGATTTTTAAATTTCAGTGCTGAGTTGTATTTTTAGCCTGTGTGGTGACAGAAGACAGTTTGATTAAATGCATTTTGACAAAATGTGAGAGGGGGCGTCTTCTAATTATAACGGGTTGTTTAATTGTTTTTAACTTTTTGTTCTCAGGGTTCGTCAGCTATGACAATCCTGTGTCCGCGCAAGCTGCCATCCAGGCCATGAATGGTTTCCAGATCGGAATGAAGAGGCTGAAGGTTCAGCTGAAGCGCTCCAAGAACGACAGCAAACCCTACTGATCCTAGCCCCGGGGCCTCCCCCCCTCCCCAGCTCTAATGCTAGCACTGCTAGGGTAAGTTCACCCTCCAGCCAAGGTCACCACAGCAGAGACTCAGTGGGGCAGGGGGAAAGGAGCCCACCACAGGAGGGAGACTCACTCTATTCCTAAAAAATGGTTGCAATGATCTTTCCACATTTTACTGTATTTCATTCCTGCGGTTTTGTCATGTAATTTGAGTCGGTTAAATATTTTAATGTATATGATTATTTATGACTATCACTGGAGTCAGTGTTCGCTGGAGGTATTTTGTGTCACTGTAATTAGTGGAGAGCATCAGGTGTGTTTCCATGCCATTTCATTGCCTTCAGGTCAAACTAGACAGGTTGACTAAGGATCAGTTGTGTTGAAGCCAGGCCGCGTAGACCCCCGAGCCCAGAGCTTCAACCTGTGTTTGGCTTTTCACATGTAGTCCGTCTCGTCAGTCTGTCATTCTCAATGTGAAAATCTTTTGCATTCTAAATTCTCCAGTCTTTCCTCGCCCTTCTCCATCTTTCGTCCTCCTGTCTCCCACTCCTTCTGTCATTATCTAAGCCATGTTGAGCGAGGCTACCTCTCTCTTTTCTCTATTAACAACCTCTTCCAGTCATTCCATCCATCCTCCAAGTCTCCCTCACCGGGGACTGGCTCTAGATGGATCTCTTTGGGTGCCAAGTATACAGTTTGTGCATGTTGGAGTCTCTGCCATATGTCCTGGTGGTGTCACTTCCTTAAATCTGTGTATTGTTTTTGTGTGTCGGGGTAGAGGGGAGGGAGTGGGGGATGTGTACCGCACTGTCTGACTGTTTGTGGTGACTGTTTTTGTTGGTTTTTGTGCCTCATGGCTAAACGATTCTTGTGCTGTGCCCCTAACTTTCTCTTCTCTCCTCTTTGTCTTCTCTCTCTCTCTCTCTCTCTCTCTCTCTCTCTCCCTCTCTCTCTCTCTCCCTTTCGTGTTTTTGTTCCTTTTTTTAGAACAAATCTCCATGCCTGTTTGCTCATCATTAGCCTAGCATGTCTTCATGATGTTGAAAGCCAAGCCAAACTCCTGGCCTCATCATCCCACCATTGTCTGTGATGTCTCTCTAAGCTCGCCTGACCAATACCTGGCCACCCACTGACCCTTGACCTTAGCTCAACCTGATTTTTCTGCATGTATATTCATTTTGTTTTTGTTTTTCTGTATAGAAATGTGACAGGTGGGAGAGAGGTCAAGCAAATCAATGTGAAAACTTACCTGCGTTGAATTCATTTAAGAGACCTTTTTTTTCGCGAATGTTTTTCTTTTTGTTTTGCGAATGTTTTAAAAACCTGTGGGATTTCTTATTTTTAATTTAGCTGTTATGTTTCTTTTTACCTCTCTCAGTAAAGTTCACTTGAAAGTTGAATACAGGGATTGGCACACAGCTGTGCTATTTGGTGCCATTAGCAATATGTTGGCTTCTTAAGAAAAAAAAAAAAAGCTACAGATCATTTTCCAACACTTTTGAAAGTCTGACCAGTAAACCCCCTCTCAGTGCTCTGTAATGATCTCTACATTTTGCAGGCAGTGTGAAGATTTACACCAAGGCTATTTAAAAATATACTTTCTTTTCATTTACAAAAATATCCAGTGTATTTACCTTTTTTCTTTCTTTTTTTTTTTGAACTATTGATGGCACAATAAAAGGTACATTTGCTCTGTTTAGAGAAATGACCTACATGAGTCAACTTTTTTAGAACTGATTCACAAATAGACAATCTGTGGTTTAAATGCACACTTAGATTACCTATATTTTATACCATTGAAGCTATAGAAGTTTAACTAACAGAACCCAGGCAAAACTTTGGGTTTTTTGTAGATTATGTTGTAATGTCATCTGTGTCGGGGGGGTCTTCAGTGTATTACATTTTTAAAGAGGACTAAAAATCAGTTTGATCAGCGTGACCATTTAAAGATCATTTCTAGTAAATTAAAAACACTTTATGTCAAAAAATTCCTCCACGTTAATTGTGATCTCAACTTCTGGGAAAAAGTACTTTTTTTTTCAAAGGGTCACTGTATGTTGACTTAATTTTCTTTTTTTTTTCTGCGTTTAGAAAAACTTAGTGTTCAACTTCCACGGTACGTCTTGTTGACTTTCTGTGAATTTCTCATTAATAATTTAATTGATGGATGTTTCACTTTGGTTTAGTTTGGATGCCTCATGTTGAAAGATGATGATTTACAATGTCTGTTAATCATACAGATGCCAGACAATGTCTTTTTGTTTTAATTTGTTGTTAAAGTGCCCATGTGTCAAACTCAGTGTTTTTGAATTCACACATTTTTTCCTGTTAATATTACCTAGTTTTCTTTACACACACAAACACACACACACACACACATGCACACACCGTGACACACAACACACTTTTCTGTGGTTGCAAATGTGGGAGCCCCTGAAGAAGAGATCACTTGGACACAACACACAACCTGTGGGTCTCTGCACATTTTATAGACACACACTTGCTTTTTTATTTTTGCTGATTGTTCTTTTAAGTGACTTCCAGTATCATGTTTCAGCCGTACACAATGCACAGCACATTATTACAACAAAACCCACCACCAATAGTGTTGGTTTACAAATACATTCCATTTTTTTCAGCACAAAGTTTACACTTTTTTTTACCGGGGTCGTATTTTGTCTGTTGTACTACGAGTTGTTGAGACAACCCTGGTAAAATAACAAACCACTTCACCCCCAAAGAAGGGTTCCCTAAAACTGCGTACCTGATGGCGCTAGAGTTGTCAACTCAGGGGCTTTTTTTGTGTGTGAAACTGGACACTCACACAGGATTAACGACACAAAATGCACAATTATCACCATTTGACCTTTTAAGTTTGGATTTTTATTTTTCCTTCTTTTCTCAAAATGCATAAATAATCCAAAAAATATATATAAAGAGGTACCAAATTTGAAACAGTGCTCGAGGAAAGTGTTGTAGTTTTGTAAGGAAAAGCACAATTGTGGGAGCTAATCACTTTTGCAGAATGTTGTGTGTGTGATTATAATCCGCAAATTTTCAAGGTACCACTGATTTCACTTTTTAATATGGGCATGTGCTTTTTACAGTGTGTTTTTTCTATCCAAATGCAATACAATATTCAAAGTGCCATATATACGTCTAGAAACTGCCTACACATCCTTATCAGGCCTTGGTTTAGAGATTGCTGCAGTTCGCCTTTTTTGTCTATTTATGCCAGTGTCATGAAGGCTCTTGTCACCTGCTCATGTCCCCCTTCTCCTCCCCCCACTCTGTGTGTTGACTTATTGGTAAATGTGTATTGTGATGTACTCAATTTGAACAGTTGGTTTAAAAAAAAAAACTTGTAGATAAACAATAAACTTCCCTATACATTTGAAGGTTAAACCTCTTTCTTAGTGTGTACTGTAACACTTTGCGATACAAACGATTGGTCACCGGATGTGTTAGGGGATTTTTTTTTCTTTACAAGTCAATAAAAAAACAAGCGAGAACTCAAGTTTAAAGAAACCTGGGTGCCATGTTGAAGATCTTTAAATTGTGTGTCAAACACTGAAATGATTGCAGATCTGTGGTTGGTATGCAGTGTATGGTGAAGTGTTACTGTGAATGATTTTAAAAAAGAAAAAAGAAAAAAAAAAGCACAATGTACAGTCCACAGCAGTCCTAACAGGAACTTGACTCACTTCAGGGGCTTCCATCACAAATCCCGTTCAAGCTCTAACAATCACTTTCTTTGTTCTGTTTTCATATTCTGAAGTGCTATTTTTTGACAAGTGTGGTAGCTTTGCATCTCTATAGATATTGTCTTGATCCAAAAGAAAAGAGGAGAAAAAAAAACTTTTCCTGTTATTTTCTTGTCTGATAATCGGTAGGACTTTGTTCATGTTCCACCAATAATTTACTAGATGTTTTGTCTTGATGAAAGCCAAAGTGGGTGCATCTTGATGTGATCTGTATTATACATACAGTAGTTTTTCTTTCTGTTAAGTCAATATCAATTTTTTGAAACTGGGTGGGATTTGAAAAAAGAAAAAAAAAAAGACATACACAGGCTTTCCAATTTCTACAACTGGTTGTTCATATGTATTTTGTACCAGTGAAGCTTTTTATATTGGAAATTAAAGAAAAAAAAATCTATATTGGAAAAAAAATTGTCTGGCCTCTCAATGTGGCCTTGCCTTGACCAGGTCTTGAGTTAGGCCTCTTGGTGGTGTCAAGCAATTTTTTTCTGCTTTTGTTTTTTTTTTTGTTTTTGTCTCTAAAAGATGCCTGATTTTGATTTTATTTGGATCTCTACGTGTTCCTCACTTCGTTAATCCGTTTCAGTTTCGGGGGGGTTGGGATCCTCTAAATCGTGGTAAGTTTCATGTTAGTATTTGTGCTGTCCACATAGTTTTAATGGTCATCAGGATTTCGACAACTTGTGTGGATAATTGTCTTAGTTGAAGAGTTAACTATCTGTTTAGTTTGAGCCTTGCTTTTTACCTGTGTAGAGTTTTCTGTTTTTTCCCATAGCGGAGTGTGTAGCCGAAAGACTCTGTGTTCTTTTTTGGTCAATGTTTGTTCATGTGTGGTGTGTTTCTTTGCCTCTGTCTCCAAATTAAACCATTTCCCCTAATATGGACTGTGTGTCTTTGTGTGTTGTGCTTGTCCAGTGTTGTAAAAGCATTTTACAAACCACCCCTCCCTCCCTCCCCTAGTGTGTCATGTCTCGCTAACTCGTTTCTCTTCGTTGTGCTTCTCTTTGCTTATTTCTGCATAGCAATAGGTGAAGGAAAGCAGGTTTTTCTAAATATTGACCCTTGTGCACAAATATTTGGGGTTTTATGATTTTTTTCCTGGAATTTTGGGCTGTTAGTGCAAATGACAAGGTTATTAGTATTAATTATTTGAAAAGGTTTGGTCATATTTGGTCTGTAACAAACTATGGCATGAATACCATTAAGTACTAAATTATGCCTAAAAAAACCCCACAATTTTACACACAAAGACAAAATGGTGTGTTTGATTACATTTCAATTCATTCACTTTCCATCATTTACAAGTGGAGTTTGTAGTTTTCACCAGATTGAGACATCTCCTCGTGCTTGCACAATTTAACTCTTAAAATGCATAATCATAAGCATTTTATTTTTTTGTCTTTTTTACATGGACATTTTCACCCCCAGAGGAACGTGATGCACCACTGCAAGTGAACCTTGCAGTGGTTGATAGTCTGAGGGTTTGTTTTGATGATTAGTTTCGATTATAAACCCAAAATGTGTTTGAAGCTGCAGTCTGGGGTGTTTATATGAATAAATAAACATTTGCTTTTAAATGTAAACATCCATAAAAGCCTGTAACTAATAGTTGTAAACTCCTTGAGTTAAGACTCTGGTGGCAGTGAAGGAATCGATCAATTTGTTGATCAGCATTAAATCAGTGCTTTATGCCCTCAAAACAAAAATATATTTTACTAACTAGCTCCAGTATGAGGAATTAAAGTTATTCTCTTTTTTTCCCCATTGCGTGAAATCTTTTGGAGAAAATACATTCAAAACAGATCATCTAAAAAATGTCTCAGTATTTCTGACATGATCAAAACAAGTAAAAGCATTGAGAAAGTGATATGATCATTCGAGTAATATGCAGTGTAAAATAGTTTTAGTTGCAATGTTCTTCACCGAAAAGCTGAAAAATCAAACATTAATGCCAGAAAGTCTTGAATATCTTCTAGATGTTTAGTGACTCACTTTTCCGTTCAGCTCTGCACAGCACAGGCTTCTCTGTTTGGTTTAGTTTTCCGACCGTCACTGATGAAGTTATTTAAATCATGTCATGCACTTACATATTGGAGGTTATCCACCTGCTTGACTTACATCAGACTGTTATTTCCCAGATTTCATCTTTGCTGCACCTTCAGAATGTTTTTCCTGTTTTTTAGCTCACCCTTAAATCATGATACAACTTGTCCTGATATATCATTCTTTTGCTGGAACAAAATGTTCTGGCAACCAAACCGCATTATGACAGCAATTAATTTTACAAGGATAAGCTGCAGTTTGTGTACAACTCAGCCTAGAATATTACAAAACCTTGACAGACAAATCTAAGTTGAATGTGTCTAAGAGAAATATAAACTAATTTATGACTTTATAAATGTGTCTCATAGCTTTATATCTCCTATGAAATATTATGAAATATCTCTTAAGTAAACCACAAATATGCAACACTGGTGTCAAATCCTGGTATTGTGTGGAAAAATGAAATCATGTCAGAGAATTAATGGTAGGAGGATTTTGTGTAGTACAGTGCTATAAAGTCTATGGTAGGTTTTAGCTTTAGTTGAGGTGGCAGTGAAGGCCTTGCATATGATCTGCTTAACTTTACTCACTTTAATCCATCAACTATATGCTATATAAAAGTAAGGAGATAAGGATTAACCTGAAAAGGCATCATGTACAGTATTACATTAATATATCTATGTATGTATATCAAACTCAATTTTATCATAAAGCACCACGTTGTACAAATCACCCAAAGTTAATAAAAAAAATAACACAACAGATAATAACTAAATACATCTAATAAAATATATTTTTTTAAAAACCAAGACGAAATGCTACAACATAAAATTATCATAAAAAATAAATCAATAAACACCAGTCAAATTCATTAAAATCAATAGAACAAATAATAAATGTAAAAAATAATAAGAAAAAAATAAATCTTAAAACTATGCCTATAACGTAACTCCCATATTAAAAAAAGAAAATGGGTCAAAAAAATGTCAATTTCTTAACCAAAACCGCGCGAAATCCTGCTGTGCAAACACTTTACAATGTGAAGGCTGGACATTTCAGGGTGTACATGAACGCAGCTCCATTTAGTTCCTTGACACTTGTTGCATTGCGTCACGAGGGACGCTTCACGTACTTCCGATTTGCATTTTTACTTTCTAGAAGCTTAAACAAAAGAAAGCGTTGTTACAAAATATATTAACGTATTTCACAAAAAACATATATGGTGTTTTTAATAAATCTGAAACAAGAGTAATAAAATAGGATATTAATGTTGTGAAACGAGATCGTGAAGATCAGCCAATCAGCCCCGGATGCGGCGTCTCCTCCCACAACGCCTCTTTCTCGGCAGTATGGCCGCCGTCCCATAGTTGCTGGTGTGCTCGCATATAAGATTATAGGGTTTACACTTTAAAACATGTCGGCTCTGCTTTTCCTGAAGAAGACGCTGAGCAGACTGCCTCCGAGCGTCGCTCGGCAGGTGGTCGGCTGCTGTTATCACACCGAGAAAGGTGTTTACGGTTACCGACCCAAACAGCCCGAGAGCCCCCACAAGTTACAGAGCGACCGCATCGCAGCTCTGAACCAAGGTCAGTATGTTTGGGGTTCATTCACACAACGTGGACAACTTAAACTTTAGCGCAGCTGCTGTGGTGGAGCAGCGAAATGACTTTACTGAGAGTGCATTCATTCTTCCTTGTTCCTATAAAGTTATGTTATTACCAATGTGTTGAAGCCTGTTTCAGCCAATATGATGAAAAAGGGCCTGTAAGTCTTTCTAAAGTGGACATTTCACCGGATAAAGACTTAGTTTTTTACAATACTGCTATGAAAAATGACACAATAATGAGTTCATATTACAAAGATAATGACTAAGTTAGTTATAGTGGTGTAAGAACATATTGACAGTCTTGGAGATCATACTATTATGTTTTGAGAATCTGTAGCAGACACACTAAACAAAATGTAGTGCTGTTATGTCAGATGTAAAAGGGACAAAACGTGTTCTCTGTATTATGACCTGCTTCCTGCCTAATGCAGTATACCACATTATATTGAATCACAACCCTTATATCATGATGCGTATCTCTTTCAAATATTCAGCCATAATCATTATTTCTAGCAAGTTGCTCATTATATTCAGATAGTTTCTTGATGTGTTAATATCTTGCATCTTTATTTTTAAATAATAAGCCAACATCTTTCAGAGTTTTCTGAGACAGTTGAGACATTATATTGACAAAGATTCTCATTTTCTTTTAAATATGTTGAACAATTGATTATTTTTGTTACTTCTGCAATGATTTGGTCATTATTTTAGAAAGGTTTTAATTTTTTGTGATTCTAGGTCATTTTATGATCCCTTCAAACATTACTATTACATACTTAGTCATTATTTTAACGTTAATCATTATTTTGAGACACTGTTATTATTCTGAGGTATGCAGGTCCTTATTTTCAGACATTTTGCGATTAAGTCATTAATTTGATTGTCTTTGTATAATGGTATACATAATTGCAGGCACCAGTTAACTTCTTTGTATTTGTATTATTAGGAAGTTTTTGTGGCTGATATTGAAGTATGTTTTCCTGACAGTTCATCCTGACTGCGGCCTGTTGTCTTGCAGATCATGGTCTTGCGCGTCTCGTGGAGGCGTACAGAGCACATGGACACAAGGCTGCTAAAATAAACCCCTTACTGCCCCAAATGCCTGTTGTGGACAGCATCCCGGAGATAGACATGCTGACCAGCACCATCACAGGACAACTCAACACCTCAGGTCGGACAGATGCAGAATGCAGCCATCTGATAGGGGGATGAAGATAATGTCTCCTCCTAACCATTTTTTTTCTTACTTGTATACCTGCAAAATGATGCAATTCTTCATTCATAATCACTATTCTCAAACATTGTTTAAAAAAAACAAGAAACAGACACCTGGTCAACTTTGTAAACCAAACTACCTAACCACTTCCAAGTAGTAAAAATAAGCTTTAAATAAATAAGTGATTATTTTTCTGTTCCTAAAATTTGAATTCTTAATGTTATATTTGTATGTTTGCTGATGTCTTGTTCTTTGATACGCCTATATTTTCTGATTCTAAATCATTTGAATAATTGCAATACAAATGAGTGATTTATTTCTTTAAATGTTTATAATTTTATAAAGCTAATTATGAAGATGATTTAAAGATGTTGCTACACATCAGATGAGATTTTAATAGAAGTTAATTATGTTCACATCAGGTGTAAAAAAAAGTCCTTGACTGAGGAATAAAACATGAAACCCACCAAAGCGTTGCTCCTTTGTCTTCTCGTGTTGCTGAGCTCACAGGTCGTTCATTGTGCCTGTGCAGGTCTTCCACACTTTGGCAAGGCGCAGGCTTCAGTAGAAGAAGTTCGGGCGTACCTGGAAGGAGCGTACTGCGGCCACCTGTCAGTGGAGACCAGCCAGCTGAGCAGCCTCGAGGAGAGGGAGTGGCTCGCCAACAACTTTGAGGAACTCAAGAAGAAGAGTTTCTCCACCGAGGAGAGGAGACGGCTGGCCAAGATCATGCTGGAGTCTCAGGTATGTCTGAGAGGGTGAAAGAGGTCAAGGGCAAAGTTATTTATACAACACTTTGAAAAACAAACCCGATGTGTGCCAAAGTGCTTTGCAACAACACAACCATGCAAAAAAGATCATTAAAATACATCAACGCTAATATTGCTGAAATAAATAAATATATAAATTGCATTTTTAGTAACGATTTTATGTTAGGTACCTTGATATTGCTTAAAAAGTGCTTGAATCTTATCCTTAATTTGGAGGTTTTGCAAGGGCAGCGAAAAAATGCAAAATAAATAAATAAATATAATATAATAATAATAATGATAATAATAATAATTATAATTATTTCAATTGTTATTGTAATTGTTACACCTTATAGCAGTACAGATGCAAAAATCCAACTTTTTTATATTAGTTCAAACACCTGAACTTCTGGTTTTGCTGATACAGAGTTCTGATCCAATTCTAGTGATTTGTCAAAGGAGCCTTTTTGCCTCACTGTGTTCTTCTAATGTATAAGACAACAAGGTGCCCTGACTTAGACATTTATTATTTGATTACCTTTTTTAAATCAAAATTCAACAAATCAATACATGGATTTATATCCATTGAATTGTGAAATATTATTAAAATATTACTTCATACAGAAAGTAATTAAATGGATCTTCCATATTTTCCGTTTCCTGATTCAGCCATTAGAGTCAGTTTCGGACAGATATCTGATTCAGTATCATTACCAGTGCATCCCTACCTCTCATGTTTCGCTTGGTAATGTCATGTGCTTTTATTCCAACTGCTTTTCTCTCCTAACACCTGCAGGAATTCGACCACTTCCTTGCCACTAAGTTTTCCACTGTGAAACGTTATGGAGGAGAAGGGGCAGAGAGCATGATGGGCTTCTTCTACGAGCTTTTCCACCAGCTGGCCCACAGCGGCGTCACTGACATGGTCATCGGCATGCCACACCGAGGCCGGCTCAACCTCCTGACCGGCCTGCTCAAGTTCCCTCCAGAGGTTAATCAGCAGTGGATGAGACATGTTTACTCTGAAATGATGCGTGACAATATGAGATTGTTATTTGCCTGTAATCAGCAGCAAAAGTAAACAGAAAGTGATCGACAGCTGCCGGAGGGTAAACAAGGGTAAGATAACATCAAACGGCACGCTTCTTTTTCTCCAGCTCATGTTCAGGAAGATGCGCGGCCTCAGCGAGTTCCCCGACACGTCTCCTGCCATCGGGGACGTCCTCTCCCACCTAACCTCCTCAGTGGAGCTCGACTTCGGAGCCGAACGCCCGATTCATGTCACCATGCTGCCCAACCCGTCTCACCTGGAGGCCATCAACCCCGTGGCTCAGGGCAAAACCAGAGCCAGGCAGCAGCTTAGGCAGGAAGGAGACTATTCAGCTGAAGAGCACGCCCAGCCGGGGGACCACGTCGTCTGTCTGCAGGTCCACAACCACTAAAACACAACACATGCGGTAGAGAGAGAAAGCTAGTTGATACACTAAGACCAGAGGACAAGAAAAAACTGATTCTAAGTTGCCCAATTCAATCAAGTTCCTGACAACTTCTCTGAATTTTCATGTTTTATTACTTATCAAATGCTAGACATAATTGACATAAAGTGCATACAGGAATACAATTTTTTTTTTCTTGTATTCCATTTCTTTTTATTCTCATGGGAGGTGTGAGTTTTCCTTTCAGCATCTTCTTTTTTTTTTTTTTTTTTTTCTTATTTTCTAATCTGTTCTTCTTCTGCTATTACTGACAGATTAGTTTACAGCGAGACATTACACTGCCATCTTCTGACAAAGTGTGAAAAATCCCTCATTCACATATTCTTTACAGCAACACTTCTTAGTTTGATTCAACTTTAATGGAAGCAAAGCTAGTAATGTGCTAATATTGGTCAACCAGAATTTCTCAGAATCCAAGGAAGCTCAGTGTTGAGTGTAAAGTTATGTGGATGATTGGTTCATGAGAAAGCTGCTAGCAGAAATACCAGAGGCCAAACACTCAGCCTGTCCTGAGGTGTTGGCAGCTCAATTGACGAGTACACAAAACTTATCAGCTTACAGTCAGAATCAGTACAGACATTTACTAACTTCAGTGAGAAATCCACAAGCTGTGGATCTCCGATCAAAGACGTCTGAATATCTCCTTCAATGGTCTCTCCTGATCAAGGGTTCACTGTCTGCAGGTGGGGGAGAAGCTCAGCCCTGCTGGGCCTTGTTATTAAACCACCCTGCCATGAACTAAGGCTCCACCACATCTCTGTTGTCTTCTCCACAGGTCCACGGTGACGGCTCTTTCACGGGCCAGGGGATCGTTCCAGAAACTCTGACCATTTCAAACCTCCCTCACTACAGAGTGGGTGGGAGCATCCACCTGATCGTGAACAACCAAGTGGGCTACACCACTCCATCCGAGAGAGGGAGGTCCTCTCTGTACTGCAGTGATGTCGGTCAGTGAAACTGATCATTTGCTGCTGAGAAACTTCAATTTGTATTTTAAAAACATGCTTATGTGCAATTTAAATTATTCGAATCTATCTGAGTTGTCTAAGCCAAAGAAGTGCTTCAGTGCATCCTGTTGTAATCAGAGGCTTGCTTCTGTCTGTACCACAGGTAAGATGGTGAACTGCGCTGTGATCCACGTGAATGGCGACGATGCTGAGGAGGTGCTGCGGGCCACGCGGCTGGCTGTGGAGTACCAGCGGCATTTCAGGAAAGACGTCATCCTGGACCTGATCTGCTACCGTCAGTGGGGCCACAACGAGCTGGACGAGCCGTTCTTCACCAACCCGGCCATGTACAAGATCATCCGGTCAGCCACAGATGCCTTTTTCACTCTGTATCACGACACACATCCACCATCATGCCATTCATCAGAGGGATATATTCTTCGTATTTTCAAGCAGATGATAAAACTGCCAGTAGTAACTTCTATGCAGGACTTTCCTTAAACAGCATGCAGATGAATAAAGCAGCATCCGGACCTCATATTTTTGATTTTCATTTTGCTGTGTTCAGGTCGTTTCTGGGCATCACCCTTTAATGCATAAGACTACACAAAAAGGGGACACCTTGGAGATTTTAAGGTTTGAAAAATATATATGCATATATTTTTCACCCCCAGACATATTGTGTTTACTTTAAATTGTATGATCTACAATACACAAGTAAATAAAACAGACATGGGGGTGCATTTTCAGCCCCCTGTGTTTTTTAATCTGTGTATATGAACCACTGTGACTGAGATGAAAAAGTGTGTCAGTAAAGGCAAAAACTAACAATGGAAATTGATTCAGCAGATAAATGCTGACGTAAATAAGGAACTGATTCCATCTTTGACTGAAGCTTTGCTCCAATGAGATTTGTCACTTCACAGATCTAACATGACCTTCCTCACATTAACACATGAAACAAGCAGAATCCAGTGTTCTCTGATTTTCAATATTCAAGGTTCAACCCAAGTACATCAGCTTACTGCAGCGTTTTCTTCTGCAGTAAAATGGTTTTCCGATGGTGCCATCTGCTTTTTATTTCAACGAATCAAGTTCTAATGATTACAGCACAGCAGTGGATAAGAACATCTCAATTTGCATTGTCTTTTCCAATGTTTCTCCATTGTTGCGTCCTCTCAGATCCCGGAAGAGCGTCCCCGACTCTTACTCAGACCTGCTGATCTCTGAGGGTCTGATGACCGAGGTGGAGCGCGATGAGATCAAATCCAAACACTACGCCATGCTTAATGACAAGCTGTCCAACATGACCCTGTACAGCCCTCCACCCACCAACCTGCAGGGCCGCTGGGGGGGCCTGGTCGAACCACAGGCCAAAGTCAGCACCTGGGACACCGGCGTCCCCGTCCCCCTGCTGCAGTTTGTAGGAGCCAAGTCAGTGGACATCCCAGAACAGATCCAGATGCACAGCCACCTCAATAAGACCCACGCACAGGTGCAGCAGTCGTCTCTGTCGTTTCTGTTGGATGTTTGTTGATTCACTGCTGCGGCTGCATGATGTTTTTTTTCTCCTGTGTGAACTCAGGCACGGCTGCAGAAGTTGGAAGAAGGGACCAAACTGGACTGGTCCACAGCAGAGGCTTTGGCCTTCGGCTCTCTCCTCTCCCAAGGTCAGCAGAGAATACACCAGATCAAATACATGAATCCAAAAACATAAACTACAGAATAGGTTGTTAGTCAATACCACCCACAATGACCCATGTGAGCGTTTCATGGAACAAAGGAGTGTTCGCATAAATAGAGCACATATTAGTTATACATATATGTATGGTTGGCAGAAATAAAAAGAAAAAAGGCAGCAGTCTTGTTTATTTTGGGCTACAAAGGCACTGATCTAGGTTTAGGGCAAGTAACTTCCCAAAAGACTTTATATTAAACAGTGTATAAATATACAGCAATGTCGGAAGTCATGTAGTTATAAGGACCATGTGACTGAACATGAATACAAGGTTTGTGGTTGTAATAAAATGCTGCAGTTTTGTTTTTTTTTAATCTATGCCACAAAACCACTGATCTAGGTTCAGAGCAAAAAGCTCCTGGTAAGGAGTTATAAAACACAGGTATAACAGGGTAAACAGGGTAGTAACCAGTTTCTCAGAGTCATTTCATTATATTGCTGTCAAGGAAGTGATTTGTAGAACTCAAATGAATGTTGTTACAGGCTTTAATATTCGGATCAGCGGGCAGGATGTCGGCAGAGGCACGTTCAGTCAGCGGCACGCCATGGTTGTGTGTCAAGAGACGAGCGAGATGCACATCCCTCTGAACCACATCAGCCCGCAGCAGACCGGTTTCCTGGAGGTAAAATCCATCAAAATGAACAGAACCCTGACATATTTCTTACCTGCATTCTTAAATAACATATTTTCCTCCTGTCGTGTGTGTGTTTAGGTGTGTAACAGCCCGCTGTCCGAGGAGGCGGTGCTTGGCTTCGAATACGGGATGAGTATCGCTCAGCCGAAGCTTCTTCCCATCTGGGAGGCTCAGTTTGGGGATTTCTTCAACGGAGCGCAGATCATCTTTGATACCTTCCTCTCTGGAGGTAAACTTCTGTCTGCTCTGATTCACAATTCCTCTCATTAACTCACATTTTAGGAAAGGTCTTCACACATCAGATGTGTCACTCTGTCTGCAGGCGAAGCCAAGTGGCTGCTGCAGTCCGGGTTGGTGATCCTGCTGCCTCACGGCTACGATGGCGCCGGGCCCGAGCACTCGTCCTGCAGAATGGAGCGCTTCCTCCAGGTCTGTCATGTAATGTAATCCCTGTCAGAGCCAGTTAGTGTCGGATGTGAATAGTAAATAGTGATTTTGTAGTGTTATAATTGCAGTCCATGGCCTGGAAGTGCCATGGACTGCAGAGGATCGTACAGATTTTGCAAGTTTGCATCCCAGGACAGACGTTTCAGGGACTGAAGTGCCCCTGAGCAAGGCACCTAACCCCTCCACTGTTACTGTGGAGGGGTTAGTGCTCCTAGTGTGTTCACTGGTGTGTAAATGTGGTCATAGCAGGGGACAAATTCACTGCTCACTGTTTCAGTGTGTGAAAACTGAATCTTAAATAAAAATAAAAATTTAATTAAAGAGACCTCATTTCAACATCTTAGTTTATAATTAGAGCTGGGAAAGATATGTTGGACTGGGCTCTTAATGTTATGTTACTGCCACAACATGGATGCCTTAGGTCAGCCAAATTCCAGATATCCTTAACACTCATTTAGAGATGATTTATTTTTCTCCTCAGCTTATTTCCTTGGGATTCCTTGGGACACTTATTTTTGCTCCTTGTAGTGCTGGCACAACCGCAACCGCAGCTATGCTTCCCTGTAGAATGCTAATAATTTATCAGATTGTGCATCACATGCACACATGATCACATGTACACTGTGTTCTGTATGTGTGTCCTGCATCAAATAAAAGGATCTATATGCATGAATTATTCATGTGACATGACATGACACTCCTGTCAGCATGGCTGGACAGTGGCAGGTTAAAGAAGAAACTATACTATTTGTACCAAACTTACAACTCAGCCTCAGTTGTGAAAGACTCACAAACATGCAATGAGAGCACAGATCAGACAGTCCCAGAGCTCGCTAAAATACTTCCTGCTTTGATCTGCAAAACCTCATCCATCCAGGTTAAATACCAGTTTTTAGGAAATCCTGCCAAAGTCTGTCATTCAGGTTAAATAAATCACATTTAACTGATATAGTGCTCTGTTTGTACTGTTTGTTATCCCTCTCCACACCAGCTCTGCCATCATAAAACCCCTTTAGCAGTCTGGAGCTGTGATCTTCTGTCATGCGTCTCATGTGGCCTGACCTTTGCATAACTATATCTTCAAGTCACAAGTCCTGCAAATTAATGTTATACTAAAAGGCCTTGGAATTTTTCATGATGGTTTAATGTTTTACCTTGTTACCTTTTTACTTCTCTACATTTGAAGCTTGGAGATTTATCACCACCAATAAGAAGTTTTTAACTGACTCTTTGGGCCAAATGCTCCTTGATCCTCATCGTCATTGTAGATGTAACCCTTAAATAATACTTGTATTGATTTCCAATTTACAGGACATTTGCACAAAATATAAGCAGTGTCATTGTACCGACATGTCACTCCATATCCACTGGTCAGAGCGTAGAACTTACAGGCTGTGAACCAGCGTAATCAATAACAATTTAATGGAGATAATGTGTCTTAATAGTCCATTAGCAATCAGCAGACAAAGACATCAGATTGTCTCCTTTGTGTGCTCCCTCTGTAAGAGGCACACTGTAGTTTACATCATAGTGAGCAGCCAATTGAGACTTCAGGTACATGAGAATCATCGTCATTTTGCTTCAGCAGTACATTTCCAATCTATAAATCCATAAATGTGACTCATTGCAGTGAGGAGTTGTTAGTTAAAAGTAGTGTGCATACCATATTCTGTCCTGACACTCAAGACACAAATAAAATGTCAGAGTGTAAATGTAGTGCACTGAAAATGTCATAAAAAATGCGCAACATTGTTTTTAATGTCTCAATGTGGGGAAGATTTGTTAACAGTTGTGTTGTCTGAAGGGTAGAAAATGACCCTGCCACCGTGTTCCCTTATAGAAAAATCCATAATTATCTTCATTTATTTTGAAGATTTCCATAAAGTTTTTATCCGTTATTGTTGTTGTTCATGCACCTTGAAAATCCTTGAAGATACTCAGTGTTTTGTTGCTAATAATGCACTAAGATGCCTTTGTTTCCCCTCAGTTTTTCTGAAGTGTGAAGAGAGAAAAACAGACATTTGTAACATAAATTTTACTGCATTATTTTAGGAGTAGATGGCATTTATGATTTATTAGGACAAGGGAAAAAAAAATAAAATAAATATATATAGAGAGATAGAGAGATAGATAGATTAAGGCTATACAAGGGTTAAAACTGTCGTTGGAATGGTTCGACATTGCAACATAAGAAGTGGTCTTTAATCCTGCACTTGGCAGATGGAAATTAAAAAAAAATTCCAAGAACAAAGAGGTAACTTTTTAATGTTCCTAAAATTGCTGCTTTTTCTCAAACCAACTCTCAGCTGCGTTCAGAGGAACATTTCATAGTATTGTTTTAAAGTACTTCTTTTTCTCTGCTGTTTCTCACCTGAACGTGTGTTTCAGCAGCAGCTTTGTAGATGGATGAATGTTGTTACACATTACCTGAACATTAAATGACTGACTCGCCCTGTTTTGTCTCTCAGATGTGTGACAGTAAAGAAGAGGGTGTGGACGGGGACAATGTGAACATGGCCGTGGTGAACCCAACCACGTCTGCTCAGTATTTCCACCTGCTCAGGAGGCAGATGATCCGCAACTTCCGCAAACCTCTCATCGTGGTCGGGCCCAAGATGCTGCTCAGATTCTCTGTAAGCACTGCAAACACTCGAGCTGTAACAGTTTCTGTTTTAGAACCGAACCATCATGGTGTCAGGGTGACAAACTGGTGCATGGTGAAGACACAGTATGTCCACAAGTAAGGAGATGAGTTCACTAGTGTGAGTTCAGCCCTGAAACTTTTAGCTGCTGCCTTCTTCAGAAGGTGCTGAAGTTACCATGATAAGCTGACAGTTGATGGCGGAGGCTCAATGTTTTCCCGCCATGTGTGAGTTGAAGCACATCCAACCCTCCTCACACACATTCAACATCACAATTCAGATTTGCTGATAGCCGGCAAGATACATATTTGGGCGTTTTCAATGATTTATTGCAAAGATGAAACTTATTGAAATACTCTTCCTAATGCACAAGTTTTATTCATTTTTATTTTTTTTATTCTAGCCGGTGTGTGCATTTCAGTACCAAAGAGTTTGAAATGTTATTTATTTTTGAATGTTTTTTTTTTTTTTAATGATTACTCAAAATGGTTTAATTTGTCTTCCAAATTTTCTGTTCAAAGTCACTTTAAAGAAATGTATCACACTCACACCAAGCAATGACTCAATCAGTCAAATCAAATCAAACTTACTTTATTAATGACTCAGCGGGGGTGTGAACTTTTACACCCTGAGTGGAAACATATAACATTTCCAGCTCCTGTTCGTTTCTGTCCCAGTGGCTAAAGAATGTGTTTTTCTCAGGGGGCAGCATGCAGTCTGGCTGAACTGGCACCAGGAACGTCTTTCAGACCAGTGCTGGGGGACACTTCAGTCCCAGCAGAAAGGTACAAGTCATATTTAATCATTTAAAAAACTCCTCTAATGATGAGCAGTTATTCACAAGTGTATCCTCAGTGTGGTGGCAGATATTTTAGCATAGACACATGTAAATAAGGTCATTTGTCATTAACATTTAAACAATTTTTTTCCTAATATTGAATTGAATATGTGCCAATTTGCATACATTTCCAGGACATAAATATGATCATTGGACAAAGCATATTTTAGAGATATTCTTTTTATTTGTTGATACATTAGATTTAAAGTTTTGTCTGATAAGTTTGGTGAATGTAAGTGTAGAAGAAGTTGAGATTTATGTCTCAGGATGAGAAAAAGAAGAGAGAAAAAAAGAAACCCAAACATCAAAATTGTAAAATGCATTGCAAATTATGTTTTGCTCTTAGTGTCTCACCCTTAGGTATTAAATCATTTTAGAGGAATTTACAAAAACCTGCTTAAATGGCCACCTTTCTGTAATGACATGCAGTGTCCAGAAGGTGGTGCTGTGCTCAGGGAAGCATTACTACGCCCTGCTGAAACAGAGAGAAACATCAGCAGCCAACCAGAACACAGCGCTGATCCGTGTGGAGGAGCTGTGTCCGTTCCCGCTGGACGCCCTGCAGCAGGAGTTTAAAAAATACCCCAACGCCAAAGGTACGTGTGGCGCCTGCACCTGCACTGAGAGCAGGAGCACTGACTGCATAAGTACCATCGTGACTGCAGTGCAGTCATTGAGGAGAACATCCCTCTGTGTATTTGGTTTTGGTTTTAGTTCCCACTCAAACCAGGGGCTCTCTATATGAACAACCGAACACTTTCAATGAGAGGTGAAGACTGGGTTCAGCATACATTACCATTATATCACATAAAATAAAAACAAAAAATAGAAAAAAACACAACTATAAATAATAACTCACTATATAACACACATAACACTGTAATAACACTAATATGCAAAGCTTAAAATATGTGCTCATATTTTAAGTTGCACTCATGACTCATAATTAGTTATTTATCCGTTTTTATTTTCCCTATTCCGGGTACATCTTTACCTAAAAAAAAACTTAAAATAAGGTCAAATAATTTTTAAGGAGTTATTTAAATGACTTATATATTTTAAGGTCCACTAAATGTTAAAATACTTGCCAGAGGTGTAAATTCAGCCTGATGGTAATTCTTTTAGATCGTAATAATACATTTATTTATATAGCCCTTTTCAAACTGGGTGTATCAGAGCAATTCTTAAGGCAACAAGCATTGTGTACCTGCACTCATCCGCGTGTTCATGCATTCACACAAGCACAGCATCAGAAACGCCTGACCTGCACGCCAAATTTCAACCCCCTCAAGCGAAAACTGAGACCACAAGAGGTCAGGGATGTTAAAGCTGCAGGCTTCAGTGAATTAAGGCAGATGAACTGAAGAAAAAAAAACACCTAAATATAAAGAAAAGGACATCAAACAACACAACAATGACAGTATACTAGTTAAACATGTAGAAGCAAGGTGATAAAATAAAAACAAACGTATACATAAATGTCCTTGTGTTCTTTGGCACCATAGTGTGTAACTCACTCTGCAGTCTCCTGTGTCTCTGTGTCCCCTGCTCCTCTTTGCTGACATGCTTTCTGTGTTCTGCATACGTCATGATTTCTGAGGCATTTCCATTTGCTACATTATGTAACACTGCAGTCTGTGTGACTGATGGACAAGAGGCAGCACAAGTTTATTTATACACTATTTTCACATGCAAAGGTAGTCTGTAGTTCTTCAACTCAAGCTTAAAAATGCATTAAAACATACAAGCTAAATGGTAATGGTAATGATGATTAATAATTTTAACATGTAATAAGACAAACGGAAAATACGACACAGCAGAACGGATCTTATCCTGCAGCTACAAAGCAGAAATCCAAATTGTAAGAAGAAGCAAATACAAATTCAGATCTTATGGAAGTACAGTGCCGGATGAGAATTTTTATGTCAAAGAAACTCCCAATTTTTTGTTTTAATTGTCTTATTGTAATTAGCAAATAATACAAATTAATACGATCATTAAAAAACATAATAATATCTGATATATATTTACCAAAAATACAGTTAGCAAGAGATATCTGGTTAAGTTGTGTTAAAATGGATGCAAGATGAGCTTTGACCTTTGACCTTTTGATGTCAACAAAAAACAATTTCAGTCTTACCATTGATTTTTGGGGTGATGGCAGTGATTCGTCTTGAAAACACTTGGGACAAGAGTCACTCGATAATCTGAATTTGAGCGTCGGGCAGAAAAACAATTACAAAAGCAGCTCATCAAGTGACTCACAGGAAGTTGAAAGGCTTTCAGCAGCGTGAGGCGGCTTCAATACAAGTCTGACAGTTTCCACCTTTAATAACAGACTGCTCAAGAAAACACCAGACAAAGAAACCAGAAATGCCGGTGCATCAGTGTATCTGTCAAACAAAAATCTATAGTATGAGCCTCACGACTTCGCTGCTCACAGCAGAGGGAGCTGTGTTCTGTCCACCCTCCGTCACTGAGCGAGTGTCAATCCAGGCTCCAGCTGCATTGCTTCATATCATTATGCAAGACTTTCCTCACACTTCCCGTGTCGACATCCTTCTATTTAAATCTTTTATTTGTGAGGGGTTTTGTTCCTCTGACACACTGGAAAACAATTACACCAGAAGAGGAGGAAACATTTAATTTATGCACTTTTAAAACCAAACAAAAGTGAAGTTGTTGCAATAAACACATCTCTTATTATATTTTGTCAGCAGAGCAACCAGAACGAGCATCTTTGAAAATGTTTCTTCCTTTTCTGCTATATTTATCAAGTCTCGTCTTATGTCTTTCCTGCTTTAATTTAATTGTATCTGCATAAAAATCATCAGATGCAGATGCATAATAATAAGAAAAATATCAGTGAAGATTGTCGTGCAAAAGGACAGGAACATAACTTATGTTGTTCGTATGAAAAAACGATACATTTTTTAAAAATGGAAGTACAAAAAGGCATTAGTTGTGTGACTCTGAGGCAGAGTACAATAAATGGTAAAGACACCTTAAAAACCACAGGTGCATATAAAGAAAACAGGTCAAATTAAAAAAAAAACCCCACCTCTTTCCAGTCTTTGTTTTTTTTAAATTTAATTTACATAAACAAGAACACACAGGATATTTCAAAAATGTTAGTCCACATTAGTCAACAGATAATGAGACATGATGTCCATCAGAGGCAGCCTCAATTATTTAAAATATAAAACAATGAAATTATTTTCATAGTCACTTGCTGATTATGTTCAGGATCAAGGGATTGATAATTTAGAGTCCAAAATTCAGATTACTATAACAGCCTAGAAGACAGCAATATCAACGTATGAAAATCAGTTTTGTTTACATGCTTTTTCTCTGATCCCTGTCTGGACAAATGTCTCAGAAAAAAGTGACATGTGAAAGCTCGGGTTTCACTTCAGCTCTCTATTTCATTGTTTTCACCTCCACAAACTCACTGAATCCGCTTTCAGTTGGATCAAACCGTCTGCAGTCAAAGGGCAAAAGAGAAGAACCAAAGGGTCACATGTTTGATGAACAGAGCACTGTGAGTCATGTCCTCTTTTTCATTCAGTGTAATTAATGTTCAAACTCCCCCACAGAGTTCGTTTGGAGTCAGGAGGAGCCTCAGAACATGGGGCCCTGGTCTTTCATAGCACCCAGGTTTGAGAAGCAGCTGGCCTGCAAGGTGAGAAGTGTTTCAATAATGTCTTCTTCAATACAAAACATTAAGGAATAGATGGGATTTTTTGAAGTGGGCTTGTATGAGGTATTTTTTACAGTCAATGTATCACTGACAGTAGATGATGGTCAGCTTGCTTCTGATTTAGAGAAGCAGGCAGGAGTTTTAATACAGACAAGTCAGCAGCAAAACAGAATATTAATATCAGTTTAAGTGTGTGCCATATTAAGAATATTTTCACAACTTCAACCTGCTGCCAGACAGCCTTGTTGGGTTCATGTAGGGCCAACTGATGCCATTCTCTCTGCAGCGGGAGTCTGGCAACTCCTGTATTCTGCAGAATAAAATTGCTGTTTTTCTCAATGAAGTCTGGTGGCTTTGTAGAGAGCACAGATGGACATCACTGCTTTAGTTCCCCATCAGAACAGGCTGTCTGAAGGCAAGGTAAATAAGTGAAAAATATTCTAAATACTGCTCAAACTCACAACATCAACAACAGCACCTTGCTAAGTCTGTACTCCTGCCTGCTTCCCCAAACTGTGACCATCCAACAGTTAGATCATTCAACCCCACCTCATAAATTCTAAACTCTCCCTTTAATGTTGCACGTACGACACCATCTCTTCTGTTCTCAGCTCCGGTTGGTGAGCCGACCCGCTCTGCCTGCCCCAGCTGTCGGCATCGGGACCCTCCATCACCAGCAGCAGGAGGAGCTCCTCACTGCTACCTTCTCCTAAAAGACTCCAACAACACTGGGACTTAAAACAAACGGTAAACATGCATTATCACAACCCTGCAACCAAACCTGCTTTGGTTCTCCAAAGCATCGTCACGCTGAACGAACTGCGTTGCAGAGACACGGGACCTTTCAGACAACATGGATGTGCAGTTAAAAAAAACATGTTGGTCTCTAATAAAAAAACAAAAAGAAACAACTCAGAGAAAGTGTTAAAGAGAATAGCATTTGATCATTTTAACTCTCATAGTTAAACAGGTTTTAATTATTATATTCATGGTTTGAAGGAAAGACCTGAATTCCTGTCTGTTTTTTCTTTTGTTTCCCTTTTTTCTTATTTACTGTCTGTACTTAAGTGGTTTGGATCTGAATCAAGGCCTTCGAGACCATGTTCACAACATGATTGGAGTGAAGAAGCACTGTCTGCTGTATCGTAGCTTCATGTTTCAGGAATTAATGTTCACTCGCCCCATTCAGTTTGAAAATAACTATAAAATCTGTACTGTATGGAACATAAAATAACAGTGTAAGTTGTTAGATATGTAATTGGAATATTTTTATAGGAACAGGAGTACTTGAACTGGATTTCTGAATAGAGAAAAAACTGACTTGTTACCGTTTGGTTTGATTGTATGATGCTTGTCCATCCTGTAGTTGGATTTATTTGGACTAGGACTAAGAGGAACTTCATCATTATCATTATTTAATCAAGAGAAGACTTCAGATACAAATTAAGGCATTAAAGGGCTAATGTATATAAATCAAAACAGATGGATTTTGAATGAAAATATTTTCAAATAAATCTATTTTCATGTTTATGCATCATGTCTCCCTTCCCCTGATTTCATGCCTGTAAAACATGACTTCAAAATGTCAATCTTCATTAGCGCCAATGTGATAGGGCTAAGGACAAGATGACTTTAATCTGACTTTCTGTTATAAAAATGTTAAAAAAAAAGTGGCTCACCATGTGCTCTAATACCTACCTAGTTTCCTGTATCTTAAATAGACTGTACTCTTTCTAACCACAACTAAACTACAGTCTTTTTGGCTCTCCTGGTATGCTTATAGTTGTTGAAAATGAAAAATCTACCTTATGTGGCAACATCAGCAAACTAAAAGTAACAAAATGAGCAACAAATTTGTTCAACAAAGATGAATTCACCCTCTGCAAACTGAGCCTCGGTGAGCCCCACTTTCAGTTATGACTGGCTTAAATACTGCAAAGAAGCAATACGACACAACAGGTTGGATGTAGAAGGATTAAACATGTATTTAGGAAACAAATGAAAAGTTTGATTTTGTCTCCATCTTGCCTTTAGAGCCTCCCTTCCCAGCATGCTTTGCTGGCTATTCTGAACGACAACCCTTTGTGCGGCATGAGCAAGATGGTGAAAGTATATGGCGCCATGTCTATTTGCATGCAATAGTGCGTACTGTGTAACAGCAAATGCAGAAGGAAAAAAAAAATCCTTTAGCTTTAACCGCATATCCAAACTCGGGTTGTGGGGGTGAATCCGATCCCTGCTGACACTGGGCGAGAGGTGGGGTACACCCTGGACGGGTCACCAGACCATTGCAGGCATATAGCCTTTCATGGTCACATTCACAGCTAGGGGCAATTTAGAGTCACCAATTAAACCCAAGCTGCATGTTTTTGGACTGTGGAGGAAGTCTGGGGACCCGGTGAGAACCGCACACACAACAGCCACAAGCCTGAAGAGAAGCAGCGCCCCTGCTGCCATGAGGCGAGAGTGCCAACCTCTACCCCACTGTGTCACCCTGATACTAAAAGGAAAAATATTTAATTTGAATTGCAAAAGTGACAACATTATGACTTGTGGCTATTTCACTCAGGCAAAATCTACAGAAATGCGAGTTATGAAAAAAAGTAATGAAAGTGAGCTTAAAGGGCTCCTACCATGAGTATGAAGGCTGTCATGCCCTTGATGATTTGACATTAAACAGACCAAAACATTCAAAGACTTACCAGGAATGCACCACAAGGCCGATGCAATGGCAGTATTACTGACAATAGATCTGACAATGACCCTGACTAGAATATGCCTACAGACACGTTAGTCAAATTATTGCACTTCTTATGAGTTAGTAGATGTTTGTTTTATGAAAAATATATGGTTGATTTTTTTTTTTTTTTTTTTTACATTTTTCATTATTTTTTTAATGTTATTTTTATTTTTTTTTATTAAAGCATTTTTAAAGGCAATGATTTACAGAGACGGGTATCTTTTTTCTTTTCTTTTTTTTTTCATGTTTCCATCAGCCACAGAGGCTCAGAAATTAAATATTTAGGAAACAAAATTCTGTGCATGTGTTTTTTTTTTTAATTAAAATAATGCTAAGGTTTTTGAGCATGTATTTTAAATTTGTATTAGGCTTAAGTGCGAGTCTGTGAATGTGCAGTTTGAGACTGGACCTTAGAACATATACACACACGTAAAGTGAAAACAGAAACAAAATGACACTTGTCAAAACCGTCTTTGAAGCACCTACTCGGCTATTTACACACAAAACATGGAGGAAAGTTGAAAGGGGGCCGAGGGTCACCTGCTGTGCATGGCCCCCCCTTTACATCTAGCTCCACCCCTGTCTTTAAAATGTGCCACTCATGTTCATATGAAAGCATCCATTCGTGCAGCAGGCAGACACACGACTTGATTTAAACGTGAATCATTTTGGCAGCACTCTGATGAGTCCGGCGGAGTTTCCACCGGGCCGGTGATTTGGTGCAATGCGAACACTTAAACCGCTCATTGTGCACGGCGCTGTCAGATAGACAGGCGGGAGCAGCAACCTCCCACTCCTCCTATTGCTATAACAACCACAGGGCGGTCGGTGCGACTCGATGGCACACAGCAGCTCTGGATGCGACTGCCAAGTGTCATCCTCCTGCTGCAAGTATCCCGACCTCAGCTCACCGCATCGCCGCTTTAACACTGACTTGAATCCCGCCAGGAGAGGAAGAGGAGGAGGAGGGGGGGAGAGCCTGTGTGTTTCCCCGTCACAGTGATCTGAACAGTGGGGAAGCTCAGACTCAGGATCCGCTACGTCAAACAGATTAGTCAAATAACCTCTCAGGGTAGGACATACCTCCTCTCTCCTTGGGCTTGCCTGGCTGCATGCATGGGCTGAAGAAGAGGCTGACACAGAGCCAGGAAGCCTTTGGTGAAATACAGAAGTGCGCTACTTTTCTTTTTCTTTTTTCCCCGTTTCGTGTTATCTCCTGTGGCTGGTGACACGACTGTGGTGATCCTCCAGCAGCGTCTCTTCTTCTTCTTCTTCTTCTTCTTCTTCTTCTCCTCTCCCCACCCCTGGTGCGAAATGGCGAAAGAAAACGGCGAGTCCAGCGATGGATCTTGGAAAAAGCATGTCGATGATATCAAGAAGATCTTTGACTTCAAGGAAGTCCTTGGGACGTGAGTAACGAAACAAACGCAGCCGTACAGGCGGCCACAAACTTTGTATCCAGTTGTTGCAAATTAGCGTCAGACAACAATGACACATTGCAGCGATTTAACGGAAATGAGGAGCACACTGACAGCTGTTGAATATTCGCTGAATTAACTGAGAACAGAGAGAGAAAAACGCGTTAGGAAGTTACAGTCCGTAAAAAAAAAAATTCGATCTAAGATAAAAATCTTGAGTTTATTGTTGTGGGATTGGAAATAATGCTTCATGAGACACAATAATGTGTGAAGTTAGACACGCGTGATGCCCCTCGTTATGTCACAGTTCATTCAAAAACTACTGCAGCGTGTTTTTATTCCTCCACTCAGATCAGATGAGCGTGTGCATGGGGCTGCACACAGCTCGGGCAGCCATTTATTTTAGGGTCGGTTTTTGTACAACATGATACAACTATGACAAAGACAGCAGCAGGGCCTGTGTGCATGTACAAGTAGTGATGAAATCAGCTCCCAAATTATTATGAGGGGACCATCTGGAACGACTTTATGTTCTTGTGCTCAATCTCTTTGTGTCCTCCTCAAGCAGAAGGGCAGATTTTAGCAGAGAAACATGATGTCTGGCTTTACAGACAGATACTTGTTTGTACAGTAAACACTGCTTATTCGTTCAGGGGCCACTTTGGATGAAGTTATTCTCCTGCCCTTGGACCACAGGGCAGAGAAATTCCAGAGTTTATTTTGGTCCGCTGTTAGTGCTGCTTGACTTCATGTCTTCTCTTCTTTGAATAAGTTATGCTGCAGACGGAGAGCCTAAGTGTTCCCCCGGATGGACGACCCTACGCTGCTAAGGTCTCAGGCAGGCAATCTTGTGCAGTATATTTCTCATTTTTCCTTCTTGTCCCCCAAAGACATGTCTGTCCTCCCTGGACTGAAAGGAATTTAATGAGGTGATGTCTGTATTGTTGGAGATTCAGGGCAGGGCTGTGTAGCGGAAGGGCTCTCTCTGGGGAAATATGTTTGTTTTTTTCTAATTTGGACTCAGATTCTGGTGTAAAGCTGAGCAAAAAGATGGCCTCTGTGGTCACTGTGTTTGTAGCTAAACTGGGAAGCTTGGCCATTCACAGGAAACTAGAGCTAGACTTATATGGGATTTTTGAAACCGATACCAGTTTTAGAGCAGGAAGAATGAACTGATTCCAGTAGTGGTTGCTGATATTTTAGAACTTAAATTAATATAGACTTTTTATGTAACTCAACAGGCTGCTTTCTTAGACAAATGACTTTGATAAAAATATTTTTACATCATTATTCATTTTACAGACAATATACACCAATTCTTACCATAAAAACTGAAAATAATATTTAAAAAGAAGGAAACACCAGCACAGTTGTTCATAATGAGTAAATCCTGACATTTTAAAGAAAAAAATAAATGGATAAATGTATATCAGTACTGCATTGTCAATATCAATCAATTGCTAATTATTAAATATAGAAAAAATACATAAAAAAACACAGTACTGACTGAGTGTTCAATATCAAGTGACAATTTAAATCAAGTAAATAAATCAAATAAAATACAATACTAAATAAACATCAGTACTGTGTGTTCAGTGTCAGTGATTTTATATAAATATAAAATAGATGTCACCATTGACCGATATTATATATATTTTGTGCTGGTGTTTATTTAGCCAATAAAAACATTTTTAAATAAAAAGATATTCAAACATCTGTACTGTATGTTCAATACCAGTCAATAAGTTACAATTTAAATAAATAATAAATATAAATAAAATAAATAGCTAATTAAACATCAGCAAGACCTGTTCAGTATCAGCCAGTTCCTGACAAAATTAAATAAAATAGCTAACACTGTTTTAAAGTCACCCATGGATTATTTTCTGCTTTATATTATAGAATAAAAAGTTTTAATATCACCACATATCAGACAACACCGATACGATAGATATCAATATTTCTATGATTGGCTGATGGAAGAATGGATCACACGACAGATAAAACACTTTGTGGTTTTGCTGTTGTGTTTGCAGCCTCATCTTGTGTAAACATAATAATCTTCTTCATCATCTCTCATTTCTTGCTCCTCGGTGTGACCACAGACCCTTTCTCCCCGACGAGCAGCATCACAAAATTCTCTTACAGATGGGTGATTCATAAAGCGCTCTCGACACTTCATCTGCTGTACTAAACAGTCAGACGTTCCTACCTGGAGGCTGTTCTGATTTCCCCAAGGCTTTCATTTATGTGTGAAGCGCCTCTGAATAACACGAATGAATCATCGTGATTTACTGTCCACACAATGGCCAGGTTGGAGGAACACACATCCCTCGCCCACATCCTGAGCAGCGCACATCTCCGAGGCCAGTGTGTCACCGCTCGGCCCTTATGTTACATATCGTACAGCGAGTGCCCGGCCTGATTGACTTTAAAGAAAGTGGTTTACTGGTTCCTGTGTGTCTTAATCAGGGAGCGACCTGTTGCTGCACAGCGGGGTTCACAGGAGGCCGCCTGGGCCTGAGCAGCCCTGCAGCTTTGCTTAAGGATTAAAAATGGACGAGAAAGGAGTGTTGGAAAGAGGAAGAGACAAAGATTATCCTTTTCCTCCTCCTCCTTCTCCTTCTCCTGCCTCTGCTCCACCTTTCAACTCCCCGTCAGGTTTCCCCTTCAGCCTCCAAGAGGGATCATCCATTCATTTCCTTTCACACACCAGCAGTAAAAGTACTCAAGTACTGCACTTGAGTACAGTTTTGAGCTCCTTTTATTCAGTATTTCTCCAAGTGACTTTTTACTGCAGGAAAATGTCGTACTTCACGACATTCCTCTGACAGTGTTCACACGTTAATCAGTGGTTGTTTGTCTTTTGTTAGCTGAAACAAAAGAGCGCTCATTATACTTGTACTATCAGAGGTGATGAGTGAAAACGTGTGTTTTGTTGTTTGTGAGATGCCTGGGAGAGACACTCTGTTTGGGCATTTCATTTGGCCACATAAAGGACTTTCTACTGGGCTTATACAGTGGTGGCGGCGTTTTTTAAAATGCCAGAATAGGGTCTCTCCAGTTGATTTATAAAATATGATTTATTTTTTTTGTTTTTGTTACAGATGAAAATTCCCAGAAGTGTTTACTGATATGGGTTGTTTTCGATAACCAAAGCCTTTATTTAGAGCGGCATTTATGAGCAGCAGCTTTCTGAGAATGAATATTTGTAAATCTACATAAATAAATAAATAAAAAAATAACAAAACAATGTTAGTGTAGTGACCTTCCCTGGTGTTGGCTCAGTGAAATACCAGAATGAATAAATAATCTACCTTGTGCAAAATTATGCTTACAAACAGCTCATCTGCTTTCTCATATCCGTTTGGAGGGAAAAGTTTTTTTGTCCTGGATTATGTTTGAGTTTGTAGCACCACAAAACCATTTAGAATCAAAGGCTTCAAGTCTGTGCAGGGAGGATGAAGGGTCATCAGAATCTGAACCAAGGGGCCCCAAAGAAACCAAAAGTAAATGTGGTTATTTGATGTGGCGTCCACAAATTAACTTGTAATTTTACTTCTATACATATCAAGACATTTTAACTAGTCCTGGAAGTTCTTTTTTCAACCCAAACCATCATCTTGTTCCTAAACTTAACAGAGTACATTTGGTGTCTCAACCTAAACCAGAGGTTTCACAGCATTAACCACGTGTTTAAAACTGCAGCTGGTTTACACTGTGAAATGAATGTTTATTACAGCAACTGTGCTCCCATTTCAGAATGTAAAATACCATTGGATCAAAAAATGTTTCCCTCACTCAGAAATAAAAAAAAAAAGGCAGATTATATCAAAAATCTTAATTGGCCTGACTACCAACCAATTATTCAAGCTACCATTGAGACCATTAAAACAGTCTAACATAGTTGAATATAGCTTCAACTTCACCAGCTACAACAATAAATTCATTTATACTAATCAAATAGATAAGGGTGCTCTGCTGAATATTGCTGAATTTTTCTGGCACACTTTATATCGATGTTGCTGCTCACACTTCTGTTTTCCTACCTGCATTTTGTACTTGTAATATAGTATTTTTATGTCGTGCTGTTGCTACTTTAACTTCAGTGACGGGTGCATTTTCCAGCCCTGCTGCACAGAGATTTGATTTCAGCAGCAGCTGGAGGCCGGCCCGTCCGTGTGTGAACGTTCTGACTGATTAGATATTGATAGGAGTTTGGGGAGTAGGAAGCCTGCGGCGGTGTCAGTTAGGCTTTGGCCTCAGTTCCTCTCCATGTTTTCTTGCAGTTGCTGTTGTGAGCTAATGAGATCTTGGCCACCGACGCCTCCTGCCTCACGGCCACCAGAGCCCGTGGCTAATTTCAGAGCCTTAAGCTGCTGATACTCTGTGGAAACAAATTAAGTAGCCTGACCACGAGCACCTTCAGAGATCCCGGGGGGCGAGTGTTGTTCATGTGCAGCCCAAAGGGGGTTGTTATTTACCGACAAAATTTTATTGTATCTATATATATATATTCTTTTTTTTTGCATACGATAAGTTAAGTAGAATGCCCAAATTCTCTCAGAGAAGCTGCCGATACTGAATCTGGTTGTTCCCAGTTATTAAATCTGTGTACTTGACCATACTTCTCACTTATTAGCATAATTTTTATGTTTAAAAATAATCATAACTTAAAGAAGACAAGGACAATGGAAACACTTACAAAGAAATTATTTAATGTGAATAAGTCACAATTTTGCCAAAACTTTATCCAGTAAAAAATGTCTCTGGATGCTGATGCAGTATATGAGAGCATTGAAATGGAAGATTGAGATGATCTGAACAGGCTTGACAAAGAAATACATTAATAAAATCACACAGAGACATAAAACAACCCCAAAGAGATGCAAAACGACCACAAAGAGACAAAAAAAAAACAAAGAGATGAGAAATAGCAAAAAAGAAATGCAAAACGACAGCAAAAATTATTCGCAAAGAGCACAAAGAGACACAAAACAACCACAAAGAGATTAAAATCAGCCCTAAAGAGATAATAAAGACTACAAAGAGATGTTCAATGACCACAAGGTAGGAAATTGTCTGATGTCTTAATGCTTTGTCGCAGTAGTGGATGTCTAGTTTAGAATATTTAATTAAATATGTTCTTCTTTAAAGAGGCAGAAACATTAAACAAACATATTAAACATTGGACATGTGTTCAAAACAGATTTAAACATAACGATAACACAGTAAAAGTGCATTTAGAAGATGATACAATCAATCAAAACAAGCAATTAAAAGGATTAAAAAATATAGGTGTATTGTGTTCATGAGAAAGCTAGAAAAAACAGGATATTTTCAGACCTGATTTAAATGAGCCGATAGTCTGACCAGGGCTCAGGTGTCAGGGAGATGTTCCACAGGGGAGGAAACTGAATGCAGCTTCACCTTACTTGGTTTTGATCCCGGTAACACAATATACTCTGCATAAAGCGTACAGCCACTTTTAAAATGTATTAAGGGATTCTTTTGTTTTGGAGAATTGTGTAACCCCGAGTCTTGGCTAAAACAAGATGCGAAAGTCATTTAAATTCTTGTTTTTCCAGAATAGACCGTTCCCAAACCCAAACCCAAACCTGATCTTTTTCTGTAACTTAACTAAGTAGATTTGGTGCCTAAACCTAAGCAAGAAGTTCCCTTTCTTAGCATTAACCACATGCTTAAAACTGCCTCTTGCTCACAATGTTAAAAGAAAAACCCAGTGTGACCAGGTAGAATAGAACATGAGAATAAATGTTCATTCAAAAAAGATTCATTCTATGTAATCTTTCGAAGAAATTTTAGGAGGGCTGTTTGTGTGGGACAGTTACCGTATATCAATATAGTTAATTGGACCGACTACTAATCCAATTAGAATTGCTACCGTTATTCCCAACGGTCTAAAGTAATTGACAACCACAAAGAAACACAAAATATTTGCAAAGAGACATAAAACAATGGAAAAGAGATGAAAAATACCCATAAAAAAGGTATAAAATTACCACAAGAATGCACAAAAAAAACAAACAAAGGGATGCAAAACAACAACAAACACATGCAAAGTGACCACTAACTAGTCAAAATAACAACAAAGTGCTGGTTCACAATGCTTAGTGTTTAGAACTGCACACATGAGAATGCTTAAATAGAAAGTGAGAACATTTTTTTCCATACCCTGACAACCATTAATTCTCTGTATTCTAAAGTAGTTTGACTTTATATGAATTATTGTTTAGGAAACAGGGTTCTTTGTGTGGGACAAAATCTCATTTATTGGCCCGACTACTCAGGCTACTAATTAATCGAGCTATCATTAATACTCAACAGGCTAAAGTAGTTGAAATGATCCAACTACAACAATAAAACCATTAACAATAATCAAATTCTTGACCTCTCAACCAGATGTGCTGCATATTGTTTTAACCCATCTCGCTGATTTTAATGACACACTGCTTCTCTATGAATGGATAAACAGAATCAGATTAAAGCTTCTCTGGCTCCGCTGAAGCCAAGGTGCCTCTGAGCATTGATCCTGTTCAGCTTGTGCAGAGACTCGTTGGGTCCTTGATGCAGTGAAAATGGCAGCTAGGCAACTAGGATGATGGAAGTCCTTGGTTGCTCCCTCTGAAGAAGACACTACGTACCGCTGCCCACCACCACCACCACTGTCCTCCAGCCACGTCCACTGTGGGCGGGGATGCTTTGTCATTGACCATAATGATGGAGAGTCAAATAAGATAATGCGTAGTTATGTTTTCTGCTTCTGGGTTTCCATTTGTATTCATACCTACAAAGCCGGCTGCACTCAGGGAGCTGAAGTGCAGCAGGCTGGCCTGTATCGGAGCACAGGAAGCGATAATCACCCTGATTAAAATAATTCAGCTTCTCTCCGACAGGCTGATCTGTGCCTTCAGACTGGTTTCTGATAAACATTTTCCCTCGAGCGGTAGATACCTTTTCCGTTTTAGCTGTTTGTGAGTGGCATTACCCCTCATCAGCCTGTAAACTGACCGTCTTTCTCTCTGCATTCTCAAGTGCACATTCCTGGAACAGTAGCCTCAGCCCCAGTGTGTTTAATGGTTTCCAGCTTCAGTCGATGGGACTGTGAGAGCTTCTGGATTTCGTTCAAGTCATATTATTGGAGTTGATTTAACTGTGCAGCTCCCGATCGATGCCGTTTACGACGTGGAAGGACACAAAATCACTGTCGGCTAATCTGGCAGCAAAGACCAGGAATAAAACCCACAGCTGGGATGATGACATTAATCCTATGCAGAGAGGGAAAGTAACTCAGGTGCACATATGGGGTGTATGTATTTAACGTGATGGGTACAGTTTTATGCAGCTTGAGCTTCTTTTACCACCATAATTCGTAAGAATATATATACTTTTTATTTTCTACAAGGGATTGCTTTTATTAATTATCAGTATGCAACATAGAAATGAATGAAATTGCCCCTAGAATTTCTTTGAAAGTTCAGTTAATGCCCTGTATAAAAAATACACATTTATTTTTCTTTCCTGAAGTACTCCTTGTTAATCTCTGGCAAGGTGTACCTAATAAAATGGCTGTGTGGTCTTCCGCTGCTGTAGCCTGTCTGCTTTAATGTTAAACATGTCTGTTCAGAGATGGACGGTGGTTATTTGAGTTCCTTTTGTCTTTCTATTATCTAAAACCAGTCTAGCCATTCTCCTCTGACCTCTAGCATCAAAAGACATTATGGATATCTTTTCTCTACTTCTGATCATTTTCTGTAAACCCTAGATATGCTTATTAGATTAACAATTTTTTATCAGCTGGCATTAAGAACCGTGCCACGTTCAAAGTCCCTTGAATCACCTCCTTCACCGTGTCTCAAAGCTTAAATGCATTGAGTTGCAGTCTTGTGATTGACTGATACGATATTTTCCCTAACGAGCTGTTGCACAGCTGTACCTAATAAAGTGGCTCGTTGTGTTTAAGTCAGTTGTTTTGGTGTGAGCTGCTGAGTGGTGGAGATATTATCCGTAGAGGTGTTTTCCATCCGTCACTTTCCAGAAATCATGATACGGTTATTCAAGACAATACAAGACCTTTTATCTTTCTATAAAAACAATGCCTGGTTACTCTATCGACCTGCAGAACGAAGCTCACTTTTCCAGTGACAGCACGAGATTTGAACCTCAGTTTTTTGTTGTTGTTGTTGTTGTTGTTGTTGTTTTTATTGCCGTTTTTGCAGATAATACTTTGCATGCAGGACCTTTTCCGGTAATGAATATTGAATTACATTCAAAATCATAATAAATAAGCCAGACTGATAGATAAACTTAGTTTTTTAACTATAAAATACTTTTATCTTAGATTACCAAAATTAAGGGTGATTTATTAAGAAAAACGGCCCCATTATCAACTGACATGTATTAAAATCTCTGTTGTTTTTAAACATTGGTATTGGCCCTCAAAAGGTCTGTTATCAGGGCTATCATGGAACATTTTGTTTTGCAAGACTTAATCATTATATTTACTTATTTTAAAATATATATATCCACTTCTTTTCAAATTATCCTCCAGATGATGATGCTGGAGATAATGAAGCTTGCATTGCAAATAATAGTGCCTGTTAGGTAGAAATGGTGTAATTTTCACGTAATTAGAGTCCAGCTGACTCTACAACTCTGAGTAGACAGAGTATCACAGCTGAGCAGATGGCTGTGCGAAGTCTGTTAAAAATAACAAGTGTTTTGCGTAACTGTAAAACTATCTGCTGCCAGCAAAACTTTTATCATCATTAAATTTGAGAAATCTAAGGTAAAATGTGTGTAATTATGTTTAATGTGCAAAGATGTACTTTATTATGGCCCAAGATCTCCAGGATCTGTCTTTTGCTTGCTAAATTCTTTTATTTGCACCTGTGATTTTGAAAGCATACATTATGTCCTCTGTCTTTTTTTTGGAGCTGCTGTTAAAGGTGGCTCTGAGCGCAGTAGGTCACGCCGGTGACCGCTCTACCTGGATTATCAAGTCCCATATGTTGTGTAACAGGCCGCTGTAATGCATCTTACACAAGATGATTTAGTGTGATTACTCAGCAGCAATACAGTGAATGTCAATAAGCCAGCCTCAGCCGTCGGGACCCACCATCCCTGCATTACAAAGAAGCTTCTCACATCAACAGTGACCCCACATTTTCATCATCGACCAGCTGAGGTCGTGGCCCGAAAAAGTTTTCTGGATGATTGTTTGATACACTTTGCATCTGCAGCATCAGCCGCAGGTTTCACAGAGTGCAGCCCACATTCACATTTCACATTAGTCAGCCGGTTCGACTTGGCTGTCCTGCACAAAGTGTGGTGGTGTTGTGTGACTGCAGACACACACACACACACACTGAGCTCATACTGTCCTCCAAGAGCTGGGAAGAACTTATAATCCAACTATTATTATTCAACCAAGTGAGTCATTGTGTTGCCTTGACTGTGCAGTCTGTGAGGCTGCCACACGCTCGTATTTATGTTGCGTAATGGTTTGAGATTTGCTTCAATAAAGGCTCTAGTGTAGATGGAAGTTTCTCTCATTGTTAAATGCTCATCACCACATCACCTCGAGGATGATTGCTGAGAAAAATGACATGGGCTGGCAGTCACATAGGACTGAACACATAATCACAATATGGAGGATATCTAAAGAGAGGGAGGAGCAACATTAAAGTTAATATATGTCAAAAAGCCATTCTGAAAGTAGTTTTGTGGTGATGCACAGATATTTTAATGAAGCCAGATTTCTTGGATTACTAACAGTATTCTACAGATTGTTTAAAGGGCAAATTTTGTATGAATTCCTCAGCAAATTACTGAATATAGATCCTAAAATATAACTTGGTATCTATTACATTGCACTGCACGGATAGTGTCATGGTTTGTGTATATATATATATATATATATATATATATATACATATATGTCC